>CM067349.1:55420370-55456358 GCA_034190875.2 Urechis unicinctus | reverse complement strand
TTCTCTCGTAACTCATAAATGTATGCTAAAATCCATTCACGTCGGATAAGCAGTGCACTGAACTTAAAAGGGGTGTAGATCTTTCCATTGGTACAGTCGTTACCCTTAGTATGGTTGTTACATTGTGTTAAGTTGCTTAAGCGGGTGCAGTTTTTACGAGCCTGGTACTGCAGGGGGGGAGGGGGGGGGGGGGGGGGGGGGTAATTCAGGGTACAGCATGGTGAACGGCATGATGGTGAGCCTCTGGTTCATCTGGGTAAAAGTTGGTTTCAACTAGGGAAATATTGACGATTTAAAATTTCATTTGATAAACCTTGACCTTTGCGTTCAAGATAAAAAAAAAAAAAAAAAAAAAAAAAAAAAAAAAAAAAAAAAAAAAAAAAAAAAAAAAAAAAAAAAAAAAAAAAAAAAAAAAAAAAAAAAAAAAAAAAAAAAAAAAAAAAAAAAAAAAAAAAAAAAAAAAAAAAAAAAAAAAAAAAAAAAAAAAAAAGGGGGGGGGGGGGGGGGGGGGGGGGGGGGGGGGGGGGGGGGGGGGGGGGGGGGGGGGGGGGGGGGGGGGGGGGGGGGGGGGGGATGAATTAGACGAACTTCAATTTTTTGTACCAACCATTGGAATATGCCGGAAATTTCGGTATCCATTAGGAAATTGCAACTTCTTTGCAGTCACGTGATACATGCCAGGCATATCTACTAAGTATGCTTATGATATAGGTTTAATCTTTTTAGATTCACTGAATTAAGACAAATACCTGCCTTTAATCATTATGAGTATTAATCATTACGATCCGACCTTTGTACAAATTGTTTTCTTCCGCAGTAGTCATCTACAACAATGCACCAAAGATCCACCATATCCGTGATGATTATAATGCGCACAAAACAGAACATCGAAACGGACACACTAATATAGCTGTGTGAAACGGAAAGCCAACATCGATGTGAACTTTGATGGGTTACCAATGTGACAATGAATAACCATTCCGTCAATGGACCAGGGCCCAAAGTGAGAACACTTGACTTGGGAGGCACAAAATGTTGTTGATATGTAAACTTGGGCGGCGCGGCGAAGCGGCTTGGGATAGTGCACCAAACGGGTATAACGAAAAGTATCAACATGGAAATATTTTCAAAATCGACCCCCAATTGACTAAATGAAATTCGATAAAAATATGTAATTATGAAAGTTTGGTAATTGTATCAGCTTTCAGAAAATGTTATTTTTGTACGATCGGACGATAATTGGTTATTAAATTGCAAAATGATTTTGTTATATAGCTTTTGGTTTCGACAGGATAGAGTTTTTTAAAGTTTACAATTACATTGAATATTCTGAATATGTACACTTTTTAGAAATCGGAGTATAATAGACAGAGATATTAGGAACTAAAGTCGCGACTATTTTCGGAAACTTTGATGCGTTCGTAATAGGAAGTGACGTCATCGATATCCATGCAATCTTCGGACGGAACTGAGAACATGCTACTCAAATTTTATAACCATCGAAGTTGTATTGATAATATTCATGAAACTTTTGTTGACATTTGGACTGATATCACAATTGTCGACAATTGCGATCTGTTTGGCAAAACAAAGAAAAGTTAACTTATTTAGAAGCTGACCTACGTTTAACAGATGAGGGGGACTTGGCGAAATTTGATGACATTAACATATCTTTGTTTTCACCGTTTTTATGTCTTGAAGGATTGAAAAATGTCCACATGCCCTTTTAGTGGCCGTTATCATTTTATTTGGATTTGATTCAGAGCGTCATCAGGTTAATTATCACTCGATTACCCCATTTCGAATGCATTTGTAACCGTTTCGTTTATTTAATGGGTACGAAACCACGAAGCACATGACAGTTACATTGTGGCATCTTAATGCAATCAGATATTAATTTTAACTTTCCAGACACATTTTGTAATCAATCACTCGTCGTTAGAACCATGGTTGAATACTAACGTGAGATTAATGGGGCTAGGACGTCATATCGGCATACCACCTCCCTGTCACGTTTGTTCCGAGTGACTGTCACGTAGTATACTAGCTGGGGCCTCGGCAAATCGTTCCCATTCAAATATACTCGACCACCAAGCAAAATGTTTGGCTAATGTCAACTCTCGTAAGTGGTGGGGTCGAGCCACTTGTTATGGTCCATTGAATGTTGAGTAGAAGTGTCTCTTTTGAATTTCAGTATAATGCTTACCCAATGATACGACGCCATGACTTTAACATATCATGCTAATACGACGCCATGACCATAGCACATTACGCTGATACGACGCCATGACCATAGCACATTACGCTGATACGACGCCATGACTTTAACACACCACGCTGATACGACGCTATCACTTTAATAGATCACGCTGATACAGAGCCATGACTTTAACACAGTCACAAGTTGGAAACATGTTCATATACTTCATCAAATGAAGGCAGTATTAATCTTCAGATTTCGAGTATTTATAGTTCTAAATTGAAGATTACTTGGTTATTCATTCGTGTATAGGCTAAACACACAGAAATGGTTGAAAGTGAACTGGTGTCACCAGATCACCACGGTCGAGTTTGGTCAGTGTGCGGTCCCTTCTAAACGCTCGGCTGCTATCATTTCAATCTAACGGTTTTGCTGTCAATCTAAATGATGCGTATGTGTGTGTGTGTG
Source organism: Urechis unicinctus (assembly GCA_034190875.2). Classification (NCBI taxonomy): domain Eukaryota; kingdom Metazoa; phylum Annelida; class Polychaeta; order Xenopneusta; family Urechidae; genus Urechis; species Urechis unicinctus. The sequence goes on along the minus strand of CM067349.1, from coordinate 55,453,690 downwards.
CATATGTGTGTATATATGCGTGTGAGTGTGTATTTTAGGTGATGCAGATCAGGAGACGGGGTAGGCGACAAACTAAAGCAAATATGCGCCTTCAGCAAACCAAGCAGGGCATGAGTAGCTAACGGAGGGAGTCCCTTATGCGTTGTGGTTTCTTTTCATCAAGTTAAGTGGGTATGCTTTACAGGAAATCTCTTGGTATAACAAAACAAACATTTAGCCTATATGATAGATAGGCTAATCGCGTAGCTTTTCAAGTGCAGCCAGGTGAGTGTGGGAAAAGTGCCGAAATGAGAAGAGCAATTTATCTCAAAGTACTAGAAGAACATATGTAAGTTTGCTCGGTCTTCAATAACATAGAAATGTTGACGCAATGTCTTCTTGTGATAGGCAGGCGATCAATATTAGCGTCCGCTGTTTCTTTGTGCCATTGTCTGTCGTGTCTCCAATAACTTTATCGACATTACGTTTCTGCTCTGAACAAAAACGGTTTACTCATGCTTATTAAAACCGTTTCGAAAGCGATTGCTTCGGTGCACTAAGTCATTCACGCACAAGCACACATACATTCACTAACCTACCCGTTCACTCACTCGTACACCCAGTCACCCATTCAATAACTCGATCACTTACTAACTCACTCCTGCACTTTTATGGGTCCATTCACTACCCACCCCAACTGCCTTATGACATTCACTAATCCCCCCACCTTAAAACATTCACTTATCCCCCCGCCTTATGACATTCTGTGATCATCTCGCTTAACGACATTCTCTGATATCCTATATTGGGCCTATGCCACGAACTGCAAACGGAAATGCACACATTTCTCCATAATATTCACTGAAAATGCAGGGCCACCAAGCCCAACATGGCACGTGCAAATTAGGATTTTCGTTGAGGCTAACATTTCCTCATCAGGAGTCCAGTCCACTGCTTTCTAGCTTCATTACTATTCCTTCTCAAATTAAAAGCCCCGCGGCCCCACTGATTGACTGATCAGTACAAAATCTGCCTTCTCAACCACGCCCAATCACAGGTCACTCAGTACTGCCTCGCCAGTATTAGCCAATCGAAGACACCCACCCCTTGCAAATGTCAGATGGTAATGGGGTATACAGCAGCCAACCTGTCGCGTGACCCTAGCAATTAGTCAGTTAATCCCCTGGTCCGCGACCTCACGTAACGTATGGAGGTGGAGCCTAGGTAATTAGCCACTGGCGTTTATAAGCTGACCCGCAGGTCGACAAGTCACTTGCTCTTTGGCTTCACCTTGAAGAAACTCTAACCTCTACTTTGGAACATATTATGGCAATTTTGCTGAATGTGGTTGTCATGTCGCACCTTAAGCTGATCATCTCGCTAGAGATACCATACAGGTTAAAGTCAACAACGGGGTGGCTTTCACCAGAGAAGAAGACCGAATTCACATTTTTTAGGCATATGCGGACTTGTTGCTCCACGCACAAGCTTCCTCGATAACGGAGTAACTGCCTTCACTTTTCCTCAACTAACGCCATTTTCTTTCTTTTTTCAGACAAACACCCAGATATTACTTCGTCCGCTTGTACATGCTCCCTTTTGTAAATATGTTTGTGCACATATAAATGCTGTAAAAAGTTCTGCAGTGGCACCCCACCTGCCATTTGAGGCCGTTCCGTGCCAGCTATGTAGAATGAGAGACCGCGATTTTTAATCTGCAATGCAGCGCCACGTTGCAATGCGGTCCTTCGTCCGCTTCCGGTTGTCTAATACACATGGTTTACATCGAAATTTGAGTACTACGTTATTTTCGATCGAAACCTTTCAAGTTATATCGTTGATATCCTTGGAGAAAATCATCACTTATGGATAAGTACTGCCGTCTGACCATACAGCAATTGAAAATAGAGCTGAAGAAGCGAAATGCGAAGCTTAGCGGACGAAAAAAGTAACTTATGGAAAGGTGAGTTGTAATCGTTTGCTCGATCCGTATATTTTGTGTTTACATTGGGATGACTTACTAATCTGACTCAGTTCTTTCCATGTAATCACCCTGGTACTTTCTTTTTAATTGTTTTTATGCTATTTGGTCTACCCTTCGATCAGATTATCTGTTGCAATTGTTTTATAAATAACAAAAAAACTGGATCAGTGTTTACAACTCTGACCCCCAGCATTTCTACCTAGTTAAATACAAGCAGAAGCCTGGGTTTCGGGATTATTAGGAAACTGCTTGTATATAACCCAGTCAATACAGTTGTGGGTTATTGAGGTGTTGCCATCTTTTCTGCAGGCTTGAAGCTTATGATCGCAACAACAACTTCAATGGAGTAGAAAATGCTAGCCAGAAATTTTACATCAACACACCTGAGGGAACCAAGTAATATCCCGATTGATTCTTTTTACGCTTACCAGTTTATACCAATGTATTTTCATTACTGATAAATTATCAGTTATGAATGAATTTTATTGCATTACCTCTGTATTTGTTTGAGTAAAAAGTAAGCCATGTTGAATATGATTGTGTGTTCAAAGCTTATTGTGTTTGCGTATTATCAGGTAAAAGTACACCCTGCCACCCTGCATTGATATGGCCCAGGTGGCTGCATATCTCCGCTCCCTCAATAAAGAACTTACCAAAGATACAAAAGGACTTTACGCTGAAGGATTCCTTAGTTCCCTTGCGAGCAACCTCTGATCTTTACTCTGACCAAGTTTTCATCATAGGTCCATGCTGTGCGCAGATGAGGAAGTCTGTGGAAAAGAGGTTGATGTGGTTCTCTACATCCATGTAGTCATCAAGGAGTGTCAGTGTGATTGTGGTGCAGGTATAGGCCCAGATGCACACTGTAAGCACGCATGTGCTGTGCTCTGTGCACTTGTTCATTACAAAGTGTCCGGCCTTCCTGACCTTACATCAGAGAAAAAAGTTTAAGGGATCGCCTGTCAAGGCTAAGATCCTGAAACTGAGTTCAGCAACTTCTTGGAATGGAGACTTTGTCCCCAGGCCATACAATTACCACTCAATGTCATACTACGCCTTTCATAAACAAGTGTGTCAACTTGGCCGCCACATCCACCTGCTGCATACCTATCCTACAGCTCTTCCCCAGCAAACCAATATGGAATTGCCAATGACCACTTTCTCCACAATATGAATTCCTTCAGCATGAAGCCGTCACCCACATCACAGAGACTCACTGCCAAGAGGTGAGGGACAAAACTCTGGAACAAGCTAGTAATATAGCTTGGCTCATGAAAAAATGCTAGAGACTAAATACCTCCCAATTTGGCAGGCTATGTCAAGCCACAATCAAAACGGACATGGTCCATATGACCCATGTCAATCAGATTGAGGCACACAAGATGGTGTTGCGTCTATTGTACCATACCTGATCAGTCTGAACAACCAGCTGACCCTCAACAGCCAACACGACTGCTTTTACTGGATTCAGGGCCTGTTGTTTTGTACAAACAGTCGACTTTGACATCTCGTGGTTTTAACCTCTAAGAGCATGGATATTGTTCCTGTGACCCGTGACAATGACTTTATTTCTGCTATGGTTGCAAAGTTAAAGGTTTTTTTAGGGACTACTTCAAAGATGATGCGCTTGATTCCATGTATGTTCACAATTTCTGTTACTAAATTTGTCTTGTGAATTGATTTTTTCCCGAAATAATTAATTACCTGCACCTCTAGTTGCATATTGTCTGTGGCGGAATGTTTTATAAACTCTTTGAAGTCCAAAGTTCTTTGATATAGAAAACATGAACTCCAATCCCATTATTAACTTATTTAATGAAAGAGACAAACATTTGTAAATTACAAAACAATTTCATATTCTTAGTACTTGAGTGAAGGATTATAATAAATTCCATGTATCAGTTTATGGTATAAAATGACAACTATATAAGACCCCCGGGATAAGACCTTTCAATGAGATTCATATAATATCACACCCTGAATGGGACATTCGAAGATGTATTTGATATCCTCTCATCCACATTTTACAAACACCACACATCACGTAAGGCAGCTGTGGGGACAATGCACTGCCAAAAGTTACATAGCTTATAACAGACAAAGATTGTGTCTGAGGAAATCTGAACCTCACAGTAGTTCAGTGGTTACATTTTGAAAGCTTGTCGTCTGCGACGCGCAGCACATTGACAGTGACAACTTTACCCTAAACAATTTGCCACTTTCTATATCACATGACAACGTGGCGCAGTGCCGGCTGCGAGAATTCTTCGTCGAAATGGAACAAAATGGAAACGAATCTTGTGTAGTTACTCGTCAACCATGAAGTTAGCGCATTGAGGCGATAACTTCCGACCGAGCATGGGACCGCAATGCTCTGTGCCGCCACCTATTAAGCTAATGGTAACGCAGTCTCTCATTGGGCGATAACCAAAGAGATGCAGGTATACCACCACATTTTTATAATTTGAAGGTTCATCATTACCTCAGCGTCTTGGCAATACTGTACAACCTATAAGATTTGTCACTATATATTCTGGACCCACACTGCCCCCTTAGAAACTTGCTAACCATTTCATAAGCAGCCGCATAGTTTGTTGTCTGAGCTATCATGCCAGGTGTTCCAACACAGAAAGCGTGGATCCTCCCGAAAATACAAACAAGCCACAGACAATAAATGTTTAATTACTTTTAATTAACTTCCGCACCTTAGATACAACTCAGTTTAATATTTGACTTAACATGGATAATGCGTCACACCTCAACATGGGTAATGCGTCACACCTCAACATGGGTAATGCGTCACACCTCAACATGGATAATGCGTCACACCATGGATAATACGTCTCACATGAGCTTGGATAATACGTTACCCCACACATGGGTAATGTGTCACACCACAACATGGGTAATGCGTCATGCTACAACATGTGTAATGTGTCATACCAAAACATGGGTAATGCATCAAACCACAACATGGAGGATGCATCACACCACTACATGGATAACGCATCACACAACTTCATTGGTAACGCGTCACACCACGACACGGGTGGTGTGTAATAGTTTCATATAGCATAACCTGTAACTCTACATACCTTTACGATTTCATGAAACCCGTTGGATAAATCTCGTTACAATTGGTTGCCTGATTTCGCTGTTCAATTCATTTAGAACTAAACGAGGTGTGGTAGGACGGAAGCGAGCTTCTGTAGACTTCTCAAGTAATCGCTCTTATGTCATATAACGTCTCGCTTTATTTATAGCGAACTTCCTGCTAAGCTTATATAGTGACAAAATATTGCTCTGGACGATTATTAACTGAGCTGCTGTGGGCATATGATAAACGCTATGATTTGCTCCTTATTCTTCGCGTTATGATTTGTTGGAGTTTCAACCTGTGGCAATATTTCTGTCATAGCGCGAGATATGTGATCCACGGGATAACTGCCCATACCTGCAAGCTATGCTTGTACAGGAGGGTGAGGTGATAGACACATGTAGAGAAGGATGAGGTGATAGACACATGTCGATGACGCAGAATTGATAGACACATATGTAGGATGTGGAATAGGTGGCGCAGATGGTAAACATATCGACACATCTAGAAGAGACTGATGTGATAGCCACAATGGAAGGAGAGTGAGGTTATACCCACACGAGGAGGTGGGTGAGATGTCTGCACTGGCGATCCCATTTGTGTTGGATGAATGAAATCATAGACATTAGGGCTCATCACACTGAAACACGTACACAGACTGAAACCTCGAGTGACTGACATCTGCTAACAAGCGCTTAAAAATTTCCCAACGCCTGACACTATAACTGCGGGCTGGTACTATTAACCAGCCCCTGAGTTCACATTCATGCTAAAAATTTAATTTCCTTGATTAGATTGATTCATCCAAGTACCATTATGAACCAATAATATAAGTTCTGTTGTTTGTATTTCTTTAACACCTCGACCTGGAAGATCAACTGCATTCGAGGCCGCTCATCGATGCGCTCTATCTTGAGATTATCTCACAACCTTTATTCCTTTCACATAATCGGCGTGACTAGTTTGGCGGCAAGGAGAGGTTACCCCCACCTCGTCTTTCCTAATGCATCCCCCTCCTGATCCGCCACATCCAGGCATCGTAACATCAGCCGATCTCATAGCACGAAATAGTCATAATCTATTTTTGCCGGAGCGCAAAACAATGAAGACTGAAGTCATTCGCAACTGCGTTGCTAACTGGTTTTAAACCGATCAAGAGCTCATTTCCTCATTAAGCCGCATTTTATCTCATGTTCACAACGAATGACGGCAGCAACAACTTTATTTTGTCAGAGAGATCCAGCGGAGTATATACGTGACTTCGGCAACATGTTTGCTGTCTTTCACTGCTTCTATCCGATCACGCTATACTGTGTTGAATATATGATCAGAGTTAACGAAATCCTTTTCAACAGCGGAAAAATAATTATCTCTTCCATGCAAGAGCAATAGATTGATCAATACTTTTCTGTATATACTCTTGACTTTCCCTGGCTGACCCATGTGTGGCATTTATAAAGGGTCCCTGGTCCGCTGGCTTGCTTTCCCGTGATTGCAATTACCTCGCCCAACATCCGCGATCTCAAAACGAAGATAAACACAATTATTGAGGGTCAGAGTGACGACGATGACGATGACAGTGACGATATCAAGTTCTCGAACCGAAGAAGGCGCTGACGGTTTGATTTATTGAATTTTACTAAGAGATTACCAAGTTCACATCTGCTCAGACATATCTAGGCTTTGAAGTCAGTCACGTTTGTGTATGTTTGTAATCTTTTCTCACTTTCGTTTACAACATGCACAAACAAACGATATTTTTATGAATTCCACAGCAAAAGAAAGGAGCCAGATGCATACTGAACCGAGAGTAGCGTTTTAACATTCACCTAAATCATTCTGCTGTATTGGTCATACTTTTTCCCGTTCCCAGTTATCCAATAAACCACTAAGGGTCTGTACCTATTACCCTATTATGCAACCATCTACTATGGGTCAGTACTTACTGTCCTGTTATCCAACCATCCACCAGGAGTCTGTACATATTGTCCTGTTATCCAACCATCCACCATGGGTCAGTACTTACTTCCCAGTTATCCAATAAACCACTAAGAGTCTGTACCTATTACCCTGTTATCCAACCATCTACTATGGGTCAGTACTTACTGTCCTGTTATCCAACCATCCACCAGGAGTCTGTACCTATTGTCCTGTTATCCGACCATCCACCATGGGTCAGTACTTACTTCCTGTTATCCAATAACCCACCAGGAGTCTGTACCTACTGCCCTGTTATCCAACCATCCGACATGAGTCAGTACCTACTGCCCTGTTATCCAACCATCTACCAAGGGTCGGTACCTACTGCCCTGTTATCCAGCCATCCGCCATGGTTAAGTATTTACTACCCAGCCATCCAATCCCCAACACGACTTCAAATACAATAACCACACTCATGCTATATACGTACGGCCTTTCTAATTCTGCCTTGTGGGATGTAAGCCAGAGCCTTAAGCCTAGCACCTGACTTTCAATCCTATCTCATCGTGTATACATACTTTCCTCTATTTGTCATTTAACACTTGGTGTTGTAATATGCTTGTCTGTATATGTCAATTTATCCTATTTTGGTCAAGACCTATTCAGATTTGTTATCCTGCATTTTGTAACTTAGCCGTCACACTTGTTATATCATTCTCATACAGATATCATTATCTGTCCACAAGTAATAACATAACTATATATGTGATGATTATCCGTCTCACTGTAATACCTGTATCTCATCTGTAATTAATATTGCAGTGTACCTGCCCTCAGGGATTGCTGCTGTACTTTATTATGTAGCATCACTCGTTACGTACATGATGAAAACCGTGACTTTTACGCAGCTTGCAAAAGCTAATTATTTGTGCCCAAACAATGTTTATTACTCGACTCCTTCACAAAATGAAAAGTTAGTGTTGGCGTGCCGATAAACCCTATACTTGTGAATTTATTTAGATAATTACACGGGTATATTAAATTAAGCACCGTTAGCACATTTCATTAAAATGTGGTATTAGAGGTTGGCGTTTGAGGCGATAATATAACCACAAAATTCCTTATCCTGTCTTAAAACGTGATAATACATGAGATGGATGTCCAGATACAGGATAATAAATGCAGCCTAATGGACAACAATGACCATCCTGTTAGCGTTGTTCTTGAACTTACAAGATGTCAATAAAAGCAATTATCAATGGATTCTACCCAATAATATATTACCCAATTGATGTCCCTCATTGCAGCTGGGCAGAATAAAAAAGTAACATTGGCAAATACAGCCTACGAGTAGTCATAGTGGTGATAGTGCCAATGGTTTTGATCATGATTATCATGTGCAAAAAATGCAGTATCTGCACTACGAGGTAGAAATGTCCAGACAAATTTGGAGCTTGTCAGATAAAGTGTATATATTTAAATCTCACTTAGATGTAGGTTATATTGGCGTATATTAAAATAGACACATGCAATGAGTGCGACAGGTATGTATCAAGTAGATCAGGGAAAAAGTCCCCATACTCTAGATCACGGTTTGCTCATCGATTGCTTGGCCTGATTAAGGGCTGGGAGAAAAACTAAGGTAGCCATAACCAGTGCCAAGGAAAGAAAAACCAGTGTCAGCGCCAAGAAAAATAACCTAAGTGCCAAGGCTATGGCTAGTTTTCATAAAGACCTGGTGGAATATTAAAATCACGAGGCACGTTGGGATTACATTGCTCTTACTCAGGGTGTCCATAAATGGTTCACGGTCCTTCATGTGAAAGAGCACGATCCAGCGGGTTTGCTCACGTACATCCTTCGGCACAGATTTGTACTTTTCTGTGAGGACTCAGACACTTTGCTAAGCATGACACCGCAAAAGGCCAGCTCTTGCACCAGCCTTTTTTTGGGTCAGTATTTTTTAAGCCGAGCAGTAGACAATAATGTACAGGCTGGAAACGCTCGTATAAGGACCTCACAGGTGGTGGGACGACCTCGACATTGGCACCAACCCCGACACCAGCAGACAAGGGCGGGGTGAAGGATTGGATAAAAAATGCAGCTGAACTCATTGGAAAACTCCCTGAAGGGCCTTGCTGGGAAGCAGGCGCTGCCCTTCTATCGATCATCTACTAAAAATAGCAGAACATATGTTATAATACTCTTCTGTCTCATTGGTTTTCAAAACGCCCCCCTCCCTTTATCATCAGCACGAGAGCCCGGGTTACATCACACCACTTGTGTGGAGGAGCGTAACCCTGATAGCAGCAATCCTCATAACCTTGGCTCGCAAGGGGTCAACCCTCCAAGTGGACTTGTCGTGTCACGTGGGGATGGTTTGGCCTATCGTGTGGACTGGTCAAGGGTCACGGGTAAGCAAGCCAGGTGACCGGTGACCCTTTATAAGGAGCACACACGGGTCAGACAAGGGGATCATCTTGTCGGGGACAAGATTCAGACCGAGATTTCAGGGAGCTTCATTGTTGAAACTTAATTAAACAAATAAGCATTTCTACTCCAGGACTTGTGTTATTCTTCTGGTTAGTCCCCACTCCAGTAACCACAGGCAGTGAGTAACCTAACTAAGACGAAGGGGCAACAAAACAAGAAAATCCTAGACAATAAAGCTTAAGACACACATGCCCAACAGTCGGGGCGCTGGAGGATGTGATCGTTCTGATGACCTACTAAGTAACAAGCCAAAACGTAACTAGGCCTATTACAATTCCGCCTATGATGTTAGCCGGTTTTTTTATTCGTTGAGTGTGTCCTGTGACTCGATGGTGTTAAGGTTCCTTTAAAGGGAGCCGCAAGGGTCTATTCATGGGCTTATACTATTTTTGATCATATATTAATGATAGGTATCTCACATACCCTCTGTTACAATTCCTAGTATATGCCTCTGACACCACAATACAATAAACTGTTAAATACAGCAACGAAGCTGTCAATAATTTGCAGCCGGTAGGTAAACTGCACTTTCAATTGCATCTTCGAGGTTGGCCATTAACTGCTTACCTGCGTCGAACTGAATGCCAGTGTCCAGCATGCGGCTCTGTGTCTTTGCCGGTGCCCACAGCAGTGCCCAGATATATGTCTGAATACTGTCATCAATGCACTAAACGCTGGGTTGGAATGAAGCTCTCAGACGTGTTTAAAGTGCTCCAGGCCTCGTCTGCCTCAGAGCCCCATGCTTGGCGCAACACAGCGCACATTTCTTTCCTGAAAGGACTGTAGGCTCCTTGCATGGACAAACTTTGACTTAGGAGCCTTTGCCGCCTCAAAGGCCATCTGTTTAGGTTTATATCGTACGTCACGGCCGTCAACCCTGCCGATGCTCCCATTGTCATACGCATCATGTACATCCCTGTGTGATTAACATAAAAAGTGCAGAGGGCTTGGACTAAGCCGGTGCTCGCACACCACACTGCAAAGTGTCTGGTACTGCCAAACTGCATTGGCTTTGACGCCCAGGTTGGCACTGTCTTGTCTGAACATACCAGTGGCATCTTGTTATAACTGAACACTTCATGAATGCTTGCTTATTTAACTCATCCTTTCAACCATACAGTCATGAAGACATCAACCACACCTTGTATTCACCGCTTCTCTGGATGTTGTAAAACATCTGAAAATGTATTAGTGGTTAATGATGAGTAATAGTTTTTGTTGCATGGTATCAGAACATTCAAAGCATTTCTTGACATTAAAAATGCGATATCTTTGCGAATGGTGTAGTTAATCTAGATACCTCATTATTATAGTTTAAAGGATAGAATCTTTCGAATGTTACCTTCCAAATCTATATAAATGTTTATACAATGTGAGCTAAATTTATACATCATTTGAGAGCTAAATACAGGAACCATTTTAAAGAGGTTTAATACGCAACACAATAATCCAGATCTGCTATTTATTTAAAACAATATCATGTGGAAATTGCTAGAGCATCTAAAATTAAAATCAAATCAGGAACATGATACTTGTTAAGGAGGTGTAAATGATATAAAAAGCTGTGTAAAAGCATCATTTGTTGCAGCTAACGTTGGTTTAATCATCATCAATACAGTGTAGTAACTACTCAATATTACAACAATCAGTCCATTTACCGCTCAGTCTGAGCATCACAGCCTATGCATTTATCTTCTAATTTGAGAACAGAATAGCTGCATATATATAAGGGTCACAATAACTCTGGAATTGCATTCATCACACAGAAATAAATCCCGCGTCAATTATAATTCTAACACCTTAGAGGTATCATTACAGGTTAGAGTAGGACAGTACATGACATTGTACCAGTGGAACATATATTATTATCAGAACATTCAAAGCAATTCTGGAAACTATTTCCATAATTAACTTTTGTAAATATTTAGTACGTGAATTGATCAATCGAAACGAAACAGTAGATTTACCAATGAAGACAAAATTGAATATTTTAGGTAAGTTCAAATAAGAATCTTTATCATATATTGGAAGGAAGTTCTTAAGAATTGATTTAAGATAAAAGCATGACGTCATCCGATAAATCATCACGTGAGGGAGAATTCGTCATTCCATTGGCAGCTGCTGAATCACTTTCCAGCGTGACGTCATCAGAACCCCCGATAGAGTCAATGCGTCCATTTGACTCTCTTTGGCCTTCTGGTGTGTTCAGAGGATCGCATGCTCGAAGCGCTCTGGCCAATCGTTCCCAGAACAACAGCCGTCCATCGCTCTCGGAGGGCCACTCTATGTAAACCTTCCGTCGTAACAATCTATGGAGAGTCTCATTGATGGAGTGACTGGGTAGAGGTTCCAGTAAGACTGACACAATGACATCTTTACCTTCCTCTCCCATCTTGGTGTGAGCAATGTCCATTTCAAGGCGACACCAGTGGCTGGCAACAAAGCTGGGCGATAATACCAGGAGAGTGTGTCGCGATTTGTCAATCCTATCCACCAGTGCTTCAATCAAAACTTCATTGGGATAGATATCACGCTGGTACAAGCATAGACGAAGACCGCGCTTGGTTTCAAGTTCCTCGATCATTTCTTCAATTACCCACTCTTCGTTGTCTTTGCTGTGAGCGATAAATGCATCATATTCGTAACCCTCCTCAACTTGGCGATGTCGCCTCCAGCTGCTGTGTAGGAGGTACCACCAGTAGCGGAAGTACCAACGCTTACAGTAAGCCGTGATCAGGGCGACAATGACCAGGGTGCTCAGCGTGGACACGGTCACCGACGTCGCCACCAGTCTCATCGTGTTCGGGAAACAATGTTGGGTCAGCATTGTCGTGTCTACTTTGAAGGCCTGAGTTAAACCTGATACCGGATGCAGGCAGATGTGCTGCTCTCTGTTAGAGAATGTTATGTTGGTAGTTTGCATCCACTCCACGAAAGGAATGTTGTCACAGAGACAAGACAAGTGGTTAGAACGCAAGTCTATTGATAACTGACTGGCTCCTGGCGAGGAATGAAGGACGTCGAGCTCGTTTTGCATTGTAGCAGGTAGCGTAGCCAGTCTGTTGTTGCTGAGGTTAGCGTGCGTAATTGATGGAGCATGGAGATGCTTGTGTTCCATGTGGAGATCGCATTACCGCTAAGATTCAGGTGCACGAGTCCAGGTAAAGCCCCGAGTACATCGCCAGACGGAAATTCCTCCATCTCATTGTCGGCCAAATCAAGCACTTGCAATTGTGCATTACTCCAGAAGTAAAAGGTACCGTCAATAAATATGGATCTGAGTTTATTTCGTCCTATAAGTGCAACTTTGAGTGCTCTAAAACTACTGAAGAACGTGCTTGAGAAATGTGTAGCCCCTTGGTTTTGTATGTTGAGTATTTCTAAAAGTTTTAGATTAACTATTGTCGTATTCCTGCAAATGGGTCATATCCAAGTAAACCAGTGTTATCTTGCATATCAAGATACTTGAGTCTGTTTGGCAGGGATATGCAAAAGCACGGGTAATCCTTCAACGTTTTCGATTTTTTGGAAATAAATGGTAAAAACGCGGGAAAGATGAGGGTCTCCAGGCGGCCGATCGGAAAGGGAAATAAACCGCATTGACACGGAGGATGCTCAGGGCCAGGAGCACATTGCTTAGATTGGTCCAATGGTAATTTGTTATCAGTGGGTGCAAGTGTCACTTCTTCTTCTTGCTCCAGCGTGAGTGTTGGTTGGAAATGTTTCGTATACACCTTGGTGACCAACATTAAGTGTCCTTAGATTATGCATAAAAAAAAATGCATAAATCTGACTCCTTGTCTGCTGTATAGGCTTTGTTGAGTAACACAACATGTTGTACGAAAGATCCAAGTATTCGATATGATGGAGTAGAGCAGCATTCAACTGGGCTATGTAATGAAAACCATTGTTGGCCAAATCAAGGTGCTTGAGTCGGATGTTTGTCAAAGATCCTAGCGTGTCATTCAGATTGAATTGTTCTTGACTCGTGGACCATCGCGTCTGTTGAAACCTCGCAAAATGAGCTTTTCAAGATGAACCTTATTCTTCAAACTATCTTCGGCCAACTTTGCCATATCTTGCCATATCATATTGGTAAAGGATAAAGTTAGCTCCTTCAAATTATTCATGTGGAGGAACTGTGTAGAACTCCGCCACTGTAGGGGGACTCTGCTCCTGAACAGAGCCAGAAGGGAATTGAATTGTTGAGACAGACGGAGAGTGACATAGTCACTCTGTGAAAATAATCGATGCTGAGACATCCAGCCCAAATTCACGGAGCTCAGTTAAGTGACAAATGTCGAGTTGTTGTAATTTCATGTCCACCTGTGCGCAGCAATATCAACAACCTGGTCACCGATGTCGGAAGCTGACTGACAGTTGGTTCTAGATCAGTGACTGCACACTTGACAGCGTGGGTATGGTCCACTTGGTCCTGGCAGAGGCATCCTGTCGGCCATGACACGTCTGCACAGATGGCGTCGACAGCGAAGTATCGCATTAGAGTCATGATGGACAACAACGCCTTGACAGAATACATCATACTTGCTTGGGATGCTAGAGTTCCTACAAATAATAACAAAAATGTAAAATTAAAATACTATATTCACTGATGATAATCCCAAGAGCTGAAAACATTCGACTCAATACATCTCAAAATGGGTGACTGATCACATCACAACCTTCGTAATACGAACCTTAACATTATATAACAAATCAGTTGACACATGGGAGGAGCATCACACCACTTTATGGGTGACACATCACACAACGGGTGCAATTGACACCTCAAACTCGTTGAAAAATCACAATACATCAAAAAACCATTGTATCGCATCACACCACAACATGCGTGACGCGTCACACCACAATAATCCGACTTGACCCAGGAACCTATATCACGCGATTACAATATTTCCTGTTTTCTATACTACTATTCCTATTTTTTAACAAAATCAACCATAATGGACGCTCAATCACGGTCTGCTGAGAGGGCCCGTTCGGGGATAGAATCTCTAAAGATTGATTTGCACCAATTACACCTATGTTACATACACAAAACCCACAATTGCAACGAAAATTGCAACCACCCAATCACAAATACCAACGTCAACCTGACACAATAATTGAGGATCAGAACAGTAATTACAGTTTTCTTCACACACAGAACCCACAAAAGGCCTCTCGGAGATCCATTCTTCGAATAGAACGCACGACAACACTGAAAATTTTAATGTGTGTATTGACAACACTCCACTGTCTGACAATCAGATCAAGTCAATTAAATGACATGCTGAAAACCAATTCATCTGCATTTCTGGACAACTCGGGAAACTTAGGCAAAACACACCTGGCCGAATATACAATCAACTCGAGATGCCCATAAAAACATATTCTGAATGCCTTATGCACCAATCCAATTCTAAACTGGATTTTAGTAAACAAAACATGAGCTACTTTGACAAGGAATCATGAAAGATCTCAAAAACTTGGATCGAACGTTTTGGATGAAAAACCTTTTGACAATACTCCTATATTAACGCTATCTAAATAGTCAATCCCCCTGGATAATAACATTCCACGGCCTGCCATGTTGACAACGTCAGAAATACTAAACCTAAATATTTATCCTTTGTTCATCGCTTTCAGAAAGTGTAAATCGTTTTACATCAAGATTTTTTCAGGTTGGTTTGTCTGTAAAGAGCTATTGTCAATACTTGACTACATTTTTTTTCCACGCCTGACTATAAATCCTATACTGAGTTATTCATGGACCACAAAGCACTGCTGTCAATTCTGACCACTAAGCAGGCAGTGCCAAACTAGTCAGATAGGCTTTAGTGCTGCCGTTTAGACGCCCTCTTAGCAGACGGGAATACGATGTTACGCATTGTGCCAACGATGACGAAATAAACGCATTCCCCGATTTGGCCGCTGTCTCTGACAACATAGGAGAGGTAAGTGTGCATCCCGTAGTAATCACGAGGTCAGCCTCAAAATTTAAACTTAGTCAACTGAGCAGAGATGGGACCACAAATATATGTCCAGCGGCCCGCCTCATAACGGTAAGTCTCCCGATCATAATGTTCAGTCTAGCTCCAGTGATATCAGTTTTTTGACTACAAATATGCTGCAAAGTAGACTTACCTAATGACAATATTCTGCGCAGACTAGCTCTACGTTGCGTAATATGACGTTTGATGATTGGTTAATGCATATTACCAACAACCAGTAGAGCAGCCAGTCAGGTTTAGCTTTGTGAAAACTACTACTACAACTTTGACAATGGTATGCTATCCCGTATCATATATTCCGACCAACAGCTTACAAGCCCGGCGACTTCTGGCTCACGCTGGTTCTCCGACACACGGTGTTGTCACAATGTCACGATTCGTTGCACTTGCCGGTCACACGGCATTAAACCACAAAAAACAGCGTTTCTCATGGCACGGAATTTCATAGACGGCTGCCGTCAATGCATAGCCACCAAACGATCACATCGCCGCGAGCGACCAACCATGTCAGCATCATGGAAAAAAATCTCAATGGACACTACATTGGGCCTATGCCACGAACCGCAAACGGAAATGCGTACACTACTGTTTGTTTTGGATCATTACTCAGAGCTACCAAGCCATCCAAAATTTAAAATCTAGCACATTCGCCAAAGCATTCTATGACAAGGTCATATGCACTCACGGCATGCCACTAGAACTGTTGACAGATCAAGGTATTGATTTCATAAGCATCCTTTTTCAGAAAACTAAATGTACTACTTCAGAGTACGCAGAAATTCACGTCCGCTTATAAACATTACACTAACGGCAGAACGGAGCGAGTTGATAATACTCTAACAAATCCTCGGCGCACGCTTTGTCACGATAAGCCTAACACGTGGGGTAAATATCTGTCCTTAGTAACATTTGCAGTGAGCACTATAGTACATCGCACCAATAAACATGTCCCCTTTTGAGCTTCTGTTTGGCAGAACACCGAGACTACCCCAGGATACAGATCTCAGATCAGCGGCCGACAATATTCAAAGCAGAAGCGATCATTTACAAGATATTCTACGAATGCAACTAGAGGGTCATGAAGTTTCAATGAAGGCCGCTGAAGAGAATGAGGCCAAAATTGACGCTACATGGGATAAATCGGTAGGTCTAGACTGCGTCGCAGTCGGCTCTGTAGTGGTCGATCAGTTCAAAAGCGGCCTTTTCAACCACTCCCAATCACTGGTCACTCAGTTGACCCAAGTCATACTGTTTCCGCTCAATGCAATACTACGCCTTTCAGGAACAAGTGTGTCAACTTCTCCTCCACATCCACCTGCCCTACACATATCCTGTAGCTCTTCCCCAGCAAATCAATATGGAATTGTCAATGACCACTTTCTCCACAATATGAATTCCTTGACCATGAAGCCACCACCCACATCACATAAACTCAACGCCAAGTGGTGAGAATCCAGTCCCATTATTAACTTGCTTAATGGAAAAGACAATTGTAGGTTACAACACCATTTCATATTCTTAGTACTTGAGTGAAGGATTATTTTAAATTACATATATCGGTTCATGGTATAAAATGACAACAAAATAAGACCCCCGGGATAAGACCTCTCAATGAGAATTATAAAATATCACACCCTGAATGGGACATTTGGAGATACATTTGATATCCTCTTATCCACATTTTACAAACACCACACATCATGTAAGGCAGCTGTGGTGACAATGCACTGCCAAAAGTTACATAGCATATAACAGACAAAGATTATGTCTGAGGAAGTCTGGATCTCACAGTAGTTTTGAACGTTTGTCCTTCGCGACGCGCAGCGCATTGACAGTGACGTAGTGCCGACGTAGTGCCGACTGCGAGAATTCGTGGAATAATATGGAAACGAATCTTGTGCAGTTACTCGTCAACCGTGAAGTTGGGGCCATAACTTCGACCGAGCGTGGGTCCGCAAAGCTCTGTGCCGCCACCTATTGAGCTAAGTGGTAACGCAGTCTCTCATTGGGCGATAACCAAGGCGATGCAGGTATACCACCACATTTTTATAATTTGAAGGTTCATTATTACCTCAGTGTCTTGGCAATACTGTACGACCTACAAGATTTGTCATTATAGATTCTGCACACACACTACCCCCTAAGAAACTTTCTAGCCATTTCATAAACTGCCACCTAGTTTGTTTGTGTGTCTGAGGTTTCCTGTCATGAGTTGCAATACAGCAAGCGTGGATCGTCCCGAAAATACAAACAAGTCACAGACAATACTTATTTAAATGTTTAATTACTTTCAATTAACTTCCGCACCTTAGATACAACTCAGTTTAATATTTGACTTAACTTCACTTGTACAATTATTTATTCTATTTTTCGTACCATCATTCTGCACCTGTATGCATGCTTATTGAATGTTTATCATCTTACATCAATCAATCATCTTAGCTCTTAATAAGTTGCCAGGGGAAAGAGAACACTTCCCTTATCCCAGCTGTTATGAGCATTATAGGACAAAAGCTACCACCCCCTCCACAGGAATTGGGGTTGGGTAGCCTGCTTGCAACATGCTAGTCAGTACTACGCCCTAGTGCACTGTTTGCATTTACTTGGCAACAAGTTCTAACCGTTTCGACTATAAACTTTAAAACATACCAATGTTTTTTCAATATCGTTCCCCATTCATTCATCCATTCATAATCTGTAAGCATGGCAGCATCATACTGTTGCAAGTGTTTTTCTAGCACTAATTATTTCTTAACCGTACATCTTCATTTCTGCCCTTTAAGTAAGTACATTCGTTAAATGTTCCGTGTTAAATAATTGTTCAAAAAATAAATAAATAAACAACTGAATAAATTAATACAACGATCGATAACTTAAGATCTATTAATTAAAGTAAAAGGTCATTCTATTTGCAAATCGTAGGGAAAAATGATAATGAGACACTTCATATAATTCTTTCACAAACCATTCTCAAATTATCCCATTTGTCATGCTTATTTCCTAAGAATTCCATACAATGTATGGCATAACCTAGGTTGTTAAATGATGCATGTTAGTAAAATTCTTACACAATATTCATCCACCTTAAAGGGGTGGGAGTTTTTACTCAATTTTACTCTCTACCTTAAAGCTTCTGCCCGCCAGTTACCCGTCATTTATTCATTAATCCCATCTTAACTACCTCATAACGTGGCGACCTCATTGGTGAACCTGCTAGAAGCCTCTAAGACAAAAGCATTCGCTGATGGGGGGCAGCCTCCAAAAGTAACGGAATATAAGGGAGTGAACACACGCTCACAGGAGAGCAAAGATCAGCAACCATAAATCAGAGACATCTCTCCCCTCACTGTATATTATTCTTTTCGGTCACTTTGATAAATAAAGTAGTTATCCTCTCTTTAGAAGAATAAATTATATTTCTCCTCTTTCGGCTCTACTACGTGGTTTGTGTCTGCGATTCATCACGCATTCAAAGTCGACAGAAGCAGGCTCGACAAACGCGTCACACCATCTCATGGGTAACACATGAAGCAGCAAAATGGGTAGCATGTAAAAATTTCACAAAAGTCACTTTGGCAACACGACACAGCAAAACATAGGTGCATCATCCCAACAAATACTGTGTTACACATCCCACCATGGCATGGGTAATGCATCACACCTCAACATGGGTAATGCGTCACCCCAGAACATGGGTAATGCATCACACCAAAACATGGATAATGCGTCACACCTCAACATGGATAATGCGTCACACCACAACATAGGTAAAGCGTCACACCATGGATAATACGTCTCACATGAGCTTGGATAATACGTTACACCACACATGAGTAATGTGTCACACCACAACATGAGTAACGCGTCACGCTACAACATGTATAATGTGTCATACCACAATATGGGCAATGCATCAAACCACAACATGGAGGACACATCACCCCACTACATGGATAACACGTCACACAACTTCATGGATAACGCGTCACACAATGACACGGGCGGTGTGTAATATGACTACTTAGTTTCATATCGCAAAACCTGTAACTCTACATACCTTTACGATTTCATGAAACCCGTTGGATAAATCTCATTTCAATTGGCTGCCTGATTTCGCTGTTCAATTAATTTAGAACTAAACGAGGTGTGGTAGGACGGAAGCGAGCTTCTGCAGACTTCCTGGTATGCTTATATAGTGACAAAATATTGCTCTGGACGATTAGTAACCGAGCTGCTGTGGGCATATGATTAGCGCTATGATTTGCTCCTTATTCTTTGCGTTATGATTTGTTGGAGTTTCAACTAACGGTAATATTTCTGTCAAAGCAGAGATATGTGATACACGGGATAACTGTAGAGAAGGGTGAGGTGACAGACACATGTCGATGACGTAGAAGTGATAGACACATATGTAGGATGTGGAATAGGGGGCGGAGATGGTAAATATATCGACACATCTAGAAGAGACTGATGTGATAGACACAATGAAAGGAGGGTGAGGTTATACCCACACGAGGAGGTGGGTGAGATGACTGCTCTGGCGATCCCCTTTGTGTTAGATGAATGAAATCATAGACTTTAGGGCTTGTACAGAAATAAGATTTGCTCACCACATTGAAACACGTACACAGACTGAAACCTCGAGTGACTAACATCTAACTAGCGCTACAAAATAATGACACTATAATTGCGGGCTGGTACAGTTAACCAGCTCCTGAGTTCACGTTCATGCTAAAAATTTAATTTCCTTGATTAGATTGATTCATCCAAGTACCATTATGAACCAATAATATAAGTTCTGTTGTTTAACACCTCGACCTTGGAGATCAACTGCTTTCGAGGCCGCTCATCGATGATGCGCTCTATCTTGAGGTTATCTCACAGCTTTTACTCCTTTCACATAATCAGCGTGACCAGTTTGGCGGCAAGGACAGGTTACCCCCACCTCGTCTTTCCTAACCCATCCCCCTCCTACCCGCCATGTCGCAGTCATCGTAACGTCTCTAACATCAGCCGAAAATTTAGCACGAAATAGTCATAATCTATTTTTACCTGCGCGCAAAACTATGAAGACTGAAGTCATTCGCTACTGCCGTTGCTACCTGGTTTTAAGGTGCATTAATAGCTCATTTCCTCATCAAGCCGCATCGAATGACGGCAGCAACAACTTTTTTTTAGAGGGATCCAGCGGAGTATATACGTGACTTCGGCAACATATTTGCTGTCTTTTACTGCTTCTATCTGATCAAGTACTGTGTTCAAAATATGATCAGAGGGAAACGTAAATCCTTTTCAGCAGTGGAAACAATTATCTCTTCCATGACGGGAGCAATAGAACTATAAATACCTTTCTGTATGTACAACTCGACTCATCATACATGACAGCTAACCTCCATTTAGACAAATTACAAACATACACACAAGTCGTATATCAAATTATGGCCAAGAAAAAAACCACACAGAGGTTTTTACAGTTTACAACTTTGGTCGTTCGCCCACGCAAAGCTTTCTTGTGCCGTTTGTATGATCTATCTATTGTTATTACCAACCCATTCACATAACTCATCAAGGCATACAGGATTACAGCATTACGCTGGCTCAACCGTCATTAGGTACTCTTCTGCCACACCCACAGATTTAGTGATGCATCTAGCATTGCCTTTGGAGTCACCTATGGGTCACAATGGATCCAAGCTGGCCTCATATTATACACAGTAATGAATAACAGTCCTTGAACAGTATCCAATATTTAACATGTTAGTCAGTATGCTTTCACCCTAATTGGCCAACTCCAACATACTCTTTCATTGTGACAACCAGGCTGTGGTAGCTATCATTACAATTACTTTAATTCAATATTCATTTCCATGCACAGTTTATACCTTTTGGTGGACAAAATGTTAAGTGACGCTATTTCTCACCTGCAGGTGCAGTCCAGCATTTTACGACGTTATGGGATGCAGCCTGTAATAAGATAAACCACAGCCTTGGTCTGCCTTCTGACACAATTACGAAGGCCATGTTTGTTGCCGATTTGTATAATCAGGGACCATCAGGACTTATATCTATTCATTATCTTTCATGCACAAATTAAAAAACGTACCTGACATAACCTCACATCTCTGCGTAACCAAACTATTGCATGGTATCCGAAAACTCTTAACTTGCCTCCCCCAATTCCAAGCTCCTTGCTATCACCAATGCCGTTTTTACCAATTTGTTATCACAATACCACTTTGTACCTCTTGCACTTTTACTTGACATATGCTTAAGGCTCACCCCTCACTGTGTATCTATTCTAGTCTCAGAGTAGGAAAGGGTGTCGATCCTAATGACACAACACACACTCTTACTTTACTCAACCTAGCTATCAGATTTACTTCACCTCCTACAAACATAGCAACCACAAAACGCCTAATTTAGTTTGTTTTCAAAAATTACAAAACTCCTAATTGTCCAGTTATTGCCTTGCATAAATACTTACACCTTAGAGAAAATTCCCAAGCACCCATCTTTTTTATAACAAATCCAAACCATGCATTAGACATCTTATTCAAAGCCTTATTCTTGCATCCCTTCCCCGGTCACGCTACAACACGTATTCAGACCACTTCAGTGGAACTTCATAGCTTGCAACTGACACCACCCCTGCAACAATCATCATACCTAAAGGCAGATGGAAAAACACATCCGTCGCAGAGCATTCGTACTTCCTCTCTAACAAATTAACAACAAGTCAACAAAGTTCACATACCACCCACAGCAAATAAAAAAGAGTCAGTATAAATTTGGAGAATAGCGCTTAAACAGAACACAAACATCATCCAGTTTTTCTCCTGTATCCCTACCCTCCCCATCACCTAGGGGTCTGTACTTAACGCTTCGCTGTACAACCCACCCCTTCCCAACTGGTAGGGGTTAGTACTTACTGCCCTGTTGTCTAACCATCCACCATGGATCAGTTCTTACTGCCTAGTTATCCAACCATCCACTATGGGTCATTTCTTACTTCCCTGTTATCCAATCACCCACCAGGAGTCAGTACTTGCTGCCCAGCCATCCAATCCCAAACACATCTACTTCAAATACAATAATACCTCATGGTATGTACCTACGGCCCTACTATTTCTGTCTTGTGGGATGTCAGCCAGAGCCTTAAGCCTAGCCTCTGACTTTCAATGCTATTCCACCTTATATACATACGTTCCTTTAGTTGTCCTTTAACACTCGCTAATATAATATGCATGTCTGTTTATCACAATGTACCCTATTTTAGGCATGACCAATTAAGCTTTTTTATCCTACATTATGTAACCTATTACTAGACATATCATAGCTATCAGTCGCACATATTATATCATAATCATACATATATCATTATCTGTCCACCAGTTATAACATTACTAAATATGTGACGGTTAACTTTCTCAATGTAATACCTGTGTCTCATCTGTAATTAATATTGCGGTGTACCTACCCCCAGGGATTGCTGCTGTACTACATTATGTAGCATCACTTGTTATGTACATGATGTGAAACTTGACTTTTACACAGCTTTCTACTTGCTACTAAAATAACTTCTAAAACAAAAGTTAATTATTTGTACCAAAACAATGGTTGTTACTCGACTCCTTCACAAAATAATAAGTTAGTGTTGGTGTGCCATTAAACCCTATACTTGTGAATTTATTCAGGTATTTACACGGGTATATTAAATTTAGCACCTTTAACTCACGTCCACCTCAATCAAGCCAGTACCATGCATAACATGTTAAATGGGGCCCCCACTACGTTTCGTGAAGTTGTGGTCTTAGAGGATGGCGTTTTAGGTGATAATATATCCAACAACATCTCTTATCCTGTCTTAAAACGTGATATTGGCGGTCATGTGCTTGAGTTGAAGGTTCAGTTAAAGATAATAAAGGCAACCTACTTGACAACAATGACCATCCTGTGAGTGTTGTTCGGGAATTTACAAGATGTCAATAAAACCGATCATCTATGGACTCCTCCTGAAAATATATTACCTAATTGAAGCTTAACAGCTTAGCAGAATAATAAGGGACATTGGCTTATACAGCGCATACGTGGTCGTTTGGTGATAGTTCCAATGATTTTGATCATGATTATCCTGTGCAAAAAGTAGTATATGTAATGTCGGATCTGAGACTTATCAGTCTATCGCTGTTGGGAACACCCATGACCCCTATAGCAACCTCACGTCCCCCCAAAACTTGCCCACGCCCCTGCAGCACTCCCATGTCTGCAGGAGTCGCGGCTACTCCTGTTGTGCAGCTGGAAATTCTATTAGAGATTGGCTGGTATAGTTTTGGTTATTATCAAAAACTGCAACTGGCTCGGAATTGGTTCCACTGAGACATGCAGAATCAGATGTGTGAATGATCAGTGTATAGCCCATAGAGCTCACTTTGATCCAATGTGAGAAAAATAAAGCATAAGAAGAAATCAGATAAGAATTTGTGTGCTCCTGATTCTACACCTATGACAATGTGAATGATAACGCCCAACTCAATTCACAGACTGAATCACTCGTGCATATCCTTTATTATTGCCCCTCTTCAGTACAAGTGACTGTAAATCGACTTGAGGCAATGTTAATGCTCTTCTTTAAAGCCGATGTGGGTTTTGTTGTTGTGCAGGACTGCATGTGCCTAAGCAACTCACGTTTAAGGTTACATCCCCATAATGCATGCAAGACAATTAAATAATTGGCTCCAGCCAAACTTATGGTTAAAGATCGCATTACGAAGAGCTAATCAGAAAACACGCTCAAACCATTCTTACCATTATTAAGTTACTATTGTCATTCATGATGAATTCGAAATGCTACTCACCCCAAAAAGTGGCTTCTAAAACCTTGAGTATACATTGCTCTTTCATGCTTTTGCAGCATTTATCTGCCTCTAAAGGAGCCGGGAATGTTACAATTCCTTAGTTTTCCCTTATCTATACATTTTCTTGCTCTGAATAAAGTCGTGAAGTCAATGCAGGCCGTGAGATCAACTGTGCATTAAAGCAGGTCAACACGTCAACAGTGTGAAGAGCAACATATAAAGGATAATGACACAGGTTGTGATGTGAATTATATATAGACGCTGACGTCGACAATCTGGCAAAAACTGAAAACAAACACAATGTTTGTGACGTCAACAGGAAGTTCACTTAAAATAACAACAGTTCAATACCTTTGTATAGTTATGTCATGAATTGAGGCTTCTAATCAACTTAATTATTACACATCTGTGATAATTCGCAACTTACCTGCATATGCTAACACGGCTTTATGTACATTACAATATACACACGTATTACACAGTTGACTTTCATTGTAGCCATGTAGAAATGCATGTTATAATCATCCATACTTATCTTTTGGTAATGTGATTTTAATCTATTAATAGCTTTATCTGACCGCTTCTTTGGACGTCGTAAAACATCTGAAAATATATTATTGGTAAAGGATGAGTAATAGTGTTGTTTGCCAGGTATTATTGATGTGGTGCGTAATTTTGTTTTATTTCAGCAAATTCATTGAGTTCATTTACTTAAGGACTTACTGAATCTGATTACGATTTTGTCAAATTCATTATTTCAACTTGAACAGCAAACGTTGAAATCGGGGAAGTTCAAGGAACAAAATCTTTAGCTTAGCATATAACTTGCATTGGAACGATGAATCAATGTTGGAATCCCCCATATTACCGATCAAAAATTTTATATCAAGTTTATCATGTAAATTATTAGTCAATTAGTAGTATACATAGTGATACCACCACCATCTATATTATTCTCCCTTTTCTTGGACCCTACACCACAATCTGCTTCTTGGTGAACAGTGACTCCATGCACTGTGCGTGGTGTAGGTGTTTCTTGACCATAACCTTCTTTACTAACTTTGCCCTTTTTATATCGCCCTCGTCAGACATCAGGGTGGAGTACATCTTAAGGCGCAAGCCTACATACTCCTTGATAGGCACACCAGCGCACTCATCCTTCATCTTCCCTAGCTCCTTCTTGTTTACTAACAAGGGATGGGAAGGATCATAGTTGCTGGTATCAAAGAGTTCACTATCCTCTTGCATGTCTGCGTACACGTCAGTTGTACGGATCTCCAGAAGCTGCTAGTCCGTGTCTGTGTATAACAAGCCAAAGTTGCAACCATATCTGGACTCATTGTGCTATAATAGAAGTCGTACATCAGGTGCTTGGAGAGGTCGAGTATGCACATACCTACATACACCGGACGATATGACACTAAGCGGGTCTTGTGCATATGCAGGGCGGCCAGGTCATCATCGAACACTTGATGTCAAGCATAGGTGGGACTGGCCACAAGCCTGCATATTTTTTCCTCTTCTGCCGAGTGCATAATTTCGAGATTGACTCGCCTTCTGAGATTCTCCATTGTCTTAGTTGTTCATCAGCTTGTACAGATCCTTCTCAATGTCGCTGGTGGCAGCGTTACACAGGTCTGTGTTCATGCGAATGTAAGGCTCCATCCAGGGGCTCCGATTGAATACAAGCTCACAGTGTATCTTGGTAAGCCTCATTCCCAGAGATAGGTAAAGCTTGAGATTCCTATAGTGGATCACATGCTTCTCTTTATTGAGCAGGTTGGACACCAGCTTCTCAATCTCGCTTCCGGTGCGCCCTAATGCACCTAAGCGATTCTTCTGGTAGTCTATCAACCATTCATTCTGCCCAGACATTCGCTCTGGCGCTAGCGGATAATCATTGTGATCAGCATATAAGCAGGGTTATCCAGAACTCCTGGATTGACGGCAACGAGGCATCAAACTGATCCCAGCCATCCATAAACTCATTTGGATACATTCTCTTGCGCAGTAGTAGCCGGCGTTTCTTTTCATCAGTCTCATACTTAGACATCACTGCAAAGGCGTCTGGGTTGTTTGCAGACACCAGCTTGTCAAGCGAGGCCAGGAGGAACTGTGCACTGTCAATAAACCGTAACTGTCAGATCGATAGGGATATATACTTCTTCATATTGTTTGAGATACAGTTGAAGTTTCACCATGAGCGCCTCAAAGTCAGCGTAGATAACATACGGGGCAGCCAGCTGTTCTACCAGTTTGGAAGGATAATATGTTCTTCCCTTCCTCAGGCATATCCACTCGCACAGCATTTTGCCCTATCCCCATACACTCAGGTTTGTGCTCAAGGAGCAGTTTATCAGTGGTATAACCATGTAGGCATCACTCACAGAAGAATTTGCGGTGTTCGTTTTTACGCGATTCATACAGGAAGCGGCTATTTTGGTGATAATATAACCACAAACATCGCTAATCCTGTGTCAAAACGTGTTACTGGCGGAGCTGTGAACGAGTTAGAGGTTCAGTCAAGGAATAAAAAGGGACGTCTTTTGAACAATCACAACCTTCCTGTATGTGTTGTCCTTTAATTTACAAGATGTCAATAAAAGCGAGTATTTATGAAACTCAACAGAAAACAGATCAGAGCACCGACCTCTTTGAATATGCAACAAGGCCTATGTATCTATTTTTGACCAAAAAAGGTGGTGTATTGTGACTGGAGACCTTGAAATGGGAGATAATAAAATATATGGGTTGGGAGACCGGATGCTGCGTATAAAAAGTGTGCTGATGTCTAACATAGACAGCAGAATAGGGACCTGGGAGAATACGTAGCTGAAAGGACAAAAACCCTCATTACTATTGGGCAGAAGCAAGTGACGCTCTTCAATATAGATATGAGTGGTCGTTTGGTGATGGGTCCAGGGGTGGAGGCTGTGGAGATACCATGTTATCGAATGGTAAGATCATTTGTGTGGGGTCGTATTCTGATGTTGGCGCTGATACTGATATTATAGCACTCGCTCCTGTTATTAATGGGATAAAGGAATTGATATGGATATGTAAACCTGCTGACAAACGGGCTGTTTTAATATCTTTAGACCAGCCTTTATAGCTGGAACAGGGCAATGTTAATAACTTGTTTACACTCACTCCAAACATAATTGCGACCTGTTCGTATCACTCCTTATTGAACTTGACATATAGACTTATGTATACAGCAGCAGTATGAAATAACAACCAACCATTCCTACGGCGGCACCGTTATATCCAGAACTACCTGATGAGAATCCAGGGCACTCCTTTCGGTTGAATGAAATCATTCTCGAGAAGCAATACCTTGAGAAAGAAATCGAAAAGTATTGTGCTATGTAAAAATAAAATCGGCGTGCAGTAAACTCAGTGGACACAGTAGACATTGTTGGTGTGTCATGGCGCAAGTGGTGTAGGTATAATGTCTACAGTAGTTGCCATTCCTATTGCCACAGTGTTGGGGGTAACTGGAGCCGTTTGTGGGCTACTTGGAATTGCTGGAAAACTTGTCAGTCGGCAAAAAGCGTCAAGGTGAAAAAACATGATCAAATCCGCATTCTAGCGCAGAATACCATTGCTGACATTGTATCGACCACACTTGAAGATGGCCATGTGTTTAAACACGTTTTAGCTGAGGTCACAAAATATACCCAAATAAGGGCGAAATTAAGGCTAGATCTGTAAAAGCGCGCCATGCTGTTTCAATCGATAAAAAAGACGCGCTGATTCAATGTGGAAAAGACGAAGCATTGGAAGGTATCCCTCAAAAATTGGGTGTTTTTACTTTACCATTAAGTGGAATAAATATGGGTGTTTACCCAACAATACTATCACTCTGATAAGCGTTTAATGAGGATGAGACTTGGAAAGACTGCCTCTTATTATACACAGTTAAAAAATGGTTATTTTAACATTATATAAATTGATGGTAATTAAATTTGGAGCAACTATTTCGCTCAAATATGCTGTGTGCACCCCAGTCATAGTGGCACACAGTCGGGCACTCCAATCATAGTGTGCACACCAATCATAGCGGCACATATGAATCACAGCCGTGTTCCCTACCCCCGCTACACTTTGCCATGCATGAGTGGAGACAACCGGCGGATAGACAGATGAATCACAGCTGTGTTCCCAGTCCTCGCTGCACTGTACCATGCATGAGTGGAGACAGCCAGCGGATAGACAGCTTGGCTTCAACTGACATACTATGCGAGCGGCCTCTTGAATAAACAAGGGCATAAGGTATAGAAATGAACACTGTTACTGAACTTGAAGGTTGTATAAAATAGTTGAAGTTAGATATAGATTATCTGAAAGACGATACAATAGTTCTGGAGGACGAACTGAGTGATGTTGTAGTTGATATGGCGACTAATTACGATGACCTTGTGGAACTGAAGGACATAGTGAGAGATCTGTAGGTTATAAACGATGATCTTATAGAGCACATCAGTCAGTGTCACACGAGCTTGTGAACGGCGCATTGTTAAAGTCGCGCCCCTTAGAAAATATGCGGGGAAAAACTGTGCTATCAGGAAGTGACAGAGAAGGTGTGAAGAAAAGTCCGTCTATCCGGCAGGCAAATCTCAAATACCATATAGGAAATCCCAGGGATAAAGAAATCCGTACAGTTGTAAAGCCACAACCAAGACAGAGAAAGGCTAGAAAACCAAAGTCATAGACACCTTGGCCTATGTCATATGAGCTGCACGTCAACAACTTGTCACTCTCTCCATTTGATTCAAAGTGGTGGATAGCCGCAAACGGTGTAGACACTTTGGCCTATAAACACACTATTTTAACCGCCACTATGTGTACTACTCGATAGGCCCATCTACTTGAGTGAATGCCACTATCTTGAATCATGCTTGAAGCTTAATCTATGAAGTAAGGTTCTGATTTCTGTATGACTGTTTTGCAAATATATCACATATAGTTATTACTAGTTTCCCAAAGTCAATCTACAATTTTCAAAATCTGGCAGGTTGCAGTAATATCAGATCGTCATATCGGGCAAAGGTTTATGAACTCTACTCTAGGGGCTTTCCTCTTACTCACAACTTGGTATTATTTAGCATCAGCCAAAACCTCAGGAAGTGGCCTTTCTGCTGATTTACATTTAAAATGCGATATGGCTGCGTGTGATTTAGTTGATCTAGAGACATTATTATAGTTTAAAGGATAGAATCTTTGGAATATTATCTTCCATCTAAATGTATATACAAGGTGAGAACAAATCATACATAATTCGAGAGCTAAATACAAGAACCGTTTCAAAGAAATTTGACACGCTACACATCAGCAATATATTTGAAACAATATCATGTGAAAGTTGCTAGAGCATTACAAATTCAATTCAATTAAGAATATGATACTCGTTAAGGAGTTGCAAATGATATGAAAAGCTGCTTAAAAGCATCATTTGTTTGCAGCTAACTTTGGTTTAATTATCATGAATACATTGTAGTAACTACTCTATGTTACAACAATGAGTCCATTTACCGCTCAGTCAGAGCATCAATGTCCATGCATTTCTCTGCTAATTTGAGAACTGAATAAGCTGCATATATTAAAGAGCCACAATGACACCCGTCACACATAACTGAATCCCGAGTATCATCACAGGTTAGAGTAGGACAGTAGTTGATACATAGTAAAATAACATGACAGTGAAAAACATATTATGATCAGGTCATTCTAAGCATTTCTGAAAACTACTTGCATAATTAAGTTTTGCATCGCCATTATAGCCACGTTGTAAAGTATGTGAATTGATCAATCAAAACGAAACGGAAGCTTTTACAATGGAGACAAAATTGTATTAGGTAAGTTCAAATTAGAATTTTAATCATTTATTGGAAAGCAATCCTTTAAAAACCTTTGAACTAAGATAAAATCATGATGTCATCCGAAAACACATTACGTGAGGGAGAATTCGCAATTCCAATAGCAGTTGCTGCATCACTTTCCGGCGTGACGTCATCAGAATCCCCGATAGAGAAAATACGTCCATCTGACTCGCTTTGGCCTTCCGGTGTGTTGCGACGATCACTCACTCGAAGCGCTGTAGCCAATCGTTCCCAGAACAACAGCCGTCCATCACTCTTGGACGGCCACTCTATGTAAACCTTCCGTCGTAACAATTTATGGAGAGTCTCATTGATGGAGTGACAGGGTAGAGATTCCAGCAAGACTGACACAATGACATCTTTACCTTCCTCTCCCATCTTGGTGTGAGCAATATCCATTTCAAGGCGACACCAGTGGCTGGCAACAAAACATGGCGATAAAACCAGTAGAGTGTTCCGCGATTTGTCAATCCTATCCACCAGTGCTTCAATCAAAATTTCATTGGGATAGATATCACGCTGGTACAAGCATAGACGAAGACCGCGCTTGGTTTCAAGTTCCTCGATCATTTCTTCAATTACCCACTCTTCGCTGTCTTTGCTGTGAGCGATGAATGCATCATATTCGTAACCCTCCTCAACTTGGCGATGTCGCCTCCAGCTGCTGTGTAGGAGGTACCACCAGTAGCGGAAGTACCAACGCTTACAGTAAGCCGTGATCAGGGCGACAATGACAAGGGTGCTCAGCGAGGTCACGGTCACCGACGTCGCCACCAGTCTCATCGTGTTGGGGAAACAATGTTGAGTCAGCATTGTCGTGTCTACTTTGAAGGCCTGAGTTAAACCTGATACCGGATGCACGCAGGTGTGCTGCTCTATGTTAGAGAATGTTATGTTGGTAGTTTTCATCCACTCCACGAAAGGAATGTTGTCACAGAGACAAGACAAGTGGTTAGAACGCAAGTCTATTGATAACTGACTGGCTCCTGGCGAGGAAACAAGGACGTCGAGCTCGCTTCGCATTGCAGCAGGTAGCGTAGCCAGTCTGTTGTTGCTAAGGTTAAGCGTGCGTAATTGATGCAGCATGGAGATGCTTGTGTTCCATGTGGAGATTGCATTACCACTAAGATTTAGATGCATGAGTCCAGGTAAAGCCCTGAGTACATCGCCAGACGGAAATTCCTCCATCTCATTGTCGGCCAAATCAAGCACTTGCAATTGTGCATTACTCCAGAAGTAAAAGATACCGTCGATAAATAAAGATCTGAGTTTATTTCGTCCAAGAAGTGCAACTTTCAGTGCACTAAAACTACTGAAGAACGTGTTTGAGAAATGTGTAGCCCCTTGGTTTTGTATGTTGAGTGTTTCCAAACAGTTTAGATTTACTATTGTCGTATTCCCTGCAAATGGGTCATATCCAAACAAGCCAGCGTTATCTTGTATATCAAGATACTTGAGTCTGTTTGGCAGGGATATGCAAATGCACGAGATATCCTTCAATCTTATCGTATTTTTGGAAACAAATGGAAAAAACGCGGGAAAGATGAGGGTCTCCAAGCGGCCGATCGGGATGGGAAATAAACCGCATTGACACGAGGGCTGCTCAGGGCCAGGAGCACATTGCTTAGATTGGTCCAATGGTAATTTGTTATCGGTGGGTGCAAGTGTCACTTCTTCTTGTTCCAGCGTGAGTGTTGGTTGGTATGGTTCGTATACACCTTGGTGACCAACATTAAGTGTACTTAGATTATACATAAGAATAAGTGCATAAATCTGACTCCTTGTCTGCTGTAAAGGCTTTGTTTTGTAACATAACATGTTGTACGAAAGATCCAAGTATTCAATATGATGGAGTAGAGCAGCATTCAACTGGGCTATGTAATGAAAACCATTGTTGGCCAAATCAAGGTGCTTGAGTCGGATGTTTGTCAAAGATCCTAGCGTGTCACTCAGATTGAATTGTTCTATGACTTGTGGGCCATCGCGTCTGTTGAAACCTCGCAAAATGAGCTTTTCAAGATGAACCTTATTCTTCAAACTATCTTCGGCCAGCTTTGCCATATCTTGCCACATCATATAGGTAAAGGATAAAGTTAGCTCCTTCAAATGATTCATGTGGAGGAACTGTGACGAACTCCGCCACTGTAGGTGGACTCTGCTCCTGAACACAGCCAGGCGTGAATTGTTGAGACAGATGGAGATTGACATTGTCACTCTGTGAAAATAATCCAGCGCTTCGATGCTGTGACCATCCAGCCCAAATTCACGGAGCTCAGTTAAGTGACAAATGTCGAGTTGTTGTAATTCATGTCCACCTGTGCGCAGCAATATCAACAGCCTGGTCACCGATGTCGGAAGCTGACTGACAGTTGGTTCTAGGTCAGTGACTGCACACTTGACAGCGTGGGTATGGTCCACTTGGTCCTGGCAGAGGCATCCTGTCGGCCATGACACGTCTGCACAGATGGCGTCGACAGCGAAGTATCGCATTAGAGTCATGATGGACAACAACGCCTTGACAGAATACATCATACTTGTTTGGGATGCTAGAGTTCCTACAAAGAATCTGAAAATGTATAATTGAAATACAATATCGGTCACTGATGATAATCCCATAAGCTGAAAACATGCGACTCAAAACATCTCAAAATGGGTGACTGATCACACTACAACCTTCGTAATACGAACATTAACGTTATATAACAAATCGGTTGACACGCGAGTGGAACATCACACCACATTATGGGTAACATATATCACAATGGGTACCTAAAACACGTTGAAAAATCACGGCACATCTGAGTTACACCACAACAAACCATGGGTTATGCGTCACACCACACCATGGGTAACGCGTCACACCACAATATGGGTATCGCATCACACCACAACGTGGGTAACGCATTAAACTACAACATGGGTAACGATCACACCACAACATGGGTAACGATCACACCGCAACATGGGTAACGTGTCTTAAACAGTTTTTACTCTATTTTACCTTCTCTACCTTAAAGTTTCTGCCCGCCAGTTACCCGTCATTTATTCATTAACCCCATCTTAACTACCTCATTAAGGGCAATCTCATTGGTGAAC
>CM067349.1:55294088-55415870 GCA_034190875.2 Urechis unicinctus | reverse complement strand
TATCAGCATGATGTGGCCTGCACCAAATCCCTTTGATTAATGGCTGACAAGAGACCGTGGACCAATGGTGTGGGTTGTTCAAGGGCCTCGGGGGAATACAACGACAGGGAGCACTATATAATCAGCCCGCTCATATACCCGGGGGGGGGGGCACTTGGCCTTATTCTGATTAGGGGTGTGCCGCGGGACCTAAAAAACCCGTACCCGTCGTACAAGGTCAAAATGGCCAAAAGCATACCCCGTCGTACAAGGTATTATGCGAATGTATAACTAGCCGAACAGATTTGAAGCTGAAAAAATTAACCCCGTTGTACAAGTATGAGGCCAAAATAACCCGTCGTACAAGTTGA
Organism: Urechis unicinctus; assembly: GCA_034190875.2. Classification (NCBI taxonomy): domain Eukaryota; kingdom Metazoa; phylum Annelida; class Polychaeta; order Xenopneusta; family Urechidae; genus Urechis; species Urechis unicinctus. Next base: position 55,415,520 of record CM067349.1, on the reverse strand, counting down.
GAGGTCGAATAAACATACCCCGTCTCGCGGCACATATATACTACCTCTATACACTTAAGTGCCACCCCCCCCCCCCCCCCCCCCCCCCGGGTCATATCTTACGGATAAGGGGCCAGTCGGATCGATTTGCAATGAAATAAGATGTATGGAAAACATGGATGGAAAAACAATGTTTATCTCTGGGAAACTACACAGCCAACTGTATATGACAGAAATCTGTCCCAGAAATCACTCCCGCTTGTACACCGGCAATACGTCACAAGATGTAGAATGTTAACGAACCCTCGAGTAAGGCTATTTAGGTTAAACATTGGCAAATTATTAATGACCAATGTCCGAATTTCAGTATTAAACCGAAAAATTTGCTAGATGAGTTCACCGCGTATAAATAGTAACACCGATCATAAAGATAAGGATAATTTAAAAGATTTATCCGGGGCCAAAATTAAGTTTTGAAGTAAGACATGAATAAAATTTTAAAATGTGATAACTAAAATACCAGATTTCATGCTTGCGTTTTCCATGATCGCAAAACGATTATCGAGATTAACGAGATGGAAATCACGAGTGTCATTCGCTAGGTGGCGATACTCACGCTGCATCCAATCTCGCAGTTCACCGCTCGCGTCATGAGATCTCGTTCCACCTGCAACGCTGGTTGGCGAATGCAGGTATCTCACATGGTACGATAAGACCAGCTGCAATGTCTATTAGCATAAGCAGGTGGAGACTTGCACACGCTACTTGGCATTGCAGGTTTCAGAATCGGGTGGCACACATGGGTCAGACAAGGAGATCATCTAGTCAGGGACAAGGTTCAGACCGATATTTCAGGGAGCTTCATTGTTGAAACTAAATTAAACAAATAAGCATTTCTACTCCAGGATTAGTGTTATTCTTCTGGTTAGTCCCCACTCCAGCAACCACAGGCAGTGAGTAACCTAACTAAGACGAAAGAGCAACAAAACAGGAAAAGCCTAGACAATAAAGCTTAAGACATACATGGCCCACAGTCGGGGCGCTGGAGGATGTGATCGTCCTGATGACCTACTAAGTAACAAGCCAAAGCGTAACTAGGCCTATTGCAATTCCGCCTACGATGAGAGCCGGTTTTTTTATTCATTGAGTATGTACTAAGACTCGATGGTGTTAAGGTTCCTTTAAAGGTAGCCGCAAGGGTCTATTCTTGGACTTAAAGTATTTTTGATCATATATTAATGATAGGTATCTTACATACCCTCTGTTACAATTCCTAGTATATGCCTCTGACACCACAATACAATAAACTGTTAAATACAGCAACGAAGCTGTCAATAATTAGCAGCCGGTAGGTAAACTGCACTTTCAATTGCATCTTCGAGGTCATTAAATGCTTACCTGCGCCGAACTGAATGCCAGTGTCCAGCATGCGGCTCTGGGTCTTTGCCGGTGCCCACAGCAGTGCCCAGATATATGTCTGAATACTGTCATCAATGCACTAAACGCTGGGTTGGAGTGAAGCCCTCAGACGTGTTTAAAGTGCTCCAGGCCTCGTCTGCCTCAGAGCCCCATGCTTGGCGCAAGACAGCGCTCATTTTTTTCCGGAAGGGACTGCAGGCTCCTTGCATGGACAAACTTTGGCTTAGGAGCCTTTGCCGCCTCAAAAGCCATCTGTCTAGGTTTATATCGTATGTCACGGCCGTCAACCCTGCCGATGCTTCCATTGTCATAAGCATCATGTACATCTCTGTGTAATAAACATAAAAAGTGCAGAGGGCTTGGACTAAGCCGGTGCTCGCACACCACACTGCAAAGTTTCTGGTACTGCCAAACTGCATTGGCTTTGACGGCCAGGTTGGCACTGTCTTATCTGAACATACCAGTGGCATCTTGTTATAACTGAACACTTCATGAATGCTTGCTTATTTAACTCATCCTTTCAACCATACAGTCATGAAGACACCAACCACACCTTGTATTCACCGCTTCTCTGGATGTTGTAAAGCATCTCAAATATATTAGCGGTAAATGATGAGTTATAGTTTTTGTTGCATGGTATTATAACTGTGGTACGTAATTTTGTTTTATTTCAGCAAATCCATTAAGTTCATTTACTTAAGAGTGATTAGGACTTAGCCATAACTGATTACGATTTTGTCAAATTTATTATTTGAAATCCGAGCACTTCATGGAAACAAAATCTTTAGCTTAGAATATAACTTAATTTGTAACGATTAATCGATGTTGGAATCCCCCATATAACCGATCAAAATTTTAATATCAGATCGTCATATCGGGAAAGAGCTTATGAGCACTCAGGGGATTGCCTCTGTCTCACTCACGACTATGTAATACTTAGCATCGAGCCGAAACCTCAGGAGGTGGCCTTTCTGCAGATTGACATTTAAAATGCGATATGTGAATGGTGTAGTTAATCTAGATACCTCATTGTTATAGATTAAAGGATAGAATCTTTAAAATGTTATCTTCCAAATCTATCTTAATGTTTATACAATGTGAACTAAATTTATTCATCATTTGAGAGCTAAATACAGGAACCATTTTAAAGAGGTTTGATACGCAACACAATAATCCAGATCTGCTATTTATTTAAAACAATATCATGTGGAAGTTGCTAGAGCATTAAAAATTGAAGTCAATTAGGAACATGATACTTGTTAAGGAGGTGTAAATAATATAAAGTGCCTCGTTAAAGCATCATTTGTGTGCAGCTAACGTTAGTTTAATTATCATCAAAACGGTGTAGTAACTACTCAATGTTACGAATTTGAGAACAGAATAGCTGCATATATAAAGGGTCACAATAACTCTGGAATTGCATTCGTCACACAGAAATAAATCCCGCGTCAATTATAATCCTAACATCTTAGAGGTATTACCACAGGTTAGAGTAGGACAGTACATGACATTGTACCAGTGGAACATATAATATTATCAGAACATTCAAAGCAATTCTGGAAACTATTTCCATAATTAACTTTTGTAAATAATTAGTACGTGAATTGAGCAATCGAAACGAAACAGTAGATTTACCAAAGGAGACAAAATTGCGTATACTAGGTAAGTTCAAATAAGAATCTTTATCATATATTGGAAGGAAGTTCTTAAGAATTGATTTAAGATAAAAGCATGACGTCATCCGATAAATCATCACATGAGGGAGAATTCGTCATTCCATTAGCAGTTGCTGAATCACTTTCCAGCGTGACGTCATCAGAACCCCCGATAGAGTCAACGAGTCCATTTGACTCTCTTTGGCCTTCCGGTGTGTTCAGAGGATCGCATGCTCGAAGCGCTCTGGCCAATCGTTCCCAGAACAACAGCCGTCCATCGCTCTCGGAGGGCCACTCTATGTAAACCTTCCGTCGTAACAATCTATGGAGAGTCTCATTGATGGAGTGACTGGGTAGAGATTCAAGCAAGACTGACACAAGAACATCTTTACCTTCCTCTCCCATCTTGGTGTGAGCAATGTCCATTTCAAGGCGACACCAGTGGCTGGCAACAAAACTGGGCGATAATACCAGGAGAGTGTGTCGCGATTTGTCAATCCTATCCACCAGTGCTTCAATCAAAACTTCATTGGGATAGATATCCCGCTGGTACAAGCATAGACGAAGACCGCGCTTGGTTTCAAGTTCCTCGATCATTTCTTCAATGACCCACTCTTCGTTGTCTTTGCTGTGAGCGATAAATGCGTCATATTCGTAATCCTCCTCGATTTGGCGATGTCGCCTCCAGTTGCTGTGAAGGAGATACCACCAGTAGCGGAAGTACCAACGCTTACAGTAAGCCGTGATCAGGGCGACAATGACCAGGGTGCTCAGCGTGGTCACGGTCACCGACGTCGCCACCAGTCTCATCGTGTTCGGGAAACAATGTTGAGTCAGCATTGTCGTGTCTACTTTGAAGGCCTGAGTTAAACCTGATACCGGATGCAGGCAGATGTGCTGCTCTCTGTTAGAAAATGTTATGTTGGTAGTTTGCATCCACTCCACGAAAGGAATGTTGTCACAGAGACAAGACAAGTGGTTAGAACGCAAGTCTATTGATAACTGACTGGCTCCTGGCGAAGAAACAAGGACGTCGAGCTCGCTTCGCATTGCAGCAGGTAGCGTAGCCAATCTGTTGTTGCTGAGGTTGAGCGTGCGTAATTGATGAAGCATGGAGATGTTTGTGTTCCATGTGGAGATTGCATTACCACTAAGATTCAGGTGCACGAGTCCAGGTAAAGCCCCGAGTACATCGCCAGACGGAAATTCCTCCATCTCATTGTCGGCCAAATCAAGCACTTGCAATTGTACATTACTCCAGAAGTAAAAGGTACCGTCAATAAATAAGGATCTGAGTTTATTTCGTCCAAGAAGTGCAACCCGGAGTGCACTAAAACTACTGAAGAACGTGCTTGAGAAATGTGTAGCCCCTTGGTTTTGTATGTTGAGTGTTTCTAAATTGTTTAGATTAACTATTGTCGTATTTCCTGCAAATGGATCATATCCAAGTAAACCAGTGTTATCTTGTATATCAAGATACTTGAGTCTGTTTGGCAGGGATATGCAAAGGCAAGGGATATCCTTCAACCTTTTCGTATTTTTGGAAACAAATGGAGAAAACGCGGGAAAGATGAGGGTCTCCAGGCGGCCGATCGGGATGGGAAATCCACTGCATTGACACGGGGGCTGCTTAGGGCGACGAACACCTTCCTCAGATTGGTCCAATGGTAATTTGGTATCAGTGGGTGAAAGTGTCACTTCTTCTTGTTCCAGCGAAAGTGTTGGTTTGTATGGTTCATATGCACCTTGGTGACCAGCATTAAGTGTCCTTAGATTATGCATAAGAATAACTGCATAAATCTGACTCCTTGTCTGCGGTAAAGGCTTTGTTGAGTAACATAACATGTTGTACGAAAGATCCAAGTATTCGATATGATGGAGTAGAGCAGCATTCAACTGGGCTATGTAATGAAAACCATTGTTGGCCAAATCAAGGTGCTTGAGTCGGATGTTTGTCAAAGATCCTAGCGTGTCATTCAGATTGAATTGTTCTATGACTTGTGGGCCATCGCGTCTGTTGAAACCTCGCAAAATGAGCTTTTCAAGATGAACCTTATTCTTCAAAAAACTATCTTCGGCCAACTTTGCCATATCTTCCCACATCATATTAGTAAATGATAAAGTTAGCTCCTTCAAATGATTCATCTGAAGGAACTGTGTAGAACTCAGCCACTGTAGGGGGACTCTGCTCCTGAACACAGCCAGGCGGGAATTGTTGAGGCAGGTGGAGAGTGACATTGTCACTCTGTGAGTGTTATCCAGTGCTTCGATGCTGTAACCATCCAGCCCAAATTCACGGAGCTCAGTTAAGTGACAAATGTCGAGTTGTTGGAATTTCTGTCCACCTGTGCGCAGCAATATCAACAACCTGGTCACCAATGTCGGAAGCTGACTGACAGTTGGTTCCAGGTCAGTGACTACACACTTGACAGCGTGGGCATGGTCCAGTTCGTCTAGGCATAGGCATCCTGTCGGCCATGACACGCCTGCACAGATGGCGTTGACAGCGAAGTATCGCATTAGAGTCATGATGGACAACGACGCCTTGACAGAATACATCATACTTGCTTGGGATGCTGGAGTTCCTACAAATAATAACAAAAATGTAAAATTAAAATACTATATTCACTGATGATAATCCCAAGAGCTGAAAACATTCGACTCAATACAACTCAAAATGGGGGACTGATCACATCACCAACTTCGTAATACGAAATTTAACATTATATAACAAATCAGTTGACACATGGGTGGGGCAACACGCCACTTTATGGGTGACACATCACACACCGGATGCCAATTGACACCTCAAACTCGTTGAAAAATCACAACACATCTGAGTTACACAACAACAAACCATTGTAACGCGTCACACCACAACATGCGTGACGCGTCACACCACAACAATCCGACTTGACCCAGGAACCTATATCACGCGATTACAATATTTCCTGTTTTCTATACTACTATTCCTATTTTTTAACAAAATCAACCATAATGGACGCTCAATCACGGTCTGCTGAGAGGGCCCGTTCGGGGATAGAATCTCTAAAGATTGATTTGCACCAATTACACCTATGTTACATACACAAAACCCACAATTGCAACAAAAATTGCAACCACCCAATCACAAATACCAACGTCAACCTGACACAATAATTGAGGATCAGAACAGTAATTACAATTTTCTTCACACACAGAACCCACAAAAGGCCTCTCGGAGATCCATTCTTCGAATAGAAACGCACGACACTGAAAATTTTAATGTGTGTATTGACAACACTCCACTGTCTGACAACCAGATCAAGTCAATTAATGACATGCTGAAAACCAATTCATCTGCATTTCTGGACAACTCGGGAAACTTAGGCAAAACACACCTGGCCGAATATACAATCAACTCGAGATGCCCATGGGAACATATTCTGAATGTGTAATGTAATTCTAAACTTTTTCTAAATATACTTAGTTGTAAATAATGCATCATAAAAAAACTTGGCGAACCGTATGAAGCCTTTTGACAATACTCCTATATTGAACAATTAAAAGACTCCCCCTGGATAATAACAGTACCACGGCCTGCCATACGTGACCCGCCCCGCGAGCCGAGTGCGGAATATAATTAAATGTAAATCTTTTTACGATCGGACCATAATTAATGAATCCATTGCATGTACTCGAGCTATTTTTAAGAGCACCTTGAGCACCTAAATCATGTTTTCCAAACACTGACAGCAGCCAACCTTAAGGTACATCCCACGAAATGCACGCTCTTCAAACAAGAGGTCGATTTCTTGGATATGAAGCTCTCGCATTCAGGTGTCCAGCCAAGCGATGAGCACCTCAAAGCCTTTAGCTTAAGTCATACCTTGTGGGGTCATTTATAGGACCACAAAGCCCTGCTGTCAATTCTGACCGCTAAGCAGACAGTACCGAAACTAGTCAGATGCACCCGATTCTGAAACCTGCAATGCCAAGTAGCGTGTGCAGGTCTCCAACTGCTTATGCTAATAGACATTGCAGCTGGTCTTATCGTACCATGTGAGATACCTGCATTCGCCAACCAGCGTTGCAGGTGGAACGAGATCTCGTGACGCGAGCGGTGAACCGCGAGATTGGATGCAGCGTGAGTATCGCCACCTAGCGAATGACACTCGTGATCTCCATCTCGTTAATCTCGATAATCGTTTTGGGATCATGGAAAACGCAAGCATGAAATCTGGTATTTTAGTTGCCACATTTTAAAACTTTATTCATGTTTTACTTCAAACCTTAATTTTGGCCCCGGATAAATCTTTTAAATGATCCTTATCTTTATGATCGGTGTTATTATTTATACGCGGTGAACTCATCTAGCAAATTTTTCGGTTTAATACTGAAATTCGGACATTGGTCATTAATAATTTGCCAATGTTTAACCTAAATAGCCTTACTCGAGGGTTCGTTAACATTCTACATCTTGTGACGTATTGCCGGTGCACAAGCGGGAGTGATTTAAAAATTCTGGGACAGATTTCTGTCATATACAGTTGGCTGTGCAGTTTCCCAGGGATAAACATTGTTTTTCCATCCATGTTTTCCATACATCTTATTCATTACAAAATCGATCCGACTGGCCTCTTATCCGTAACAGGTCTTAATGGGTATCTGCAGCAAAAGGCGACATTTTTGGCAACGTCATGGAATCCCCTCTATAGGCCAATCACACGTCTCCGCAGTCATATAACCACGACGCCCAGACGGATATACCGGTCTCTGGTGTTGAAAGAGCTTAGGTGGTACATGGCAAAAGCTGCCGAAACCACTCAAATCTGAATAACCAACAACAACATCATGAACATGGGAGAGTTTAGGCTGTCGAATTGTTGAAGTGATTTTGTTTTGCGGATGAAAGCATTATTGGAGATGATATGCGATATCTCCTCGATCCAAAGGGGTCAAGTGTCAATTTATCGGTAGCATTGTTAATAATTTACAGCGAGTTTTGTCTGAACATTGTGACTTGATATGGGCGATAATAAACAGATAAAGCGATTGACGTGAAATATTGAGTTCGGTAAATTGAAGTGGTCAGGCGCTGCATTAATAAAACAACACGAGTGTTTAATGTACGCGAGTGAGTGAGTTTGAAACTAGTGTTTAATATCATAATATCAACATAAATATTGGTGTGTGAAGCATAGCCGTAGATAAATTTTGAAATGATATGACCCGGGGGGGGGGGGGGGGGGGGGGCACTTAAGTGTATAGAGGTAGTATATATGTGCCGCGAGACGGGGTATGTTTTTTCGGCCTTTCAACTTGTACAACATGTTATTTTGGCCTCATACTTGTACAACAGGGTTAATTTTTTCAGCTTCAAATCTGTTCGGAGGGTTATACATTCGCATAATACCTTGTACGACGAGGTAGCTTTTGGCCATTTTGACCTTGTTCGACAGGTACGGATTTCTTAGGTCCCGCGTCACACACCTATTCAGAATAAGGCCAAGTGCCCCCCCCCGGGTATATGAGCGGGCTGATTATATAGTGCTCCCGGTCGTTGTATTCCCCCGAGGCCCTTGAACAGCCCACGCCATTGGTCCACGGTCTCTTGTCAGCCATTAATCAAAGGGATTTGGTACAGGCCACATCATGCTGATAATTAAGGGCTTATAGCTGGAATAGTTTCATAACACACATGCTGCTGATTAAATCATTATATACAACTAGGTTTTTGTGATGTTCACTCTCTCGACAGAATATTCACCTGACCCTAAAATTCCCTTAACAAAAGAATATAGTGCACATGTGGTTTTGTCATACCCCAACCACTTTATTAAATAGCTCCACCCTCGTCCTCGTTTCATCCGTTTCAATATGTCTTCCACTTCATATCTCCCTTCTTTCTTTCAATACTCTCTTCAAATACCTTCAACTGTACCTGTACTGGTGTCCTCCACAGAATCTACTGTTTCCATTACCTTAATTAGGTCGTCGAAACTTGGCTCTACCTCATTCATTGAGTCATTTCCAACGTGGACCTCCACTGCACCTTCCAAGTTGTTGGTGACCACTGAAACAGTGTTTAATCAAACATAGTTATCCATTATCAATGACGATAACATTTCAAAAGAAACATATGCTACTGATAACATTATTAAATTCAACTGAGTTGACATTAAAGATCCACATATCCAAAATAATGATTGATTATCTCTCTATAAGTTTTTTATGCTTTTCACACACTCAACCGAATATTCGCCTTTAATCTTTGATTATATATCGACGACCACGAATAAAACTGATATAAATCTTACATGTAAAGAACTAACAAGTGTGACGTCACATCGCTGATTATGACGACATAATGATGTAGCCCCATAAAATAAAGTTATTCATGTTGTTGGGTCCAGTGTGGGGGTTTTCGCATCTTTGCGGGGCGCAACATGGTGTCGCACGGGATAATAACGGCATCAATTTGTAGCCTGATATATCCGGTGTCTAATAGTTCCGTTAGCAAAGCAATGTGGACGCTCTATCGAGTGCTCTATCGACTGACCCCTATTTCACTGTCAAATTCGATTGATTTAATTATAAAGCATATACATTCACGTCAGAAATTTCCATATTGTAGCTCAAAACGCTATGATATTCTTGTTATTTTACTTGCAGACCCAGCACAAATACCAGAGCTATTCTAGTCAATGTTCACATAGCTTGAGGTGGAATAATTCATCATTCCCCTATGTATTTTAGTGCATTCATCGGTTAATATATTCATGGTACTGTATTGATATTATTGATGGCACAATAAGTCCTTAAGCTTGATAGCCATGCATAAATCAACACTAAATGAGAAAGTTCATAATATCAGGTTATTTTATTTCAGACATGCTGACAAGAGTGCAAAAATATGGAGATAATTGAAAAAGAATGTGCAAGATGTTGTAACAGCTTGATGGTGGTTGTCGAGCCTTGTTCTGTAGACCTTGGTTGCATAGTGAATAGAGAACAAACAACCTTGATGTTACTTGCCAATTTCAGTCAGCTTCTTGTCAAACCTGTAATCAAATACATTTCTGACATTGTTTGCAAAAAATACAACTAGATATAAAACATTCAATGAGAGGTCAATATACCTTGGATCTCTTCATCTTTTGGCATGAATTTCAATTTAAAGTAATGACTAGAGGACAATTAATCACTATTATGGTTTGATAAAGTATTTAACGACACACCAGGGTTAAACACTAATTCATAATTTTTTCATAAATAACTCGGCGAAGGTCATGCAGGGCAGATTTTTAGTCTGCAGGGTACAATTGTCACAGGTGGGTCTTTGTGTAATTTGTGCCATCAAAAGTTTACAAACAGACAGGTAGTTAGTAAACTCTGCTGAACAGAAGAGCTAAAAACTGTTTATGATAGTTACATACATGGTGAGCTTAGATGTGATCCTCAGGGTTGTGTCTGCATCATCTGAGTCTAGCAGCCCAGACTGGAAATTCAATAAGCCAAGAAACAGGCAATGAAAGTGATATTGGGGCAGCCCTCATCTCCTGCCACAGTTGTGGATTAGTCAGCGTCCCAGACTCTAGGGGTTCCGCTACGGAACAGAGTGAAAGATTCCTTTTGTTACACAAAGGGAAATATGAATTGATCACACATATCTTATCTCATTTGTTAATCAATTTTTAAGATATATCACAAATTACCTTGCCCAACTCCTTGCTATAACTCCTCGCTTGTTAGGGGTCAGTGGCAAGAAGCCATTCCTCAAAAGATTTGTGAGGTCCCTCTCTTCCATGCTGCAACACCAGAGTGGGTGCACCCTGCATAGCTGTAATATGCACAAAAAGAGAGACTTATAAGATATGCATGTACATATACTTAACATTTTTAACCTCAGTTATTGTATTACCATAATATTTATATCAAATCGATGAACCATTCATATGCATTTTTGCTGTGTCAGGTTCAATCAATGTGTGAAAGAAAGCAATGGTTAGGTGCTTGGCTTATTTCGGTTAACTTACTTAAATATTAGTAAAGCTGATGGTGCGTCCGGGGATTCATGAGGATCCTTGATTTGCTTAGAACCCGGGAGATCAGCAGTGATAAAATGGTCGCCCTGAATAGAGTAACACAATACAAAAAGGACCACAAGTAACTGTCAGCAATAGTTATTTCTTCATTAATAATACATACAGCAGTGGAGCCATACCTGCCACTCATGAATGGGTGTTCAATGCGCCATAGTAGAGTCATATTGCAGACAGGCAATCAGGACAACGATAGGGTGCATCTGTACTGTCACAGCACCAGCAGTGAGTGTTGTTATTATATGGTGCTCCCTGTCTGCTATCAATCAAGTATTTATGATTGCAACCATTACAACAATATCGCTTACAGCTACAGGGTGAAACATTAACCATCACCTGATTGTCCCTGGCAAGTAGGGTAGCCATCGGACAAGTGAAGCTGCCATCTAACTTGTACAATGGGACAAGTCATTTTTTATATTCAAATTTGTTTTAAACAAAGTATATTAAGATCGATCAGCGATACCTGGGAACGTGGGTTCGGTTTACCAAAAAAGAAAACCTAAATTGTCTGTTTGCGACATCAACGGCTAAACTAACTGCATTGCAAGACTCACCGGGTGATCGGCGATTCCGGTAAATTCCTTGTTAGTCATATTTTCAATCGGACTAGTAAAAATTAGCAGGACTTGATTGAAAAACATGAGGAGATGTTAACGAAGTGTTGCTTTACTTACGTCCATATCAGGAACTAAAAAAAATCATGCTAAAATTCCACTTGCTGCAGTAATTTACAAGCTTAGGATGAGCACTCGGGTAGCCTCACTCCCCGGTCTCCAAGGTGTAATTTTAACAGCTATGCTAGCTTAATTATCAGTGCAATATAAAAAAGAAGCTGCGGCGATTAAACATACAGGGCATGAAATTGGCAAATATGTGAATTGGCCCTCAATTTTTGTTCAACTGGCCCTTCAACACAATGAACTGGCCCTACCAGTATTTAACTGGTCCTCTCAATGGCCTTTTTATTCACAATGCTGAAAGTAGAAGTGAAAAAGCTGAGTGAAGGTGGACTTTTTTTTTTAATTCATCACAGTTGCAGTCAGGTAAAGGTTTGACAAACTTGTCCATTGTTGTTAAACTTGGGAAAAATATTTTGCGTGAAGTATCAAATCAGAGACTTGTAATGCCGGGAACATTTGACACTCATTTTCACTTGACATAGACTGACCAATAAAAACGAGTTATACAAATTCATTGATAATCGTGTGCTTTCGTCAATACACAAATAACCGAAGTACTCTGGATAAAAGCTGAGGTCAAGTCAATTGGGTCAGTTCACAATTTCAAACAATCGCGCTATTGTCAACATGTTTATCTTTTGACGTCGAGCAACAGAAAAGTTATCGGCCTGGCGGACGACAAATGTGACAAATGAGTCCGTGGAATATACTTTTATAACCAATTTCGTGCCCTGACATACTAATTTGTTAAAAATAAACGTCAGAATTTTACGTTCTAACAAAGGGCAACAACATTGCTGGAAAACGATGAATTAATCAGTTGTATAATTTAAATAACGATGCTAGATTTAATACCGCTGCTTTATTAAAACACAAAACGTGTCCTTAAATATAGCAATGAGGTAAAATCTACGCGGATGTATAATTATGCTAATGCTAACCTGACAAACCGCAAAATGACAAATGGTTTTCTAGCCATGAAAGTTTTGTCAGATATGGTGACCAATTTATTGCCAGTCGACCCAAACTAAAGAACAAAAGCCATTGATGAGTCAACCTCAGTTGACCCTCTGCTAGTGCAGATTGAGGAAGAGACCATCCCACTACCAACTACCTGCTTTATTTGAACGTACTCGAGCAAGAAGAGTAAATAAATGTCAGCTGATAAAAGTGGCAACACAGCATTACTGCATTATTATGTGACGGTAACAAATAAATATATAGGACTAATTTTTTCATTAAGCTTAATCAACCTCATCCAACGGGGCTTAGGCCTGCGACCTACACACACCATCGCCCCCTAGTCCTTACCCACACGGGCCACAGCACTCGCCTGAAATTATCAAGCCACTGTTATATTATCGCTCATATCAATACAAAGTGTATTTCTCTGGCTTCACCTACATGCAAGAGACCAACACGCAATGAGTATATATGAAAAACAATGCGAGTAAGGTACCTGTCATATACCATGAATATTCTCTGAATTATAACTCGTACAGTCCATTAGAACAGACACTACATGGCGTCACACGTGATATGCGACAGGCTTGTTGATCATTAAACTAGCTCGATAACGGTGCTTCCGCGGCGAACCGCCCTGAAAAGTCGAAGGGGTTTGGATCAATGATGCTTTTTAAAAATGTACCCATCACTGAAACTTCACTAGGCTAACGTCATCCCCGTCCAAGAACCTAAGCAACGAGCTTCTGAATATGATTCAAACATGTAATATCTAAAAACTTTATAGCTAAGTTATGGGAATCGTATATCAAGAGTTAATGACTTTGTGTTGGCCTGAATCAATCCATTATACTCCAATTAATCCCAGAATGCTCTTTCTATAATCGTTTCGTAATTCAATTATAAATTAATAATTATTGAGCATTCCTACGATTTTGACATCAAATATGTAAAGGTAACTTCAATTGTGCGGCAGACACTCTAAGCAGGCGGGAATATGACGTTACGCATTGTGCCAATGATGACGAAATAAACGCATTCCCCGATTTGGCCGCTGTCTCTGACAACTTTGGAGAGGTAAGTGTGCATCCCGTAATCACGTAATCACGAGATCAGCATCAAAAGCGAACTCAGATAAGTCAACTGAGCAGATGGTCACCACAAATATATATGCCAGCGACCCACCTCATAACGGTAAGTCTCCCGATCATAATGTTCAGTCTAGCTCCAGTGATATCAATTTTAAAACTAAAAACATGCTGCAGCACTAAATTGTAGACTTATCTAATGACAACAATCGCAAAGCGCAGGCTAGCTGTACGTTTTGTAACGCCGCGAGCGACCAACCATGACGCTATTTAAACCAGTCACCGCGCCATGGAAAAAATCTCAATAGACAACATTGGGCCTATGCCACAAACTGCAAACGGAAATGCGTACACCACTGTTGTTGTGGATCATTACTCTCCCTTTATAGAGTCCTGGCCTTCTACAAATCTTGCCACTAACCGCAGAACGGAGCGAGTTAATGATACTCTAGCAAATCTTCGGTGCACGTTTTGTCAGATAAGCCTAACACGTGGGATAAATATCTGTCCTTAGTTACATTTGCAGTGAACACTACAGTACATCGCACCATTAACATGTCCCCTTTTGAGCTTCGGTTTGGCAGAACCCCAAGACTACTCCAGGATACAGAAATCAGATCAGGGCCGACAATATGCAAAGCAGATGCGATCATTTACATGATATTCTACGAATGCAACTAGAGGGTCGTGAAGTTTCATTGAAGGCCACTGAAGAGAATGAGGCCAAAATTTAAGCTACATGGGATAAGTCAGCAGGTCTAGATGTCGCAGTCGGCTCTGTAGTGGCTGATCAGTTCAAAAGCTGCCTTTTTAACCACTCCCAATCACTGGTTACGCAGTTGACACCAGGCCATACTGTTTCCTCTCAATGCTATACCACGCCTTTCATAAACAAGTGTGTCAACTTCGCCTCCACATCCACCTGCCGCATACCTATCCTGTAGCTCTTCCCCAGCAAATCAATATGGAATTGCCAATGACCACTTTCTCCACAATATGAATTCCTTCAGCATGAAGCTATCACCCACACCACATAAACTCAATGCCATATATTGGTTCAGGGTATAAAATGACAACTATATAAGACCCCCGGGATAAGACTTTTCAATGAGATTCATATAATATCACACCCTGAATGGGACATTTGTAGATACATTTGATATCCTCTCATCCACATTTTACACACACCACACATTATGTAAGGCAGCTGTGGTGACAATGCACTGCCGAAAGTTACATAGCATATAACAGACAAAGATTATGTCTGAGGAAATCCGGACCTGCTCGCGGCATGCTAGTCAGTACTACCCCCTAGTGCACTGTTTGGAGTTACTTGGCAAGTTCTTAACCGTTTCGACCTTAAACTCTAAAACAAACCAATTTTTTTTCAATATCGTTCCCCATTCATTCATCCATTCATAATCGGTAACTGAACAGCCTACATGTCAGCATCATCCTGCTGTACGTGTTTTTCTATCACTAATTATTTTCAAAGAAACTTACATGCATTAGCTTACTCAACCGTACATCTCTACCCTTTAAGTAAGTACATTCGTTAAATGCTCCGTGTTAAATAATTGTTCAAAAAATAAATAAATAAACAATTGAATAAATGAATACAACGATCGAATACTTAAGATCTATGAATTAAAGTAAAAGGTCATTCTATTTGCAAATCGTAGGGAAAAATGATAAGTAGACACTTCATATAATTCTTTCACCAACCATTCTCAAATTATTCCATTTGCCATACTTATGTCCTAAGAATTCCATTCAATGTACTGTATAACCTAGGTTGTTAAGTGATGTATGTTAGTAAAATTCTTACACGATATTCATTCACCTTAATGGGGAGAAAAACAGTTTTTACTCAATTTTATCCTATCTACCTTAAAGCTTCTGACCCCATTAAGGGGCGACCTCATTTGTGGACCTGCTAGAAGCCTCAAAGCCAATAGCATTCGCTGATGATGTGGGTGGGGGCAGCCTCCAAAAGGAACGGAATATAAGAGTCAACACACGCTCACGAGAGGGCAACATCTCCAACTATAAATCAGAGACATATCTCCCCTCACTGAATATCATCCTTTTCGGTCACTTTGATAAATAAAGAAGTTATCCTGTCTTTAGAAGAATAAAGTATATTTCTCCTCTTTCGGCTCTACAGCGTCGTTTGTGTCTTCGATTCATCACGTATTCAAAGTCGACAGAAGCAGGCTTGACAAACGCGTCACACCACCTCATGGGTAACACATGAAGCCGCAAAATGGGTAGCATGTCAAAACTCAAAATGGAAGACACTTTCGCAACACGTCACAGCGAAACATGGGTGCACCGTCCCATCAAATACTGGGTTACACATTACATAAAAACATGGGTGACGTGTAACACCAACACATGGGTAATGCATCACCCCAGAACATGGGTAATGCGTCACACCTGTACATAGGTAATGCATCACACCACATCATGGGTAATGCGTCACACAAGAACATGGGAAATGCGTCACACCACAACATGTGTAATGTGTCACACCACAACATGGGTAATGCATCAAACCACAACATGGAGGACGCATCACCCCACTACATGGATAACGTGTCACACAACTTCATGGGTAACGCGTCACACCACGACACGGGCGGTGTGTAATATGAACACTTAATTTCATATAGCATAACCTGTAACTCTACATACCTTTACGATTTCATGAAACCCGTTGGATAAATCTCGTTACAATTGGTTGCCTGATTTCGCTGTTCAATTCATTTAGAACTAAACGAGGTGTGGTAGGACGGAAGCGAGCTTCTGTAGACTTTCCGGGTAATCGCCCTTATGTGATACAACGCCTTGCTATATTTAAAGCGAACTTCCTGGTAAGCTTTCATAGTGACAAAATATTGCTCTGAATGATTTTTAACCGAGCTGCTGTGAGCATATGATTAACTTCGCGTTATGATTTGTTGGAGTTTCAACCAACGGCAATATTTCGGTCAGAGCGCGAGATATTTTTATAGACGGGATAACTGCCCATACCTGCAAGCTATGCTTGTACAGGAGGGTGAGGTGATAGACACATGTAGAGAAGGGTGAGGTGATAGACACATGTCGATGACGTAGAAGTGATAGACACATATGTAGAATGTAGAATAGGTGGCGCAGATGGTAAACATATCGACTCATCAAGAAGGGACTGATGTGATAAACACAATGAAAGGAGAGTGAGGTTATACCCACACGAGGAGGTGGGTGAGGTGTCTGCACTGGCAATCCCATTTGTGTTGGATGAATGAAATCATAGACTTTAGGGCTTGTACAGAAATAAGATTTGCTCACCACATTGAAACACGTACACAGACTGAAACCTCGAGTGACTAACATCTAACTAGCGCTACAAAATAATGACACTATAATTGCGGGCTGGTACAGTTAACCAGTTCGGCGGCAAGGAGAGGTTACCCCCACCTCTTCTTATCTAACCCATCCCCCTCCTACCCGCCACATCGCAGTCATCGTAACGTCTCTAATATCAGCCGGAAACTGAGCACGAAAGAGCCAAACTAATCTATTTTGCCTGCTTGCAAAACTATGAAGACTGAAGTCATTCGCAACTGCCGTTGCTACTCGGTTTTAATGTGCATCAAGAGCTCATTTCCTCATTAAGCCGCATGATATCTCTGCTTACAACGAATGACGGCAGCAATAACTTTTTTTTTGAGATTCAGCAGAGTATATACGTGACTTCGGCACCATGTTTGCTGTCTTTCACTGCTTCTATCTGATCACGTACTGTGTTCAATATATGATCAGAGTGAAACGAAATCCTTTTCTGCAGCGGAAACAATTATCTCTTCCATGACGGGAGCAATAGAATGATAAATACCTTTCTGTGTATACAACTCGACTCATCATACATGACAGCTAACCTTCATTTAGACAAATTACAAACATACACACAACTCGAACATCAAATTATGGCAAGAAAAAAAACAACAGAGAGGTTTTTACAGTTTGCAACTTCGGTCGTTCTCCCAAGCAAAGCTTTCTTGTGCCGTTTGTATGATCTTACCATTGGTATTACCAACCCATTTACATAACTCATCAAGTAAGACAGGGTTACAGTATTACGCTGGCACAACCATCATCGGGTACTCTTCTGCCACACCCACAGATTCAGTGATGCATCTAGCATTGCCTTTGGAGCTACCTACGGCTGAAGCTGGCCTCCACATTATACACAGTAATGAATAACAGTCCTTGAACAGTATCCAATATTTAACATGTTAGTCAGTATGCTTTCACCCTAATTGGCCAATTCCAACATACTCTTTCATTGTGACAACCAGGTTGTGGTAGCTATCATTAACTTCAATAAGACCCTTCATTTTACAATTACTTTAATTCAATATTTCCATGCACAGTTTATATCTTGGGTAGACAAAGTGTTAAGTGAAGCTATTTTTCGCCTGCAGGTGCAGTCCAGCATTTTACGACGTTATGGGATGCAGCCTGTAATAAGATAAACCACATCCTTGGTCTGCCTTCTGACACAATTACGAATGCCATGTTCGTTGCCCATTTGTATAATCAAGGACCATCAGGACTCTTCATTATCTTTCATGCACAAATTAAAAAACGTACCTGACATAACCTCACATCTGTGCGCAACCAAACTATTGCATGGTATCCTAAACTCCTAACCTGCATCGCCCAATTCCAAGCTCCTTCCTATCACCAATGCCGTTTTTACCAATTGGTTACACAATATCACTTTTTACCGCTTGCACTTTTACTTGACATATGCTTAAGGCTCTCCCCTCACTGTGTTACTATGCATGCCTCAGAGTAGGAGAGGGTGTCAATCCTAATTACACAACACACACTCTTACTTTACTCTACCTCAGAGCTTTGCCATTACAAATCACCCCAGCTATCAGATTCACTTCACCTTCTACAAACAAAGCAACCACAAAACGCCTTTTTTTTTTTTCAACCATTACAAAACTCCTTATTGTCCAGTTATTGTCTTGCGCAAATACCCACACCTTAGAGAAAATTCCATAGACCCATCTTTTTATATAACAAATCCATACCATGCATTAGACATCTTATTCCATAGTTACTACCATAAAGCCTTATTCTTGCATCACTTCTCAGCTTGCATCTGACACCACCCCTGCAACAATCATCAAACCTTAGCAGATGGAAGAACACATCCGTCCCAGTGCATTCGTACTTCCTCTCTAACATATTAATAGCAAATCTACAAACTTCACATACCATCCACAACAAATAAAAAGGAGTCAGTATAAATTTGGAGAGTAGCGCTTAAACAGAACACAAACATCATCCTGCTGTATCAGTCAGTCGTGCTGCCGTATCCCCACCCTGCCCACCACCTAGGGGTCTGTACTTAAAGCTTTGCTGTACAACCCGCCCCTTCCCAACTCAAATATCCACCTTCCTGGTAGGGGTCAGTACTTACTGCCCTGTTATCCAACCATCCACCATGGGTCAGTTCTTACTGCCCTGTTATCCAACCATCCACCATGGGTCAGTTCTTACTTCCCTGTTATCCAATCACCCACCATAAGTCAGTACTTGCTGCCCAGCCACCCAATCCCCAACACATCTACTTCAAATACAATAATCACCCTCATGGTATGTACCTACGGCCCTACTATTTCCGTCTTGTGGGATGTCAGCCAGAGCCTCAAGCCTAGCCTCTGACTTTCAATGCCATCCCACCTTGTATACATACGTTCCTCTAGTTGTCCTTTAGCACTCGCTAATATAATATGCATGTCAATTTACCCTATTTTGGGCATGATCAATAAAGCTTTTTTATCCTGCATTATGTAACCTAGTACTAGACATATCATAGCTATCTGTCACACTTATTATATCATAATCAAACATATATCATTATCTGTCCACCAATTATAACATTATTATATATGTGATGATTATCTCCACTGTAATACCTGTATCTCATCTGTAATTAATATTGCAGTGTACCTTCCCTTTGGGGATTGCTGCTGTACTATATTATGTAGCATCACTTGTTATGTACATGATGTGAACCTTGACTTTGACACAGCTAGCTACTTGCTACTTAAATAACTTCTACAGCAAAAGCTAATTATTTGTACCCAAACAATGTTTGTTACTCGACTCCTTGACAAAATAATAAGTTAGTGTTGGTGTGCCATTAAACCCTATACTTGTGAATTTATTCAGGTATTTACACGGGTATATTAAATTTAGCACCTTTAACTAACGTCCATCTCGATCAAGCCAGTATCACGCATAACATGTTAAATGGGGCCCCCACTACGTGTCGTGAAGTTGTGGTCTTAGAGGGTGGCGTTTTAGGTGATAATATATCCACAAACATCCCTTACCCTGTCTTAAAACGTGATATTGGCGGTCATGTGCTTGAGTTGAAGGTTCAGTTACAGGGTAATAAAGGCAACCTACTGGACAACAATGACCATCCTGTGAGTGTTGTTCTGGAATTTACAAGATGTCAATAAAAGTGATTATCTATGGACTCCACCTGTAAATATATTACCTAATTGAAATCCCCCCATGCAACTGAGCAGAATAATAAGGGACATGGCTAATACAGTGCATATGTGGTCATTTGGTGATAGTGCCAAAGGTTTTGATCATGATTATCCTGATCGATTTATCGCTGTTGGGACACCCATGACCCCTATAGCAACCTCACGTCCCCCTAGAACTTGCCCACGCCCCCACAGCACTCCCATGTCTGCAGGGATCGTGGCTACTCCAGTTGTGCAGCTGGATATCCAATTAGAGATTGGCCGGTATAGTGTTGGTTGTTATCAAAAACTGCAGCTGGCTCGGAATTGGTTCCACTGAGACATGCAGAATCAGATGTGTGAATGATTCGTGTATAGCCCATAGAGCTCGCATGAAGCGCCACAATTTAGCATTCCCAGTTCCTTTCAAAAATGTGGTGTGGTCACTCACAGCGAATAGAAGCTATGTCTGCTCTGCACGCTAGAAATGTCCAGACCAAACAAGCCCATGCTAAGCGATTGTTTAAGTTCACGATGTGAGAACTGCTTACCAAAGAACCCCGCCTTAAAAAGATAAAATCTCAATAACACTTTGGAAACCATTTTGGTGCATAATAAATTCTCAATTAGAGGTTGTAACATTAGGTGTATACTTCAATCTCAATTAGAGGTAGGGGATATTGACGAATACTGAAATGACACATACAGCGAGCATAACAGGTTCATACCAATTAGAACAGGGAAAAATTCCCTATTCTCTAGATGACGGTTTGCGCTAAAAGCGCTCGATGAAGTGGCCTAAATTAGTATCTATTTTGGAATTATGGCCAGATTAAGGGTGGTGAAAAAAAAACAAAGTAGCCATTACCAGTGCCAAGGAGAGAAAAACCAGTGTCAGTGCTAAGAAATAAAATTACATTGCCTAGGCCAAGGTTAGTTTTCAAAAAGACTCGGTGGAATATTAAAATCACAAGGCACGTTCCTCCCTTGTTGGGATTAATTAGAGGTCTGCTTAGTTTCTGGTTCTTCCAAACTGCATTGGCATTGAGGCCCAGGCTTACACTGTCTTATCTAGTTTACAAGTGGCATCTTGTTATAACAGAATATCTCAGGAACTTTGGTATTTAAACTTTTCCTTTAAACCATAGTCACGAAGACACCAACCACACAGAGAGCACATCCAATTGCATGAGTTCAGCCTCAAGATGCAATACCTTGAGAAATATATTCTACTATGTACTTGAAACAGTTGACACAGCTTTAGTTACTGTTGGTATGTGCCTTGGCGAGGTAGCGTTGGTGTAATGTCTACAATGATTGTCATTCTTATTGCCGCTCTATTGGATGATACTGGGGCCGCTTGTTGCTGATTGCACATCAAGGTTAAAAAATATTATCAGATCCGTGCTCTGGCGCAGAGGATATTCAATACCATTGCTGACATCGTATCTACAGCACTTGAGGATGGCAATAAAAAATATACCCAAATAAAGGCTAGATCTGTAAGAGAATACACGACTGTTTTAATCGATGAAAAAAATGCGCTGATCCAATGTGGGAAAAATAAAGCATAAGAAGAAATCAGTGAATGATATTGCCCAACCTCAATTCACCGACTGATTCACTCGTGCATATCCTTTATTAATGCCCCTCTTCAGTTCACATGACTGAAAATTGACTTGAGGCAATGTTTATGCTCTCCTTTAAAGACTATGTGGGTTTTGTTGTTGTGCAGGACTGCATGCGCCTACGCAACTCACGTTTAAGTACACATTCCCATAATGCATACAAGACAATTCAATAATTCTTAAAGAGCCGGGGAAGTTACAACTCCTTAGTTTTCCCTTATCTATACATTTTCTTGCTCTGAATAAAGTCGTGAGGTCAATGATATATTGACGCAGGTCGTGGTCAGTCACGTGGAGATTTTCTAGTCTAGTCAGAGAAACGATTGTGGACCGCGACGGAGAGATCTTCAGAGAAACACCGGGATTCCAGGGAGCTTCATTGTTGAAATTTAATAAACCAAATAAGCATCTCTACTCCAGGACTCGCGTTGATTTCCTCTGATTAGTCCCCACTCCAGCAACTACAGGCAGTGAGTAACAGTACGAAAACGAAGGAGCACATAAGCCAATGTAAAACTAGCTTTACATTTGGTGTGAGAGTCCGGGTAGTTGGCAACTTCCACTATCGTCAACGCACACATTTTCCCGACGCTTACACGCTCTTACGTTAGAGAAGAAAGCTGACAATTGCTACACACGCCGAGAGAAGAGACACGAGGCCGCAATCTACGACGCGATCATGATCCAGGGCATCGGCAGCGTACATCGGCCTCTTCCACTCGACTCAACTATGGCGTACTAGCGACCTGGCGCTATCAACACATCGGAGATGACGACCACATACCCCCCTTTCAACTTCTTCCATGGTAAGTACGTCACTCATATATTACATTAAAATGAGTTGACCGTAAAATTATTATTGCTCATTCGGACCTTCCGTCGCGCATAAGTACCTCCTCCACACAAATCACCCCTCCCGCTGTCGCCTTAATTTTAACCTCCCGCTTCCGACAAGCCTTATGCAAGGACGGCGAAACGAGAAATTTGTTAAATTATTCGAGGTTAAATATCCTCCATATACAAATTTAGTATTAAATATTATGTTTGTTGGCGAACAATGTGAGTGGGTCTTCGAGGACGCAAGGATGTGGCGCGGAAGATGAGCATTACCAATTTTGAAACAAATTACGAATTATGTCTACCTAGCCTCATTGATTCATTTTCATAGTATTCTTCGTACATATTTCCCTTTTTAGTAATTTTTCCAAATAATGTCATATTATCTTTAGCCATATACTATCTTCTCAGAACAGGACGCCTATATTCATTTTATATGCATAACCACTTTTACATGCAATTATTTCACACATGATTTTCAAACGCATGTTTCATTCATTATTCCAACCATATAACATTTTACCAACGATACGATCTAAACCACGTGTCAAACGCATTCAAACGCATTCAAACGCATGAACCTGACGGTTAGACAAATTCAAATTATCAAGGCGAACTCAGGAACCAACTAAAGTGTCAAAGATAACAAAGCCGTGAAATTCAAATGTTTATCAGTCTAATTTAAGGTTTTAACAGTCGGCCCGTATACCCAGGGCTGTTTAACTACTTTTGCAAACATGCTGCACTCAGACATTCACACAGATAAAAGACCCTCATTTTTGCGTCCGCCAATTATCAAGGATTACAGACTCCTTTGTAATTCCAATAAACACGGCGTATCTGAGGCCCAAGCTGCCACCCTTTAATTGCACCTAATTTAAGTCTCAAAAGGCAGTCTTCAAAGTGACATACACATTTGACGCTTCATCTCACACATCCTTTGCCGCCACACGAAATCCAGTAAACTGTGAGTCCAGGTTTAAATTAATAGAAGACTTTTAAATTGTCTTCTTCCACGCAGCGCCAACTTGACACAATGATATCATCAATTATTTTTACAATTATTTTGCCTCTATGTCTGCAGATAATAAGACAAAATCTTACAATAAGTGAAGTCAAATGCGCTATTATCGCACCGTCTGGCATATCATGCGGACACGCGTAAAATTAGCGACCCTTTATGTTACACATTACCTATAACGCTAATCTTATATTATTCAAGTATATGCTGGGTATAATCTCATGAAGGAATCTGCAGCTTAGGGAAGACGTGCGTATTTATCAAATAATTGATGGAGAAGTATCGTTAACATTTAATTCTCAATACAAATATATATGAGTCGTTTATATTGATCTTCTCCCGCGCGTACAACACATACAATTAAAGTGTCACACCGTTGTGTATCCGGACTTACATGTTAGATAGTGGCCATATGCAACATATATATTCTTTTAGGCATAACTGTTCTAAACAGGCTCTCAGCAGCATAGCTTTCTTAGATAATATCTTTTGCAATAACCGTCAATCATTTACACGCGCTCCAATCACCTTATGCAAAGTATACACAATCCTTCAAACACACCTCACACTTTTCTTGGCGTGATACACCAATATTCATTTTGAGATGTTATAATATTACACATAAGTAACATACCCACTCACACTTACACATTGAACACTCATGTTTTTAATACGTCCTACATTACCCATAATCAAGACACACTGATCGCTGCCATAAGTTCATTTGTTCCCAGGTATATTTACGCCATACAAGAGGGAGATAGCGCCTTCACCCGACGCGCCAACACCTTGTAGCCAAAGCTTACGTCTTCCTGACCAAGGATACAATGGAGACACACAACGGCACAACCAGGCGTCGTATAACGCACACCCCTCACCTCAAGCGACACCTGGCGAACCCAATGCGGCAGCCCTCCAGATATTTCATCTTCAAGAAGCATTCAAAGAAATCCACAAATTTCAATAACTTTAACGGCATTAGTCCATTGTTCTTGTATATTTAATTTTCATGACATTAGTTAAATACTTTCAAAATTAATAATTGAATTAGCTACAATAGGTTATTTTACTATTTTCACGACTGTCAAGTATAGGCTCATCGCTTTTTCCCATCTGGTTTTAGTGCGGAGTAATACTGTGAAAATGTAATTAATGTCATAACGGCTAGATTATTCCATATTTTAATTCTTTCCATTTTATTGCAATATATTTATTTTAATACCATTTAGGCTAGCAAAATTAGATCATTTGAAAAATTATTGTAAACTTATATGATTACCTATTTTGTTATGGATATGTGCCAATGTCAAACAGTATTGGCGCATGTCCAAGCTACCCTGGGATCACTCAAAATTCAAAATCTAATAATATTGGGCTCGTGTCGTGCTGTCCCTTTACTTTATAACTCATATTCCAAATTCCATTTCATCAACCTTCAATTAGTTTAACAAAGTCAATTTTCAAAATTTAAGGGTTAATTCTAAATTTATTGAACAGTGGAAGTTCAACTTTATTATGGTTGGGGAGGATGTTATAATACTATTTTGGCTCATACGTTCTTAAAAAGCCTCCCCCTTTGATTGTCAGCACGAGAGCCCGGGTTACATCACACCACTCTTTGGGAGGGGTGTAACCCTGATTTCAGCAATCCTCACAGCAAGCGAGTTCACCCTCCAAGTGGACTCGTCGTGTCACGTGGGGATTGTTTTAGCCTGGCCTATCATGTGGACCCTTTATAAGGTCCACAGATGGGTCAGTCACGGTGAGATTCATCTAGTCAGAGAAACGTTTCGGACCGCGAGATTCCAGGGAGCTTCATTGTTGAAATTTAATAAACCAAATAAGCATCTCTACTCCAGGACTCGCGTTGATTTCTTCTGATTAGTCCCCACTCCAGCAACTACAGGCAGTGAGTAACAGTACTATAACGAAGAGCGTGCATAAGCAAGAAAAGCTAAGAAATTCTAGCTTTACATCTGCTTATGAAGCCGTCACGCGTGACATGGCGCTATCCTCATGCGGAGTTTCAACTATATAAGATAAACAAGTTGATAATGGATGTGATGCACTGGCTTTCATTGTAGCCATATAGAAATGCATGTTATAATCACCCATACTTCTCTTTTGGTTTACATCAGGGTCAGACATATTTTACTGAGCCATGCTGCTACATTATTGCAACATGATCGATATCGGAAACGATGACTTAATGCGATTTTATTCTATTAATAGCTTTATCTGACCGCTTCTTTGGATGTTGTAAAACATCTGAAAATATATTATCGGTAAAGGATGAGTATTAGTGTTGTTTGCCAGGTATTATTGATGTGGTGCGTAATTCTGTTTTATTTCAGCAAATCCATAAAGTTCATTTACTTAGAGTGATTAGGACTTTACAGAGTCTGATTACGATTTTGTCAAATTCATTATTATTTTAACTTGAACAGCAAACTTTAAAATCGGGGCAATTCAAGGAACAAATTCTTTAGCTTAGCATATAACTTGAATTGGAACGATAAATCAATGTTGGAATCCCCCATATTACCGATTACAAATTTGATATCAAGTTTATCATGTAATTATTAGTCAATTAGTAGTATACATAGTAGCGGTTCTGGAACACCACCACCATCTATACTATTCTCCCTTTTCCTCGGACGCTACCCCACAAACGGGGCCGAGGTTGACGTGTAGCCAATATATCTTATGACCATCACCGTGTAGCATGTTCATTCCATGACGGAACTGTTTCTTGGTGAACAGTGACTCCATGCACTGTGCGTGGCGTAGGTGTTTCTTGACCATAACCTTCTTCACTACCTTTGCCCTTTTTATATTGCCCTCGTCAGACATCAGGGTGGAATACATATTAGGGCGCAAGCCTACATACTCCTTGATAGGCACACCAGCGCACTAATCCTTCATCTTCCCTAGCACCTTCTTGTTTACGTTACTGAACAAGGGATGGGAAGGACCATAGTTGCTGGTCTCAAAGAGCTCACTATCCTCTTGCATGTCTGCTTACACGTCAGTTGTGCGCAACCACAGAAGCAGCGAGTCCGTGTATAACAAGCCAAAGATGCTACCATATCTGCACTCATTGTGCTATAATAGAAGTCGTACATCAGGTGCTTGGAGAGGTCGAGTATGCACATACCTACATACACCGGACGATATGACACTAAGCGGGTCTTGTGCATATGCAGGGTGGCCAGGTCATCATCGAACACTTGATGTCAAGCATAGGTGGGACTGGCCACAAGCCTGCATATTTTTTCCTCTTCTGTCGAGTGCATAATTTTGAGATTGACTCGCTTTCTGAGATTCTCCATTGTCTTAGTTGTTCACCAGCTTGTACAGGTCCTTCTCAATGTCGCTGGTGGCAGCGTTACACAGGTCTGTGTTCATGCGAATGTAAGGCTCCATCCAGGGGCTCCGATTGAATACAAGCTCACGGTGTATCTTGGTAAGCTTCATTCCCTGAGATAGGTAAAGTTTGAGATTCCTATAGTGGACCACATGCTTCTCGTTATTGAGCAGGTTGGGCACCAGCATCTCAACCTCGCTTCCGTTGCTCCCCAATGCACCAAGAGATTCTTCTGGTAGTCTATCAACCATTCATTCTGCACAGACATTCGCTCTGGCGCTAGTGGATAATCATTGTGATCAGCATATAACTCTGCAGGGTAATCCAGAACTGTTGGATTGACGGCAGCGAGGCATCAAACTTATTTCAGCCATTCATAAACTCATTTGGATACATTCCCTTGCGCAGTAGTAGCCGGGGTTTCTTTTCATCAGGCTCGTACTTAGACATCACTGCAAAGGCGTCTGAGTTGTTTGCAGACACCAGCTTGACAAGCTAAGCCAGGAGGAACTGCGCACTGTCTTAACTGTCAGATCGATAGGGATATATACTTATTCATATTGTTTGGGATACAGTTGAAGTTTCACCATGAGCGCCTCAAAGTCAGCGTAGATAACAAACGGGGCAGCCAGCTGTTTCTACCAGTTTTGGAGGGAGAATATGTTCTTCCCTTCCTCAGGCATATCCACTCGCACAGCATTTTGCCCTATCCCCATACACTCAGGCTTGTGCTCAGAGAGCAGTTTATCATTGGTATAAACATGTAGGCATCACTCACAGAAGAATTTGCGGTGTTCGTGTTTATTCATACAGGAAGCGGCTCTTTTAGCGATATTATAACCATAAACATCGCTAATACTGTGTCAAAACGTGTTACTGGCGGAGCTGTGAACGAGTTAGAGGTTCAGTCAGGGAATAAAAAGGGACGTTTTGTGACCAATCACAACCTTCCTGTATGTGTTGTCCCTCAATTTACAAGATGTCAATAAAAGCGAGTATTTATGGAACTCAACAGAAAACGGATCAGAGCACTGACCTCTCTGAATATGCAACAAAAGCCAATGTATCTATTTTTGACCAAAAAAGGTGGCAGTATTGTGACTGGAGACCTTGAAATGGGAGATAATAAAATATATGGGTTGGGAGACCGGATGCTGCTTACAAAAAGTGTGTTGATGTCTAACATAGACAGCAGAATAGGGACCTGGGAGAATACGTAGCTGAAAGGACAAAACCCCTCATTACTATTTGGGCAGAAGCAAGTGACGCTCTTCAATATAGATATGAGTGGTCGTTTGGTGATGGGGCCAGGGGTCGAGACTCACGAGACTCAGGCTGTGGATATACCATATTATCGAATGGTAAGGTCATTCGTATGGGGTTGTCTTCTGGTTTTGGCGCTGATACTGGTATTATAGCAGTCGCTCCTGTTTGTTATAAATGAGATAAAGCAATCGATAGGGATAAGTAAACCTGCTGCCCAACGGGCTCTTTTAATACCTTAAGACCAGCCTTTACAGCTGGAACAAGGCAACGTTAATAACTTGTTTACACTCACTCCAAACATAATTGCGACTTGTTCGTATCACTCCTAATTCAACTTGACATATAGACTTATGTATACAGCAGTAGTATGAAACAACAACCAACCATTCCTACGGCACCGTTATATCCAGAACTACCTGGTAATAAGCCAGGGCACTTCTATAAGTTGAATGAAGTCAGTCTCAAGAAGCAATACCTTGGGAAAGAAATAGAAAAATATTGTGCTATGTAAAAACAAATAGGCTTGCAGTAAACTCAATGGACACAGTAGACACTTCTTAAGTTACTTTTGGTATGTGTCTTGGCGCAAGTGGTGTAGGTATAATGTCTACAGTAGTTGCCATTCCTATTGCCACAGAGTTGGGTGTTACTGGAGCCGCTTGTGGGCTACTTGGAATTGCTGGCAAACTTGTCAGTCGGCAAAAAGCCATTAACAGGGATGCCAACAGGTTTTTGTAAAAAAAGAGGAAAATTTGCCGGGGGTCATGGGGCCGCAAAGACCCCCTTGCGGGTCCAGGGCAGGGCCCTGGTGGGGTACCAGGGGGCGAAGCCCCCTGAAGCTCCTTGATCTTCTTAGTTTTAAATGGTCTAGAATTCATTTGCTGACAACTTTTCAGCATAATCAAGCTTTCATGCTAATGAATTTTACTGTTGTTGTCTGTCACACTCTTTTATCTTCAACGCGTTTTTGGGATTAATGGTTGCCATTTTTACACCCCGATTTTGTTTTCCATTGCAAAGTTGTTATAAGGACGCTGCAATACGATTGGTTTGTTTAGTAACGCTCTCTTTCATTGGCTATCAGTAACAACGACGATAACTGAACATATCCGAAACCATGGAACAGTATAAAATTTTACCGTATGTCGGATTCGATCGGACTTCAGGAGCGATCTCACGAAAAAGGAAAAGCCCCCCCTCTCCTCAATTTTTCTCCTCGGATTTGCATTGATCTCAAAAAATTGGCGTCCCTGCATCAAGGTGAAAAAACATGATCAGATCCGCATTCTAGCGCACAGAAATTGAATACCATTTCTGACATTGTATCAACAGCACTTGAAGTGATAGTAATACAATTTGGAGCAACTATTTAGCTCAAATATGCTGTGTGCACTCCAATCATAGTTGAACACAGTCGTGCACTCCAATCATAGCGTGCACATCAATCATAGCGGCATATATGAATCACAGCAGCGTAACCTACCCCCGTAACACTTTGCCATGATGAGTGGAGACAACCGGCAGATAGAGCATTACAAATACAAGTTAATTAGGAACATAATATTAGTTAAGGAGGTGTAAATGGTATAAAAAGCTGCACAAAAGCATCATTTGTTTGCAGCTAACGTTGGTTTAATTATCATCAATACATTGTAGTAACAACTCTATGTTACAACAATCAGTCCATTTACCGCTCAGTCAGAGCATCACTGCCTATGCATTTATCTGTCAATTTGAGAACTGAATAAGCTGCATATATCAAAGAGCCACAATGACACCCGTCACACATAACTGAATCCCGAGTATCATCACAGGTTAGAGTAGGACAGTAGTTGATACATAGTAAAATAACATGACAGTGAAAAACATATTATGATCAGGTCATTCTAAGCATTTCTGAAAACTACTTGCATAATTAAGTTTTGCATCGCCATTATAGCCAAGTTGTAAACACTTAGTACGTAAATTGATCAATCAAAACGAAACGGAAGCTTTTACAATGGAGACAAAATTAACAAGTTCAAATAAGAATCTTAATCATTTAACGGAAAGCAATCCTGTAAAACACCTTTGAACTAAGATAAAAGCATGATGTCATCCGATAAATCGTCACGTGAGGGAGAATTCATCATTCCAATAGCAGTTGCTGCATCACTTTCCAGCGTGACGTCATCAGAACCCCCGATAGAGTCAACGCGTCCATTTGACTCTTTTTGGCCTTCCGGTGTGTTCAGAGGATCGCATGCTCGAAGCGCTCTGGCCAATCGTTCCCAGAACAACAGCCGTCCATCGCTCTCGGACGGCCACTCTATGTAAACCTTCCGTCGTAACAATCTATGGAGAGTCTCATTGATGGAGTGACTGGGTAGAGATTCAAGCAAGACTGACACAATGACATCTTTACCTTCCTCTCCCATCTTGGTGTGAGCAATGTCCATTTCAAGGCGACACCAGTGGCTGTCAACAAAACTGGGCGATAATACCAGGAGAGTGTGTCGCGATTTGTCAATCCTATCCACCAGTGCTTCAATCAAAACTTCATTGGGATAGATATCCCGCTGGTACAAGCATAGACGAAGACCGCGCTTGGTTTCAAGTTCCTCAATCAGTTCTTCTGTGACCCACTCTTCGTTGTCTTTGCTGTGAGCGATAAATGCATCATATTCGTAATCCTCCTCGATTTGGCGATGTCGCCTCCAGTTGCTGTGAAGGAGGTACCACCAGTAGCGGAAGTACCAACGCTTACAGTAAGCCGTGATCAGGGCGAAAATGACCAGGGTGCTCAGCGCGGACACGGTCACCGACGTCGCCACCAGTCTCATCGTGTTGGGGAAACAATGTTGAGTCAGGATTGTCGGGTCTACTTTGAAGGCCTGAGTTAAACCTGATACCGGATGCAGGCAGATGTGCTGCTCTCTGTTAGAAAATGTTATGTTGGTAGTTTGCATCCACTCCACGAAAGGAATGTTGTCACAGAGACAAGACAAGTGGTTAGAACGCAAGTCTATTGATAACTGACTGCCTCCTGGCAAGGAAATAAGCACGTCGAGCTCTCGTTTCGCATTGCAGCAGGTAGCGTAGCCAGTCTGTTGTTGCTGAGGTTGAGCGTGCGTAATTGATGGAGCATGGATATGTTTGTGTTCCATGTGGAGATTGCATTACCACTAAGATTCAGGTGCACGAGTCGAGGTAAAGCCCCGAGTACATTGCCAGACGGAAATTCCTCCATCTCATTGTCGGCCAAATCAAGCACTTGCAATTGTGCATTACTCCAGAAGTAAAAGATACCGTCGATAAATAAAGATCTGAGTTTATTTTGTCCAAGAAGTGCAACCCGGAGTGCACTAAAACTACTGAAGAACGTTTTTGAGAAATGTGTTGCCCCATTGTTTTGTATGTTGAGTGTTTCTAAATTGTTTAGATTAACTATTGTCGTATTTCCTGCAAATGGATCATATCCAAGTAAACCAGTGTTATCTTGTATATCAAGATACTTGAGTCTGTTTGGCAGGGATATGCAAATGCAATGGATATCCTTCAACCTTTTCGTATTTTTGGAAACAAATGGAGAAAACGCGGGAAAGATGAGGGTCTCCAGGCGGCCGATCGGGATGGGAAATCCACTGCATTGACACGGGGGCTGCTTAGGGCGACGAACACCTTCCTCAGATTGGTCCAATGGTAATTTGGTTTCAGTGGGTGCAAGTGTCACTTCTTCTTGTTCCAGTGAAAGTGTTAGTTTGTATGGTTCATATGCACCTTGGTGACCAACAATAAGTGTCCTTAGATTATGCATAAGAATAAGTGCATAAATCTGACTCCTTGTCT
This sequence comes from Urechis unicinctus, assembly GCA_034190875.2. Lineage (NCBI taxonomy): Eukaryota > Metazoa > Annelida > Polychaeta > Xenopneusta > Urechidae > Urechis > Urechis unicinctus. The sequence continues at coordinate 55,383,154 of CM067349.1, read as the reverse complement.
GCTGTAAAGGCTTTGTTGAGTAACATAACATGTTGTACGAAAGATCCAAGTATTCGATATGATGGAGTAGAGCAGCATTCAACTGGGCTATGTAATGAAAACCATTGTTGGCCAAATCAAGGTGCTTGAGTCGGATATTTGTCAAAGATCCTAGCGTGTCATTCAGATTGAATTGTTCTATGACTTGTGGGCCATCGCGTCTGTTGAAACCTCGCAAAATGAGCTTTTCAAGATGAACCTTATTCTTCAAACTATCTTCGGCCAACTTTGCCATATCTGGCCACATCATATTAGTAAATGATAAAGTTAGCTCCTTCAAATGATTCATGTAGAAGAACTGTGTAGAACTCAGCCACTGTAGGTGGACTCTGCTCCTGAACACAGCCAGGCGGGAATTGTTGAGACAGTTGGAGAGTGACATTGTCACTCTGTGAGTGTTATCCAGTGCTTCGATGCTGTAACCATCCAGCCCAAATTCACGGAGCTCAGTTAAGTGACAAATGTCGAGTTGTTGGAATTTCTGTCCACCTGTGCGAAGCAATATCAACAACCTGGTCACCGATGTCGGAAGCTGACTGACAGTTGGTTCTAGGTCAGTGACTGCACACTTGACAGCGTGGGCATGGTTCAGTTCGTCTAGGCAGAGGCATCCTGTCGGCCATGACACGTCTGCACAGATGGCGTCGACAGCGAAGTATCGCATTAGAGTCATGATGGACAACAACGCCTTGACAGAATACATCATACTTGCTGGGGATGATAGAGTTCCTATAAATAGATATAAATATGTAATATTAAAATACAATATCGGTCACTGATGATAATCCCATAAGCTGAAAACATGCGACTCAAAACATCTCAAAATGGGTGACTGTTCACACCACAAACTTCGTAATTCGAACCTCAACGTTAAATTACCAAATAGTTGACACATGAGTGGACATCACACCACATTATGGGTGACACATCACACAATGGGTGCCAATTGACACCTAAAAAATCACAACACATCTGAGTTACACCACAACAAACCACGGGTAATGAGTCACACCACAACATGAGTAACGCGTCACACCACAACATGGGTAATGCGTCACACCACAACATGGGTAACGCATCACACCACAACATGGGTAACGATCACACCACAACATGGGTAATGCGTCACACCACAACATGGGTTACGCATCACACCACAACATGGGTAACGATCACACCACAACATGGGTGACGCGTCACACCACAACATTGGTAACGCGTCACACCACAACATTGGTAAGGTGTCTTAACAGTTTTTACTCTATTTTACCCTCTCTACCTTAAAGCTTGTGACACGCCAGTTACCCGTCATTTATTCCTTAACACCTACTTAACTCTCTCATTATTCAAAGCAGACAGAACCAGGCTCGACAACTGATGGGGGACCCGACTCGACCTCGGAATCTATATCACGCAATTACAATATTTCCTGTTTTCTTTTCTTCCATTGCTAATCTTTAACAAAATTAACCATAATGGACGCTCGATCCGTGTCTGTGTTAGACTTTATTTTCTATGCTCCTTCGTTTTTGTACTGTTACTTTGCTGCCTGTGGATGCTGGGGTGGGTACTAGCCAGAGAAATAACCCTGGATTAGATAAGCTTATTTGGTTTATTAAATTCCAACAATGAAGCTCCCTGGTAATCTTGCGGTCTGAATCTTGTCCCTGACTAGTTGATCTCCCTTAATTCATATGTGTGAACAGGTTATATAGTCCCCCGGGAGTTCGATATCCCAGAGGACTTTGACCAATCCTCGCTATTGGCGGGCCATATCGTGCCGATAACTAAGGTGGATGGTCTGATGGTAGGGGGGGACTTTAGAATAGAATAGCATTATAACATCTGCCGAGAGGGCCTGTTCGGTGATAGGTTCTCTACAGATTGCTTTGCACCACTCTAAGCTAGAAATTGAATTTATAAATATCAGCGTTAACCGAACGAGTGGCGATTGCCGAATCAAAAGCCCCCTCTTTCCTCTGCTTAATACACAACAATCGCCAACACCCTCTCCCCAAATCGGTGCCACAACTCCCTTACTGAGCAGCAGCGGCGATGTTGCGCCTACATTACCCGCACACCTTCAACATCTGCTATAGGTCATTGTTTAGGTCAGGTGGACGACGAAGGTAACGAAAGACCGATGGGTTACGCAGGTAGGTCACTCAACACCCATGTACTCAGCTAGATGACGAGTTAATTGCTGCTGTTCATTTAGTGACCAATTGGAAATCGTATCTAGAAGGCTCAAAGTTTACGTTATTCACGACCACAAAGCACTGCTGTCAATTCTGACCACTAAGCAGGCAGTGCCGAAACTAGTCAGATAGGCTTTAGTGCTGCCGTTTAGACGCCCTCAGCAGACGGGAATACGATGTTACGCATTGTGCCAACGATGACGAAATAAACGCATTCCCCGATTTGGCCGCTGTCTCTGACAACATAGGAGAGGTAAGTGTGCATCCCGTAGTAATCACGAGGTCAGCCTCAAAATCAAACTCAGTCAACTGAGCAGATGGTCACCACAAATATATCTGCCAGCGGCCCACCTCATAATGATAAGTCTCCCGATCATAATGTTCAGTCTAGCTCCAGTGATATCAGTTTTAAAACTACAAATATGCTGCAGCGCAAAATTGTGGACTAAATGACTAATAACAATATTCTCAAAGCGCAATTATGACAATGGTATGCTATATCATATATTCCGACCAACAGCTTACAAGCCCGGCGACTTCTGGCTCGCGCTGGTTCTCCGACACACGGTGTTGTCACAATGTTACGATGCTTACACCTTAAAACAGCGTTTCTCATGGCACGGAATTTATAGACGGCTGCCGTCAATGCATAGCCACCAAACGATCACATCGCCGCGAGCGACCAACCATGTCACCGCATCATGGAAAAGAATCTCAATGGACAACATTGGGCCTATGCCACGAACCGCAAACGGAAATGCGTACACTACTGTTGTTGTGGATCATTACTCACTCTTTATAGAGTCCTAGCCATCCAAAAATCTAGCACATTCGCCAAAGCATTCTATGACAAGGTCATATGCACTCACGGCATGCCACTAGAACTGTTGACAGATCAAGGTATTGATTTCATAAGCATCCTTTTCAGAAAACTAAATGTACTACTTCAGAGTACGCAGAAATTCACGTCCGGTTATAAACATTACACTAACGGCAGAAACGGAGCGAGTTGATAATACTCTAACAAATCCTCGGCGCACGCTTTGTCACGATAAGCCTAACACGTGGGATAAATATCTGTCCTTAGTAACATTTGCAGTGAGCACTACAGAACATCGCACCAATAAACATGTCCCCTTTTGAGCTTCTGTTTGGCAGAACCCCAAGACTGCCACAGGATACAGCACTTAGATCGCCGACAATATTCAAAGCAGAGGCGGTCATTTACAAGATATTCTACGAATGCAATTAGAGGGTCATGAAGTTTCATTGAAGGCCGCTGAAGAGAATGAGGCCAAAATTGAAGCTACATGGGATAAATCGGTAGGTCCAGACTGCATCGCAGTCGGCTCTGTAGTGCAAAAGCTGCCTTTTCAACCACTCCCAATCACTGGTCACTCAGTTGACCCAAGTCATACAGTTTCCGCTCAATGCCATACTACGCCTTTCAGGAACAAGTGTGTCAACTTCTCCTCCACATCCACCTGCCCTACACATATCCTGTAGCTCTTCCCCAGCAAATCAATATGGAATTGCCAATGACCACTTTCTCCACAATATGAATTCCTTGACCATGAAGCCACCACCCACATCACATAAACTCAACGCCAAGAGGTGAGAATCCAGTCCCATTATTAACTTGCTTAATGAAAAAGACATTTGTAGATTACAACACCATTTCATATTCTTAGTACTTGAGTGAAGGATTATTTTAAATTACATATATCGGTTCATAGTATAAAATGACAACAAAATAAGACCCCCGAGATAAGACCTCTCAATGAGAATTATATAATATCACACCCTGAATGGGACATTCGGAGATACATTTGATATCCTCTTATCCACATTTTACAAACACTACACATCATGTAAGGCAGCTGTGGTGACAATGCACTGCCAAAAGTTACATAGCATATAACAGACAAAGATTATGTCTGAGGAAGTCTGGACCTCACAGTAGTTTTGAACGTTTGTCGTCCGCGACGCGCAGCGTATTGACAGTAACAACTTTACCCTTAACAATTTACCACTATCTATATCACATGACAGCGTGACGTAGAGCCGACTGCGAAAATTCTTCGTCGAAGCGGAGTAATATGGAAACGAATCTTGTGCAGTTACTCGTCCACCGTGAAGTTGGGGCCATAACTTCGACCGATCGTGGTAACGCAATCTCTCGTTGGGCGATAACCAAAGAGATGCAGGTATACCACCACATTTTTATAATTTGAAGGTTCATCATTATCTCACCGTCTTGGCAATACTGTACGACCTACAAGATTTGTCATTATAGATTCTGCACCCACACTGCCCCCTAAGAAACTTGCTAGCCATTTCATAAACTGCCGCCTAGTTTGTCTGTGTGTCTATGATATCCTGTCATGAGTTGCAACACAGCAAGCGTGTCCCTAAAATACAAACAAGCCACAGACAATACTTTTAATTACTTTTAATTAACTTCCGCACCTTAGATACAACTCAGTTTAATATTTGACTTAACATGGATAATGCGTCACACCTCAACATGGACAATGCGTCACACCACAACATGGGTAATGCGTCACACCATGGATAATACGTCTCATATGAGTATGGATAATACGTTACCCCACACATGGGTAATATGTCACACCACAACATGGGTAATGCGTCACGCTACAACATGTGTAATGTGTCATACCAAAACATGGGTAATGCATCAAACCACAACATGGAGGACGCATCACACCACTACATGGATAACGTGTCACACAACTTCATGGGTAACGCGTCACACCACGACACGGGCGGTGTGTAATATGAACACTTAATTTCATATAGCATAACCTGTAACTCTACATACCTTTACGATTTCATGAAACCCGTTTGATAAATCTCGTTAAAATTCGTTGCCTGATTTCGCTGTTCAATTCATTTGGAACTAAACGAGGTGTGGTAGGACGGAAGCGAGCTTCTGCAGACTTCTCAAGTAATCGCTCTTATGTCATATAACGTCTTGCTTTATTTATAGCGAACTTCCTGCTAAGCTTATATAGTGACAAAATATTGCTCTAGACGATTATTAACTGAGCTGCTGTGGGCATATGATAAACGCTATGATTTGCTCCTTATTCTTCGCGTTATGATTTGTTGGAGTTTCAACCTACGGTAATATTTCTGTCATAGCACGAGATATGTGATCCACGGGATAACTGCCCATACCTGCAAGCTATGCTTGTACAGGAGGGTGAGGTGATAGACACATGTAGAGAAGGATGAGGTGATAGACACATGTCGATGACGCAGAAGTGATAGACACATATGTAGGATGTGGAATAGGTGGCGCAGATGGTAAACATATCGACACATCTAGAAGAGACTGATGTGATAGCCACAATGGAAGGAGAGTGAGGTTATACCCACACGAGGAGGTGGGTGAGATGTCTGCACTGGCGATCCCATTTGTGTTGGATGAATGAAATCATAGACATTAGGGCTCATCACACTGAAACACGTACACAGACTGAAACCTCGAGTGACTAACATCTGCTAACAAGCGCTTAAAAATTTCCCAACGCCTGACACTATAACTGTGGGCTGGTACTGTTAACCAGCCCCTGAGTTCACATTCATGCTAAAAATTTAATTTCCTTGATTAGATTGATTCATCCAAGTACCGTTATGAACCAATAATATAAGTTCTGTTGTTTGTATTTCTTTAACACCTCGACCTGGAAGATCAACTGCATTCGAGGCCGCTCATCGATGCGCTCTATCTCACAGCCTTTATTCCTTTCGCTTAATCAGCGTGACTAGTTGATAGAGATCCAGCGGAGTATATACATGACTTCGGCAACATGTTTGCTGTCTTTCACTGCTTCTATCCGATCACGTACTGTGTTGAATATATGATCAGAGTGAAACGAAATCCTTTTCAACACCGGAAACAATTATCTCTTCCATGCAAGAGCAATAGAATGATCAATACCTTTCTGTGTATACTCTCGACTCTCCCTGGCTGACCCATGTGTGGCATTTATAAAGGGTCCCTGGTCCGCTGGCTTGCTTTCCCGTGATTGCAATTACCTCGCCAAACATCCGCGATCTCAAACCGAAGATAAACACAATTATTGAGGGTCAATAGTTACGACGATGACAATGACAGTACCGATGAGAAACGCCCTCGAACCGAAGAAGGCGCTGACGGTTTGAGTTTATTGATGTTTTAATAAGAGATTACCAAGTTCACATCTGCTCAGACATATATAGGCTTTGGCCAAGTCAGTCACGTTTGTGTATGTTTGTAATCTTTTCTCTTTCTTGCTATACAGGTCGCACTTTTCGATATTTTTATGAATTATCTTTTAATCATAAGGCATCAATGATGCACAGAACCGAGAGGTTTTGTTAACATTCACCTATAGTTAAGTTCAAGGTCACGTTGTAATATCTACATCAATTTGTAACTTTTTTCTAAATATTGTAAAAGTAAAATAGTTTTCCCAAAAGCCCCCTGTCGAAAAATCGCAGTATCATTCCGAATGTCAAACAAATAACCAAATCGTGAATATATCAAGTTCTTGTAAAACCGTTAGTACATGTCCGATTGTAATAACAATTTGGTCACATGTTCCTAGTGACAGTTGCAGTCGTATCCTTAGATTTCGTGGATGTCGATGACATCACTTTCGTTTACAAATGCACAAACAAACGTCACATACCATCCACAGCAAAAGAAAAGGAGCCAGGGCATACTTGGGGAGTAGCGTTTTAAACAGGGCACAGACATCATTCTGCTGTATTGGTCATTATTTTTCCCGTATCCCCACCCTCCCCAACACCTAAGGGGTTGTACTTAACGCTTTGCTGTACAACCTACCACCACCCAGCTCACATATCAACCTTTCTGGTAGGGATCTTTTCATCAGGCTCATCCAACCATCTACTATGGGTCAGTACTTACTGTCCTGTTATCCAACCATCCACCAGGAGTCTGTACATATTGTCCTGTTATCCGACCATCCACCATGGGTCAGTACTTACTTCCTGTTATCCAATAACCTACTAGGAGTCTGTACCTACTGCCCTGTTATCCAACCATCCGACATGAGTCAGTACCTACTGCCCTGTTATCCAACCATCTACCAAGGGACGGTACCTACTGCCCTGTTATCCAACCATCCGCCATGGTTAAGTATTTACTACCCAGCCATCCACTCCACACAACACGACTTCAAATACAATAACCACACTCATGCTATCATACGTACGGCCTTTCTAATTCTGCCTTGTGGGATGTAAGCAGAGCCTTAAGCCTAGCACCTGACTTCAATAACCATATCTCATCGTGTATACATACTTTCCTCTATTTGTTATTTAACACTGTGAACGAGTTAGAGGTTCAGTCAGGGAATAAAAAGGGACGCTTTTGTGTATATGTCAATTTATCCTGTATTGTTGTCAAGACCTATTCAGATTTGTTATCCTGCATTTTGTAACTTAGCCGTCACACTTGTTATATCATTCTCCTACAGATATCATTATCTGTCCACAAGTAATAACATAACTATATAAGGTGATGATTATCCGTCTCACTGTAATACCTGTATCTCATCTGTAATTAATATTGCAGTGTACCTGCCCTCAGGGATTGCTGCTGTACTTTATTATGTAGCATCACTCGTTACGTAGACATGATGAAAACCGTGACTTTTACGCAGCTTGCAAAAGCTAATTATTTGTGCCCAAACAATGTTTATTACTCGACTCCTTCACAAAATGAAAAGTTAGTGGTGGCGTGCCGATAAACCCTATACTTGTGAATTTATTTAGATAATTGCACGGGTATATTAAATTTTATCACCGTTAGCACATTTCATTAAAATGTGGTATTAGAGGTTGGCGTTTGAGGCTGGTATAATAAGCACCAGTCGCTCCTTATCCTGTCTTAAAAACGTGATAATACATGAGATGGATGTCCAGATACAGGATAATAAATGCAGCCTAATGGACAACAATGACCATCCTGTTAGCGTTGTTCTTGAACTTACAAGATCCAAAATAAAAGCAATTATCAATGGATTCTACCCAATAATATATTGACATATTGATGTCCCTCATTGCAGCTGGGCAGTATGAAAAAAAAAGTAACATTTCCTACGGCACCTATATCCGAAGTACCTGGTCATAGTGGTGATAGTGCCAATGGTTTTGATCATGATTATCATGTGCAAAATGCAGCAATACTACGAGGTAGAAATGTCCAGAAAAAATTTGGAGCTTGTCAGATAAAGTGTATATATTTAAATCTCACTTAGATGTAGGTATATTGGCGTATATTTAAATAGACACACATGCAATGTCTTGCGACAAGTGGTGTAGGTATAATGTAGATCAGTAGAAAAAGTCCCCATGCCACAGAGTTGGGTGTTACTGGAGCCGCTTGTGGGCTACTTGGAATTGCTGGCAAACTTGTCAAGGGCAAAAAGCTGGGAGAAAAACAGAGATGCCCAAACCAGTGCCAAGGAAAGAAAAACCAGTGTCAGCGCCAAGAAAAATAACCTAAGTGCCAAGGCTATGGCCCTGTTTTCATAACCACCTGGTGGAATATTAAAATCACGAGGCACGTTGGGATTACTTTGCTCTTACTCAGGGTGTCCATAAATGGTTCACGGTCCTTCATGTGAAAGAGCATGATCCAGCGGGTTTGCTCACGTACATTTTTCGGCACAGATGTTGTACTTTTTTTCAATGAGGACTCAGACACTTTGCTAAGCATGACACCGCAAAAGGCCAGCTCTTCGCACCAGCATTTTTTTTGGGTCAAATTTTTTAAGCCGACGCAGTAGACAATACGATGTACAGGTTTGGAAACGCTCTATAATTGGCTCACAGTAACCGCGACGATAACTGAACATATTCGAAACCATGGAACAGTAAAAAATTTTACCGTATGTCGGATTGGGAAGCTTCAGCTGATCTATCGATGAAAAAACTAAAAAAGCTGAACTCATCCCCAAAACTCCTCTGATTTGCATTGATCTCAAAAATGTTCCTGGCTGCCCGCAATGCGCGGATTTCGCGTAAAAATGGCACCCCTGCATCAAGGTGCGTAAACTGATCAGATCCTCATTCTAGCGCACAAAATTGAATACCATTTCTGACATTTATCATCAGCACTTGAAGATGGTTATATCTCTGATCACTTGTTTAAACTCGCGTTAGCTTGATAGCCAAAATATACCCAAATAAGGGCGAAATTAAGGGGTCATCCCTCCAAGTGGCCATCTGTGTCAATTGACAAAAAAAGACGCGCTGATCGTGTGGAAAAGCATTGGAAGGTATCAGACAAAAATTTGGTGCTTCTGTACCATTAAGCGGAATAAATATGGGTGTTTACCAAAAAATACTGTCCTACTTCGTTAAATTGAGGATGAGACTTCATAGACTGCCTCTTATTATAAAACAGTTAAAAAATGGTTACAAAACAGGATATAAATTGATAGTAATAAATTTAGAGCAACTATTTAGCTCAAACATGCTGTGTGCACTCCAATCATCGTCGTGCAACCAATCTAATAGCGTGCACATCAATCATAGCGGCATACATGAATCACAGTCCGCGCTGGAGGATGTGATCCCCCGTAACACTTTGCCATGATGAGTGGAGACAACCAAAGCGTAGACAGATGAATCACAGCTGTGTTCCCAGCGATGGGAGCCGCTACACTGTACCATGCATGATGTGGAGACAGCCAGCGATAGATAGCTTGGCTTCAACTGAAAAACTAGCCGCGAGCGGCCTCTTATAAACGAGGGCTTAAGGTATAGAAATGAACACCATATATTAATGAAAGTATTGTATAAAATAGTTTGAACCTAGATATAGATTATCTGAAAGACGATACAATAGATCTGGAGGACGAACTGAGTGCATCTGTGGTTGATATTATGTAGCCTAACTACGATGACCTTTGGAACTGAAGGACATAGTGAGAGATATGTAGGTTATTGACTGATTATCTTATAGAGCACATCAGTCAGTGTCACACGAGCTCTGTGTCTTTGCCGGTGCCCAAAGCAGTGCCCAGATATATGTCTGAATACTGTCATCAATGCACTAAACGCTGGGTTGGAGTGAAGCCCTCAGACGCAGGTGTTTAAAGTGCTCCAGGCCTCGTCTGCCTCAGAGAGCCCCCATGCTTGGCGCAAGTCAGCGCACATTTCGTTCCTGAAAGGACTGATGCTCCTTGCATAGACAAAATTTTGGCCTAGTCAGCCTTTGCCACCTCAAAAGGTCATCTCTCCATTTTATATCGTAGTGGTCATAGCCGCAAACGGTGTAGACACTTTGGCATCATGGACATCTCTGTGTGATAAACTAGCAAAAAGTGCAGAGGGCGTGGACTAAGCCGGTGGACTAAGCCAAAGTTTGAACGGTCGGGTACGCGGAAAAGGGACCATCTACTTGCAAAGTGAATGCCACTATCTGCCAAATCATGGCTTGACGCCCAGGTTGGCACTGTCTTATCTGAACATACCAGTGGCATCTTGTTATAACTGAACACCTCATGAATGCTTGCTTAGTTTATCATCATTTCAACCATACAGTCATGAAAATCAACCACACCTTGTATTCACCGATCTTCTCTGGATGTTGTTTATGAACTCTAAAAATGTTAGTGGTTCAATGATGAGTACTTGGTTTTGTTGCATCGAGCCAAAACATTCAGGAAGCCTTTCTTGACATTTAAAATGCGATATCTTTGCGAATGGTGTAGTTAATCTAGATACCTCATTATTATAGTTTAAAGGATAGAATCTTTAAGAATGTTACCTTCCAAATCTATATAAATGTTTATACAATGTGAGCTAAATTTATACATCATTTGAGAGCTAAATACAGGAACCATTTTAAAGAGGTTTAATACGCAACACACATCAGCAATTTATTTAAAACAATATCATGTGGAAGTTGCTAGAGCATCTAAAATTAAAATCAAATCAGGAACATGATACTTGTTAAGGAGGTGTAAATGATATAAAAAGCTGCGTAAAAGCATCATTTGTTTGCAGCTAACGTTGGTTTAATTATCATCAATACGGTGTAGTAACTACTCAATATTACAACAATCAGTCCATTTACCGCTCAGTCGGAGCATCACAGCCTATGCATTTATCTGCTAATTTGAGAACAGAATAAGCTGCATATATATAAGGGTCACAATAACTCTGGAATTGCATTCATCACACAGAAATAAATCCCGCGTCAATTATAATCCTAACACCTTAGAGGTATCATCACAGGTTAGAGTAGGACAGTAAAATGACATTGTACCAGTGAAAACATATATTATTATCAGAACATTCAAAGCATTTCTGAAAACTATTTCCATAATTAAGTTTTTCGTAAATACGTTGTAAACACTTAGTACGTGAATTGATCAATCAAAACGAAACAGTAGATTTACAATGGAGACAAAATTGAATATTTAGGTAAGTTCAAATAAGAATCTTTATCATATATTGGAAGGAAGTTCTAAAAAGAATTGATTTAAGATAAAAGCATGACGTCATCCGATAAATCATCACGTGAGGGAGAATTCATCATTCCATTGGCAGTTGCTGCATCACTTTCCAGCGTGACGTCATCAGAACCCCCGATAGAGTCAACGCGTCCATTTGACTCTCTTTGGCCTTCCGGTGTGTTCAGAGGATCGCATGCTCGAAGCGCTCTGGCCAATCGTTCCCAGAACAACAGCCGTCCATCGCTCTCGGAGGGCCACTCTATGTAAACCTTCCGTCGTAACAATCTATGGAGAGTCTCATTGATGGAGTGACTGGGTAGAGATTCCAGCAAGACTGACACAATGACATCTTTACCTTCCTCTCCCATCTTGGTGTGAGCAATGTCCATTTCAAGGCGACACCAGTGGCTGGCAACAAAGCTGGGCGATAATACCAGGAGAGTGTGTCGCGATTTGTCAATCCTATCCACCAGTGCTTCAATCAAAACTTCATTGGGATAGATATCACGCTGGTACAAGCATAGACGAAGACCGCGCTTGGTTTCAAGTTCCTCGATCATTTCTTCAATTACCCACTCTTCGTTGTCTTTGCTGTGAGCGATAAATGCATCATATTCGTAACCCTCCTCAACTTGGCGATGTCGCCTCCAGCTGCTGTGTAGGAGGTACCACCAGTAGCGGAAGTACCAACGCTTACAGTAAGCCGTGATCAGGGCGACAATGACCAGGGTGCTCAGCGTGGACACGGTCACCGACGTCGCCACCAGTCTCATCGTGTTCGGGAAACAATGTTGGGTCAGCATTGTCGTGTCTACTTTGAAGGCCTGAGTTAAACCTGATACCGGATGCAGGCAGATGTGCTGCTCTCTGTTAGAGAATGTTATGTTGGTAGTTTGCATCCACTCCACGAAAGGAATGTTGTCACAGAGACAAGACAAGTGGTTAGAACGCAAGTCTATTGATAACTGACTGGCTCCTGGCGAGGAATGAAGGACGTCGAGCTCGTTTTGCATTGTAGCAGGTAGCGTAGCCAGTCTGTTGTTGCTGAGGTTAAGCGTGCGTAATTGATGGAGCATGGAGATGCTTGTGTTCCATGTGGAGATCGCATTACCGCTAAGATTCAGGTGCACGAGTCCAGGTAAAGCCCCGAGTACATCGCCAGACGGAAATTCCTCCATCTCATTGTCGGCCAAATCAAGCACTTGCAATTGTGCATTACTCCAGAAGTAAAAGGTACCGTCAATGAATATGGATCTGAGTTTATTTCGTCCTATAAGTGCAACTTTGAGTGCTCTAAAACTACTAAAGAACGTGCTTGAGAAATGTGTAGCCCCTTGGTTTTGTATGTTGAGTATTTCTAAACAGTTTAGATTAACTATTGTCGTATTCCTTGCAAATGGGTCATATCCAAGTAAACCAGTATTATCTTGCATATCAAGATACTTGAGTCTGTTTGGCAGGGATATGCAAAAGCACGAGATATCCTTCAACCTTTTCGATTTTTTGGAAGTAAATGGTAAAAACGCGGGAAAGATGAGGGTCTCTAGGCGGCCGAACGAAAAGGGAAATCCACTGCATTGACACGGAGGCTGCTCAGGGCCAGGAGCACATTGCTTAGATTGGTCCAATGGTAATTTGTTATCAGTGGGTGCAAGTGTCACTTCTTCTTGCTCCAGCGTGAGTGTTGGTTGGAATGTTTCGTATACACCTTGGTGACCAACATTAAGTGTCCTTAGATTATGCATAAAAAAAAATGCATAAATCTGACTCCTTGTCTGCTGTATAGGCTTTGTTGAGTAACACAACATGTTGTACGAAAGATCCAAGTATTCGATATGATGGAGTAGAGCAGCATTCAACTGGGCTATGTAATGAAAACCATTGTTGGCCAAATCAAGGTGCTTGAGTCGGATGTTTGTCAAAGATCCTAGCGTGTCATTCAGATTGAATTGTTCTTTGACTCGTGGACCATCGTGTCTGTTGAAACCTCGCAAAATGAGCTTTTCAAGATGAACCTTATTCTTCAAACTATCTTCGGCCAACTTTGCCATATCTTGCCATATCATATTGGTAAAGGATAAAGTTAGCTCCTTCAAATTATTCATGTGGAGGAACTGTGTAGAACTCCGCCACTGTAGGGGGACTCTGCTCCTGAACAGAGCCAGAAGGGAATTGTTGAGACAGACGGAGAGTGACATAGTCACTCTGTGAAAATAATCGATGCTGAGACAATCCAGCCCAAATTCACGGAGCTCAGTTAAGTGACAAATGTCGAGTTGTTGTAATTCATGTCCACCTGTGCGCAGCAATATCAACAACCTGGTCACCGATGTCGGAAGCTGACTGACAGTTGGTTCTAGATCAGTGACTGCACACTTGACAGCGTGGGTATGGTCCACTTGGTCCTGGCAGAGGCATCCTGTCGGCCATGACACGTCTGCACAGATGGCGTCGACAGCGAAGTATCGCATTAGAGTCATGATGGACAACAACGCCTTGACAGAATACATCATACTTGCTTGGGATGCTAGAGTTCCTTCAAAGAATCTGAAAATGTAAAATTGAAATACAATATCGGTCACTGGTGATAATCCCATAAGCTGAAAACATGCGACTCAAAACATCTCAAAATGGGTGACTGATCACGCTACAACCTTCGTAATACGAACATTAACATTATATAACAAATCGGTTGACACGCGAGTGGAACATCACACCACATTATGGGTAACATATATCACAATGGGTACCTAAAACACGTTGAAAAATCACGGCACATCTGAGTTACACCACAACAAACCATGGGTTGTGCGTCACACCACACCATGGGTAACGCGTCACACCACAATATGGGTATCGCGTCACACCACAACGTGGGTAACGCATCACACTACAACATGGGTAACGATCACACCACAACATGGGTAACGATCACACCGCAACATGGGTAACGTGTCTTAAACAGTTTTTACTCTATTTTACCTTCTCTACCTTAAAGCTTCTGCCCGCCAGTTACCCGTCATTTATTCATTAATCCCATCTTAACTACCTCATTAAGGGCGACCTCATTGGTGAACCTGCTAAAAGCCTCTAAGCCAATAGTAGTCGCTGATGGAGGGCAGCCAAAATATGAGAGAGTGAACACACGCTCACGGGAGGGCAACATCACCAACCATAAATCAGAGACACCTCTCCCCTCACTAAATATTATCCTTTTCGTTCACTTTGATAAATAAAGAAGTTATCCTGTCTTTAGAAGAATAAAGTATATTTCTACTCTTTCGGCCCGTCGTTTGTCTCTTCGATTCATCACGTATTCAAAGTCGACAGAACCAGGCTTTTCTTCCGTTCCTATTTTTTTTTAAAAATTAACAATAATGAACCATCGATCACCGTCTGCCGAGAGGGCTAGTTCGGAGATTGAATCTCTAGAGATTGCTTTGCACGACTCCCAACTAGAAATTGAGCGCACAAGTCTACAAATATCAGCGTTAATCGAACGACTGGCGATTGCCGAAGCAAAAGCACCCTCTTTCCTCTGCTTAATACACAACAATCGTCAGCAGCCTCTCCCCAAATCGGTCCCAGCAGTGGCGATGTTGCGCCTACATTGCGCCCAATAAAACCAATCCCACGCATTTGCATAACTTCAGCAATGTACCAATGCCCGCACCACACCATCCCACCCAACGATGTCGGCACCTTTCTCCCCTGCGCCAGCCCACCCTGGTAAGTTTGACGGGCTTGAGATCATTGGGATGATTGGCTTGAAAGGTTCGGCCGCCTGTCAAATTGGACACACGAATACATGGCTGCTGCGGTACCGGCGTTCCTGTCAGATCGCGCCGAAGCAGAGTTCTGAAATATCCCCAGATCACGTCCAGATGTCCCTACGTGGAGCGAAGTGAGTGATCGCATGCACAACCGTTTCAGTAGTACGTTCAATGGCCATGCCGTCCTCGATCACCAACGCGACGATGAAAGTGTGGCGCATTTCGCCACGCGTGCGCTTAATAATTTTTTTGCGTTTCTATTTGGCGAAGGACTATGTGCGCAGCCACTTTTTTGTGTGTCTAACCTACGGCCTAAACTACACGCACAATTCATTGGCGCCGAAGCTTCCTCCTTCAACGAGGCTGAGAGACAAGCGTCGATCTTCGAAAACGATGGGCAGCTGAAAGAGAGCAGACGGGCAACAATATGATGCTGCCGTTTAGACGCCCTTAGCAGACGGGAATACGATGTTACGCATTGTGCCAACGATGACGAAATAAACGCATTCCCCGATTTGGCCGCTGTCTCTGACAACATAGGAGAGGTAAGTGTGCATCCCGTAATCACGAGATCAGCCTCAAAATCAAACTCAGTCAACTGAGCAGATGGTCACCACAAATATATCTGCCAGCGGCCCACCTCATAATGGTAGGTCTCCCGATCATAATGTTCAGTCTAGCTCCAGTGATATCAATTTAAAACTACAAATATGCTGCAGCACAAAATTGTGGACTTACCTAATGACAATATTCTCAAAGCGCAGTCTAGCTGTACGTTGTGTAACGGTTTGATGATTGGTTAATGCATGAACGGCTACCAACAACCAGTAGAGCAGCAGTCAGGTTTAGCTTTGTGAAAACTACTACATGGTTGACAATGGTATGCTATATCATATATTCCGACCAACAGCTTACAAGCCCGGCGACTTCTGGCTCACGCTGGTTCTCCGACACACGGTGTTGTCACAATGTCACGATTCGTTGCACTTGCAGGTCACGACGGCATTAATGACATGCTTACACCTTAAAACAGCGTTTCTCATGGCACGGAATTTATAGACGGCTGCCGTCAATGCATAGCCACCAAACGATCACATCGCCGCGAGCGACCAACCATGACGCTATATGAACCAGTCACCGCGTCATGGAAAAGAATCTCATTGGACAACATTGGGCCTATGCCACGAACCGCAAACGGAAATGCGTACATTACTGTTTGCTATGGATCATTACTCACTCTTTATAGAATCCTAGCCATCTAAAAATCTTAAAGCTAGCACATTCGACAAAGCATTCTATGACAAGGTCATATGCATTCACGCATGCCACTATAACCGTTGACAGATCAAGGTACTGATTTCATAAGCATCCTTTTCAGAAAACTAAACGTAATACTTCAGAGTACGCAGAAATTCACGTCCGCTTATAAACATTACACTAACGGCAGAACGGAGCGAGTTAATAATACTCTAACAAATCCTCGGCGCACGTTTTGTCACGATAAGCCTAACACGTGGGGTAAATATCTGTCCTTAGTAACATTAGCAATGAGCACTACAGTACATCGCACCAATAAACATGTCCCCTTTTGAGCTTCTGTTTGGCAGAACCCCAAGACTGCCCCTGAATACAGCACTTAGATCGCCGACAATATTCAAAGCAGAGGCGGTCATTTACAAGATATTCTACGAATACAACTGGAGGGTCGTGAAGTTTCATTGAAGTCCACTGAAAAGAATGAGGCCAAAATTGAAACTACATGGGATAAGTCAGCAGGTCCAGACTGCATCGCAGTCGGCTCTGTAGTGGCTGATCAGTTCAAAAGCTGCCTTTTCAACCACTCCCAATCACTAGTCACTTAGTTGACCCCAAGTCATACTGTTTTCACTCAGTGTGGTATGACGGAAGCGAGCTTCTGCAGACTTCTCAAGTAATCGCTCTTATGTCATACAACGTCTTGCTTTATTTATAGCGAACTTCCTGGTGAGCTTATATAGTGACAAAATATTGCTCTGGACGATTATTAACCGAGCTGCTGTGGGCATATAATAAACGCTATGATTTGCTCCTTATTCTTCGCGTTATGATTTGTTGGAGTTTCAACCAACGGCAATATTTCTGTCAAAGCAGAGATATTTGATACACGGGATAACTGCCCATACCTGCAAGCTATGCTTGGACAAGAGGGTGAGGTGATAGACACATGTAGAGAAGGATGCGGTGATAGACACATGTCGATGACGTAGAAGTGAAAGACACATATGTAGGATGTGGAATAGGTGGCGCAGATGGTAAACATATCGACACATCTTGAAGAGACTGATGTGATAGCCACAATGGAAGGAGAGTGAGGTTATACCCACACGAGGAGGTGGGTGAGATGTCTACACTGGCGATCCCATTTGTGTTGGATGAATGAAATCATAGACATTAGGGCTCATCACACTGAAACACGTACACAGACTGAAACCTCGAGTGACTAACATCTGCTAACAAGCGCTTAAAAATTTACCAACGCCTGACACTATAACTGTGGGCCGGTACTGTTAACCAGCCCCTGAGTTCACGTTCATGCTAAAAATTTATTTTCCTTGATTAGATTGATTCATCCAAGTACTATTATGAACCAATAATACAAGTTCTGTTGTTTGTATTTCTTTAACACTTCGACCTGGAAGATCAACTGCATTCGAGGCCGCTCATTGATGCGCTCTATCTTGAGATTATCTCACAACCTTTATTTCTTACGCATAATCAGCGTGACTAGTTTGGCGGCAAGGAGAGGTTACCCCCACCTCGTCTTTCCTAATCCATCCCCCTCCTATCCGCCACATCCAGGCATCGTAACATCAGCCGAAAACATAGCACGAAATAGTCATAATCTATTTTTGCCTGAGCGCAAAACAATGAAGACTGAAGTCATTCGCAACTGCCGTTGCTAACTGGTTTTAAGGTGCATCAAGAGCTCATTTCCTCATTAAGCCGCATGATATCTCAGTTCACAACGAATGACGGCAGCAACAACTTTATTTTGTGAGAGATCCAGCGGAGTATATACGTGACTTCGGCAACATGTTTGCTGTCTTTCACTGCTTCTATCCGATCACGTACTGTGTTGAATATATGATCAGAGTGAAACGAAATCCTTTTCAACAGCGGAAACAATCATCTCTTCCATGCAAGAGCAATAGAATGATCAATACCTTTCTGTGTATACTCTCGACTCTCCCTGGCTGACCCATGTGTGGCATTTATAAAGTGTCTCTGGTCCGCTGGCTTGCTTTCCCGTGATTGCAATTACCTCGCCCAACATCTGCGATCTCAAAACGAAGATAAACACAATTATTGAGGGTCAATAGTGACGACAATGACGATGACAGTGCCGATGGGAAACGCCCTCGAACCGAAGAAGGCGCTGACGGTTTGAGTTTATTGGTGTTTTACTAAGAGATTACCAAGTTCACATCTGCTCAGACATATATAGGCTTTGGCCAAGTCAGTCACGTTTGTGTATGTTTGTAATCTTTTCTCTTTCTTGCTATACAGGTCGCACTTTTCGATATTTTTATGAATTATCTTTTTTATCATAAGGCATCAATGATGCACAGAACC
The DNA here is from genome assembly GCA_034190875.2 of Urechis unicinctus. Taxonomy (NCBI): domain Eukaryota; kingdom Metazoa; phylum Annelida; class Polychaeta; order Xenopneusta; family Urechidae; genus Urechis; species Urechis unicinctus. Next base: position 55,364,023 of record CM067349.1, on the reverse strand, counting down.
GAGAGGTTTTGTTAACATTCACCAATAATTAAGTTCAAGGTCACGTTGTAATATCTACATCAATTTGTAACTTTTTTCTAAATATATGTAATTGCAAAAGTAAAATAGTTTTCTCAAAAGCCCCTGTCGAAAAATCGCAGTATCATTCCGAATGTCAAAAAAATAACCAAATCGTGAATATATCAAGTTCTTGTAAAACCGTTAATACATGTCAGATTGTAATAACAATTTGGTCACATGTTCCTAGTGACAGTTGCAGTCGTATCCTTAGATTTCGTGGATGTCGATGACATCACTTTCGTTTTTACAAATGCACAAACAAACGTCACATACCATCCACAGCAAAAGAAAAGGAGCCAGGGCATACTTGGTGAGTAGCGTTTAAACAGGGCACAGACATCATTCTGATGTATTGGTCATTATTTTTCCCATATCCCCACCCTCCCCAACACCTAAGGGGTTGTACTTAACGCTTTGCTGTACAACCTACCACCACCCAGCTCACATATCAACCTTTCTGGTAGGGATCAGTATCTACTGCCCTGTTATCCGACCATCCACAAGGAGTCTGTACATATTGCCCTGTTATCCGACCATCCACCATGGATCAGTACTTACTTCCTGTTATCCAATAACCCACTAGGAGTCTGTACCTACTGCCCTGTTATCCAACCATATACTATGGGTCAGTACTTACTTTCCTGTCATCCAGGACTAGTGTTATTCTTCTGGCTAGTCCCCACTCCAGCAACCACAGGCAGTGAGTAACCTTACTAAGACGAAGGGGCAACAAAACAAGAAAAGCCTAGGCAATAAAGCTTAGGACATACATGCCCAACAGTCGGGGCGCTGGAGGATGTGATCGTCTTGATGACCTACTAAGTAACAATCCAAAACGTAACTAGGCCTATTACAATTCCGCCTATGATGAGAGCCGGTTTTTTTATTCATTGAGAGTGTCCTGTGACTCGATGGTGTTAAGGTTCCTTCAAAGGGAGCCGCAAGGGTCTATTCTTGGACTTAAACTATTTGTGATCATATATTAATGATAGGTATCTCACATACCCTCCGTTACAATTCCTAGTATATGCCTCTGACACCACAATACAATAAACTGTTAAATACAGCAACGAAGCTGTCAATAATTTGCAGCCTGTAGGTAAACTGCACTTTCAATTGCATCTTCGAGGTTGGCCATTAAATGCTTACCTGCGTCGAACTGAATGCCAGTATCCAGCATGCGCTCTGTGTCTTTGCCGGTGCCCACAGCAGTGCCCAGATATATGTCTGAATACTGTCATCAATGCACTCAACGCTTGGTTGGAATGAAGCTCTCAGACGTGTTTAGAGTGCTCCAGGCCTCGTCTGCCTCAGAAACACAGCGCACATTTCATTTTTCCTGAAAGGACTAAGGCTCCTTGCATGGACAAACTTTGACTTGCCTTTGCAGCCTCAAAGGCCATCTGTTTAGGTTTATATAACGTCACGGCCGTCACCCTGCCGAAACGCATCATGTACATCCCTGTGTGATTAACTAAAACTCAGAGGCTTGGATATTACACACTGCAAAGTGTCAGTACTGCCAAACTGCATTGGCTTTGACGCCCAGGTTGGCACTGTCTTGTCTGAACATACCAGTGGCATCACTGAAGCTTCATGAATGCTTGCTTATTTAACTCATCCTTTCAACCATACAGTTGAGACATCAACCACACCTTGTATTCACCGCTTCTCTGGATGTTGTAAAACATCTGAAAATGTATTAGTGGTTAATGATGGTCACAGAAATTCAAAGCATTTCTTGACTCTGCGGAATTGTTAATCATACCTCATCACACAGAATCTTTCGAATGTTACCTTCCAAATAAATACATCCGTTTAATACGCAACACGTCTAATTTAAAACAATATCCTGGAAATTGCTAGAGCATCTAAAATTAAAATCAAATCCTTAAGGAGGTGTAAAGAGGTAACTATCATACAACATTTACCAGAGTTAGAGAACAGAATAGCTGCATATATATAAGGGTCACAATAACTCTGGAATTGCATTCATCACACAGAAATAAACATTATACATGACAGGTTTGTACCAGACATTGAAGTGGAAACTATATTATTATCAGAACATTCAAAGCAATTCTGGAAACTATTTCCATAATTAACTTTTGTAAATATTTAGTACGTGAATTGATCAATCGAAACGAAACAGTAGATTTACCAATGAAGACAAAATTGAATATTTTAGGTAAGTTCAAGTTAGAATCTTTATCATATATTGGAAGGAAGTTCTTAAGAATTGATTTAAGATAAAAGCATGACGTCATCCGATAAATCATCACGTGAGGGAGAATTCGTCATTCCATTGGCAGCTGCTGAATCACTTTCCAGCGTGACGTCATCAGAACCCCCGATAGAGTCAATGCGTCCATTTGACTCTCTTTGGCCTTCCGGTGTGTTCAGAGGATCGCATGCTCGAAGCGCTCTGGCCAATCGTTCCCAGAACAACAGCCGTCCGTCGTGCTCGGACGGCCACTCTATGTAAACCTTCCGTCGTAACAATCTATGGAGAGTCTCATTGATGGAGTGACTGGGTAGAGGTTCCAGTAAGACGGACACAATGACATCTTTACCTTCCTCTCCCATCTTGGTGTGAGCAATGTCCATTTCAAGGCGACACCAGTGGCTGGCAACAAAGCTGGGCGATAATACCAGGAGAGTGTGTCGCGATTTGTCAATCCTATCCACCAGTGCTTCAATCAAAACTTCATTGGGATAGATATCCCGCTGGTACAAGCATAGACGAAGACCGCGCTTGGTTTCAAGTTCCTCGATCATTTCTTCAATTACCCACTCTTCGTTGTCTTTGCTGTGAGCGATAAATGCATCATATTCGTAACCCTCCTCAACTTGGCGATGTCGCCTCCAGCTGCTGTGTAGGAGGTACCACCAGTAGCGGAAGTACCAACGCTTACAGTAAGCCGTGATCAGGGCGACAATGACCAGGGTGCTCAGCGTGGACACGGTCACCGACGTCGCCACCAGTCTCATCGTGTTCGGGAAACAATGTTGGGTCAGCATTGTCGTGTCTACTTTGAAGGCCTGAGTTAAACCTGATACCGGATGCAGGCAGATGTGCTGCTCTCTGTTAGAGAATGTTATGTTGGTAGTTTGCATCCACTCCACGAAAGGAATGTTGTCACAGAGACAAGACAAGTGGTTAGAACGCAAGTCTATTGATAACTGACTGGCTCCTGGCGAGGAATGAAGGACGTCGAGCTCGTTTTGCATTGTAGCAGGTAGCGTAGCCAGTCTGTTGTTGCTGAGGTTAAGCGTGCGTAATTGATGGAGCATGGAGATGCTTGTGTTCCATGTGGAGATCGCATTACCGCTAAGATTCAGGTGCACGAGTCCAGGTAAAGCCCCGAGTACATCGCCAGACGGAAATTCCTCCATCTCATTGTCGGCCAAATCAAGCACTTGCAATTGTGCATTACTCCAGAAGTAAAAGGTACCGTCAATAAATATGGATCTGAGTTTATTTCGTCCTATAAGTGCAACTTTGAGTGCTAAAACTACTGAAGAACGTGCTTGAGAAATGTGTAGCCCCTTGGTTTTGTATGTTGAGTATTTCTAAACAGTTTAGATTAACTATTGTCGTATTCCTTGCAAATGGGTCATATCCAAGTAAACCAGTGTTATCTTGCATATCAAGATACTTGAGTCTGTTTGGCAGGGATATGCAAAAGCACGGGTAATTCTTCAACGTTTCCGATTTTTTGGAAATAAATGGTAAAAACGCGGGAAAGATGAGGGTCTCTAGGCGGCCGATCGGAAAGGGAAATAAACCGCATTGACACGGAGGATGCTCAGGGCCAGGAGCACATTGCTTAGATTGGTCCAATGGTAATTTGTTATCAGTGGGTGCAAGTGTCACTTCTTCTTGCTCCAGCGTGAGTGTTGGTTGGAATGTTTCGTATACACCTTGGTGACCAACATTAAGTGTCCTTAGATTATGCATAAAAAAAAATGCATAAATCTGACTCCTTGTCTGCTGTATAGGCTTTGTTGAGTAACACAACATGTTGTACGAAAGATCCAAGTATTCGATATGATGGAGTAGAGCAGCATTCAACTGGGCTATGTAATGAAAACCATTGTTGGCCAAATCAAGGTGCTTGAGTCGGATGTTTGTCAAAGATCCTAGCGTGTCATTCAGATTGAATTGTTCTTTGACTCGTGGACCATCGTGTCTGTTGAAACCTCGCAAAATGAGCTTTTCAAGATGAACCTTATTCTTCAAACTATCTTCGGCCAACTTTGCCATATCTTGCCATATCATATTGGTAAAGGATAAAGTTAGCTCCTTCAAATTATTCATGTGGAGGAACTGTGTAGAACTCCGCCACTGTAGGGGGACTCTGCTCCTGAACAGAGCCAGAAGGGAATTGTTGAGACAGACGGAGAGTGACATAGTCACTCTGTGAAAATAATCGATGCTGAGACAATCCAGCCCAAATTCACGGAGCTCAGTTAAGTGACAAATGTCGAGTTGTTGTAATTCATGTCCACCTGTGCGCAGCAATATCAACAACCTGGTCACCGATGTCGGAAGCTGACTGACAGTTGGTTCTAGATCAGTGACTGCACACTTGACAGCGTGGGTATGGTCCACTTGGTCCTGGCAGAGGCATCCTGTCGGCCATGACACGTCTGCACAGATGGCGTCGACAGCGAAGTATCGCATTAGAGTCATGATGGACAACAACGCCTTGACAGAATACATCATACTTGCTTGGGATGCTAGAGTTCCTTCAAAGAATCTGAAAATGTAAAATTGAAATACAATATCGGTCACTGGTGATAATCCCATAAGCTGAAAACATGCGACTCAAAACATCTCAAAATGGGTGACTGATCACGCTACAACCTTCGTAATACGAACATTAACATTATATAACAAATCGGTTGACACGCGAGTGGAACATCACACCACATTATGGGTAACATATATCACAATGGGTACCTAAAACACGTTGAAAAATCACGGCACATCTGAGTTACACCACAACAAACCATGGGTTATGCGTCACACCACACCATGGGTAACGCGTCACACCACAATATGGGTATCGCGTCACACCACAACGTGGGTAACGCATCACACTACAACATGGGTAACGATCACACCACAACATGGGTAACGATCACACCGCAACATGGGTAACGTGTCTTAAACAGTTTTTACTCTATTTTACCTTCTCTACCTTAAAGCTTCTGCCCGCCAGTTACCCGTCATTTATTCATTAACCCCATCTTAACTACCTCATTAAGGGCGACCTCATTGGTGAACCTGCTAAAAGCCTCTAAGCCAATAGCAGTCGCTGATGGAGGGCAGCCGAAATATGAGCGAGTGAACACACGCTCACGGGAGGGCAACATCACCAACCATAAATCAGAGACACCTCTCCCCTCACTAAATATTATCCTTTTCGGTCACTTTGATAAATAAAGAAGTTATCCTGTCTTTAGAAGAATAAAGTATATTTCTACTCTTTCGGCCCGTCGTTTGTCTCTTCGATTCATCACGTATTCAAAGTCGACAGAACCAGGCTTTTCTTCCGTTCCTATTTTTTTTAAAAAAAATTAACAATAATGAACCATCGATCACCGTCTGCCGAGAGGGCTAGTTCGGAGATTGAATCTCTAGAGATTGCTTTGCACGACTCCCAACTAGAAATTGAGCGCACAAGTCTACAAATATCAGCGTTAATCGAACGACTGGCGATTGCCGAAGCAAAAGCACCCTCTTTCCTCTGCTTAATACACAACAATCGTCAGCAGCCTCTCCCCAAATCGGTCCCAGCAGTGGCGATGTTGCGCCTACATTGCGCCCAATAAAACCAATCCCACGCATTTGCATAACTTCAGCAATGTACCAATGCCCGCACCACACCATCCCACCCAACAATGTCGGCACCTTTCTCCCCTGCGCCAGCCCACCCTGGTAAGTTTGACGGGCTTGAGATCATTGGGATGATTGGCTTGAAAGGTTCGGCCGCCTGTCAAATTGGACACACGAATACATGGCTGCTGCGGTACCGGCGTTCCTGTCAGATCGCGCCGAAGCAGAGTTCTGAAATATCCCCAGATCACGTCCAGATGTCCCTACGTGGAGCGAAGTGAGTGATCGCATGCACAACCGTTTCAGTAGTACGTTCAATGGCCATGCCGTCCTCGATCACCAACGCGACGATGAAAGTGTGGCGCATTTCGCCACGCGTGCGCTTAATAATTTTTTTGCGTTTCTATTTGGCGAAGGACTATGTGCGCAGCCACTTTTTTGTGTGTCTAACCTACAGCCTAAACTACACGCACAATTCATTGGCGCCGAAGCTTCCTCCTTCAACGAGGCTGAGAGACAAGCGTCGATCTTCGAAAACGATGGGCAGCTGAAAGAGAGCAGACGGGCAACAATATGATGGCTGTCCGCTGCAATGCCCGTCAACATGTGCACTACGACGATACACGTGGTCGCAAAAGACCACACGTGGTTTGTCCCTGCACATGTCTCCAGATCTGCGACGATCGCGGAACTCATCTGGTCCCCGTTTTGTCAGCACAAATTCAACAGGATAATGCAATAGCCATTTTAAAACCGATTCTGTCTACTACCTTACAAAATGTCGCATGCTTAAGTTTCTAGTTTTTCTTATTTTGATGCTCCTTCATCATAGTAAGGATACTCACTGCATGTAGTTGCTGGAGTTGCGACTAGCCAGAAGAATATTTTTCACAAGGACGAAACTGATAATATTTGTTCGACGCAGTCCCTTGACAAAGAAAAGTGACAAGGACATCCCACAACACCCAAATACACCCTTTAATACACACATAACACACTATTGCAATTACCTCGCCCAACATCAGCGATCTCAAACCAAAAATAAATTGCAAATCCCTTAATCACCCAAAGTTGCAACCACACAATCTCAAATACCAACATCACATCTGCCCACTAAACACAATAATTGAGGGTCAATAGTGATGACGATGACGATGACAGTACTGATGAGAAACACCCTTGAACCGAAGAAGGCGCTGACCGTTTGAGTACAGACTTTGACCTATGTTCAGGAGTTTATTGATGTCTTACCAAGAGATTTTCAATATGATTCTATTTAGTTTCATTACATTTTCTAAGCATTCTTTAAGCAAATATGTAAATAGTTATTTGGCTAATAAACTTGTTATGATGGATCAATAAAACGTTTTAACTCATGCATGGCTAATTCCACTTGTCGCCAGTGATTGTTTTCAAATAAATAAAAATGAATTTTTTTTAATGACACAGATGTCAGCTTCTCTCGTAACTCAATAAATGTATGCTAAAATCCATTCACGTCGGATAAGCAGTGCACTGAACTTAAAAGGGGTGTAGATCTTTCCATTGGTACAGTCGTTACCCTTAGTATGGTTGTTACATTGTGTTAAGTTGCTTAAGCGGGTGCAGTTTTTACGCCTGGTACTGCATTTATTCTGGATGCAGTTTTACTCAGGATATCATTGGTCATCTGGGTAAAGTTGTTCAACTTGGGAAATATTGACGATTTAAAATTTCATTTGATAACCTTGACCTTTGCGTTCAAGATCAAATTTAACCTCTGGGTTTTAAGCATCAATTGCACCTTCCATTTAAAAAAAATGTATGTGAAATATGTAGAAAATTGCGATCACGAGACAAATACACTTTAACAACGTCAAACGAAATCACACAATTTCTAGTCTCTTAAAACGTTTACGATTCGACTGGCCTACATAAATCTTCAATTATCTGTTCCAAGAGGCCTATGAGTACATGGAGTAACTTTTCGAGCCTTGATGACATTTTTTTCACAATCATCATCATAATCATTATAATCATCTATGTAATCTTAAGCTAAATACAAGTAATTGTAAGTTTTCCATGACGACAAAGGTTTTGATGATAATAGAGATAATGACGAATTTTATTATGCAGATAATTGTGAATATAACATTGATGATGATGATGATGATGATGATGATGATGATGGTGATGATGATGATGATGATGATGATGATGATGATGATGATGATGATGATGATGTGATGATGATGATGATGATGATGATGATGATGATGATGATGATGATGATGATGATGATGAATAATCAAATGGCTTCAAAGTTCGCCACGTTCCCCCGAGTACCGATGGGTCTCTTGATTGAATGTTAGCCTGAATTTGGCTACAATTATTTTTAAACTCAAACCATGCAATGAGCAGAAACTTGGCTATTCCTAAATATAATAAGATCTGGACAACTTCATATGTGCGTCTTGTGTACGCCGCCACCTTGGAATATATGCCCGACAAATGTTCGAGATACGATGTAGGATAATTGCTAAGCTCTTGCTTTTGAAAGTATTCACGTGCCAGGCAATTCATACCTAGATATGGCTTAATGATATAGGTTTAATCATTAGATGCACTGAATTTAAGACAAATACCATGCCTTTAATCAGTATAAGCGAGTTTTAAGCATTTACTTACCGACCTTTGTACAAATGTGTTGTTCTTCCTCAGGGTACATCTACAACAATGAACACCAAAGATCCACCATATCCGTGATTATAAGCGCACAACAGAACATCGAACTGAACTAATCTAGCTGTGTGAAAACGAAAGCCAACAATCGAGTGCACTTTGATGGATACTAATGTTGACAAATGAATAACATTTCCGTCAATGGACCAGGGCCCAAAGTGAGAACACTTGACTTGGGAGGCAAAAATGTTGTTGATATGTAAAATTGGCGAAAGCGCTTGGGATCGTGCACCAAACGGGTATAACGAAAAGTATCAAAATATCCATTAAACGTAACACAAGTGGGTATCAACATGCATGTCACCGTTTGTTTACATCATAACAGGCGTCTTCAGCGCGCTGTGGATCAGTGAAGCAGTCATAAGTACACTTTTAGATTAAAGAAGCAGTTAAAAGCAGCCATGGTATACGTCAACATGGTGTGCTTGAGGTGTGTTACTTGGCTATCGTGTACCTGTCTTAATGGTTTGTTAATGTAGTTGGTTTGGAGGAAAAACTCCATATATTGGAGCCAGCTTACACAAGCTTGGTTGCAGTAAAGTTTCTGATAACTTGGCCGAAGCAATTCGCCAAGTTTACATCTGCTCAGACATATCTAGGTTTTGGCCAAGTCAGTCACGTTTCTTTTGTTCTTAATCTCATCTTTGTCTAGCTATTCAGGTCGCAATTTTCGATGATGCTCAGTGAATGATCAGTGTATAGCCCATAGAGCTCGCATGAAGCGCCACAATTTAGCATTCCCAGTTCCTTTTAAAAAATGTGGGTAGGGCACTAACAGCAAAGGGGTGCTATGTCTGCAGTGCAAGCTAGAAATGTTCAGACAAACTTAGAGCATGTCAGATAAGGTGTATATATTTAAATCTCACTTACAGGTAAGTGATATAAGCGTATACTAAAATGACACATGCAGTGAGTGTGACAGGTACATACCAAGTAGATCAGGGAAAACTTCCCCATACACTAGATTACGGTTTGCTCATCGAGTGCTTGGCCAGATTAAGGGCTGGGAGCAATAACCAAGGTAGCCATTACCAGTGCCAAGACCTGGTGGAATAATGTAATCGCTCGTTGGGATTACATTATTCTCACTCAGGATGTATATAGTCACGGTCCTTCATGTGAAAGAGCACGATCCTGCGGCACAGATTTGTACTTTTCTGTGAGGACCCAAACACTTTGCTATGCATGACGCCACAAAAGGCCAGCTCTTGCACCAGCCTTTTTTTTGGTTTGTGCTTTTTAAGCCGAGCAGTTGTCAATAATGTACAGGATGGAAACGCTCGTATAAGGACCTCACAGGTGGTGGGACGACATTGGCACCAACCCCGACACCATCAGACAAGGGCGGTGTGAATGAGTGGATAAAAAATGGAGCTGAACTCATTGGAAAACTCCCTGAAGGGCGTTGCTGGGAAGCAGTAGCTGCCCTTCTATCGATCATCTACTGAAAATAGCAGAACATATGTTATAATACTATTCTGGCTCATAGGTGTTCAAAAAGCCTCCCCCTTCCCTTAATCATCAGCACGAGAGCCCGGGTTACATTACACCACTTGTGTGGAGGTGCGTTACCCTGATAGTAGCAATCCTTATAACCTTGGTTCGCAAGCGGGTCAACCCTCCAAGTGGACTTGTCGTGTCACGTGGGGATGGTTTGGCATATCGTGTGGATTGGTCAAGGGTCACAGGTAAGCAAGCCAGGTGACAAGCCAAAGCGTAACTAGACCTATTGCAATTTCGCCTACGATGAGTGCCGGTTTTTTATTCATTGAGTGTGTCCTATGACTCGATGGTGTTAAGGTTCCTTCAAAGGGAGCCGCAAGGGTCTATTATTGGTCTATTTTTGATCATATATTAATGATAGGTATCTTACATACCCTCTGTTACAATTCCTATTATATGCCTCTGACACCACAATACAATAAACTGTTAAATACAGCAACGAAGCTGTCAATATTTTGCAGCCGGTAGGTAAACTGCACTTTCCATTGCATCTTCGAGGTTGGCCATTAACTGCTTACCTGCGTCGAACTGAATGCCAGTGTGCAGTATGCGGCTCTGTGTCTTTGCCGGTGCCCACAGCAGTGCCCAGATATATGTCTGAATACTGTCATCAATGCACTAAACGCTGGGTTGGAGTGAAGCCCTCAGACGTGTTTAAAGTGCTCCAGGTCTCGTCTGCCTCAGAGCCCCATGCTTGGCGCAAGACTGTAAGCTCCTTGCATGGACACACTTTGGCTCAGGAGTCTTTGCCGCCTCAAAAGCCATCTGTCTAGGTTTATATCGTATGTCACAGCCGTCAACCCTGCCGATGCTTCCATTGTCATACGCATCATGTACATCTCTGTGTAAGAAACATAAAAAGTGCAGATGGCTTGGACTAAGCCGGTGCTCGCTCAACACACTGCAAAAGTTTCTGGTACTGCCAAACTGCATTGGCTTCACTTCGACCACTACAGGCTGCCGTCAATGCATAGCCACCAAACGATCACATTGCCGCGAGCGACCAACCATGTCACCGCATCATGGAAAAAGAATCTCAATGGACAACATTGGGCCTATGCCACGAACCGCAAACGGAAATGCGTACACTACTGTTGTTGTGGATCATTACTCACTCTTTATAGAGTCCTAGCCATCCAAAAATCTAGCACATTCGCCAAAGCATTCTATGACAAGGTCATATGCACTCACGGCATGCCACTAGAACCGTTGACAGATCAAGGTACTGATTTCATAAGCATCCTTTTCAGAAAACTAAATGTACTACTTAAGGGTGTAAACAACCAACGCCATGATGTGTCAAACAGGAAGCAACTTTATTACAAGGTCAAGATCATTCCATCCGGTGGGTGCACAAACGATATCGTAACATCTCCGTTTTTTAAGACAGGAAATCTCTGAATCCAAAACTACCTCAACCTTGACTTAACTAAAAAATCTTAAGCACTTAAAACATAAATTCCTTGATATACAATCAACTGAATCACTTTAAATCTTTAACAGGATATTCATCGACATCTTATCTGAAACGCTGAGGTTTGATCACCTCTCTACCACTCCGAGTAAACACCTTTGAACCATCAGGCTGGCTTGGTTCAGCATTACCATGTTTTTCAGTTGTTGGCACAGTTTGATTTTCACTCTTTTTAGCCACATCAGCTGTTTCTGGCTGAGTACTTTCTACACCTTTGTCAAACACCTTTTCAGGCACGCTTGCACTCGTTACACTTTGATCTATAGTTGTATGCAGATCTTTTCGATTTCTACGGTACTCATGCCCATTCCTAGCAACAACATATGACCTAGGCTCAGGCCCTACTTTGGTCACCTTTGCTGGTAACCAGCCTTCTGAGGTGTTAATTCTCACTTACTCTCCTAGACTCAGTTGTTCTCGTTCTTTGGACAATGCCATTTTGTCATACTGAGCCTTATACTTTGCTGCCTTCACTTCCAGAGCAGTAGTGAGCTTGACCATAATGGGTTTTGGTCGAAGCTGTTTCGACGTAGTCGGCACTGTTGAACGCAGCCTAAGACTCTGCAGAATTTGCGCAGGTGACGCATGAAGCCCATCTATTGGCGTGTTGCGCCACTCCAGCACTGCTAGTGCTACATAGCTCTTATCAATGCGACACTTTTTTCAGCATTCTTTTCACAATTTTGACCTGGCTTTCCGCGAACCCATTCCTTTGCGGGTAATAGGGCGATGAAGTCACATGCACAAACCCGTATTGCTTGGCTAAATCAGTGAATTCTTTACAAGAATACTGTGGACCATTGTCGGATACTACTTGCTCTGGTATGCCATACCTAGCAAACTGATCTTTCATAAATCTGATAACACTGGCACTTGTAGCATCTTGGGACAGCTTCGCAAATTCCACAAATTTGGAATAGTAATCAGCAACTAATACATACGTTGTTCCATCAAAATAGAACATATCAGTTGCTACTTTCTGCCATGGCCTGTCCGGCATCTGACTGGTAATCATTGGTTCTTTCCTGTTGTTACACTTTGTTTCAGCACACACGCTACATCTCTCACACAGTTCGGTGATTTCAGCTGTCATCCCAGGCCAAAAGAAAATATCTTTAGCTCTTTTCTTACACTTTTCAACACCTAGGTGGCTTCTGTGAATTTGCTGCAACATTGCAGTTCTCATCGACACAGGAACAACTACTCTCTCGCCTCTTAGCACCAAACCTTCTGACACGTAGAGTTCATCTCTGACACACCAGTAAGGTCTACATTGGTTTGGGATGAGATCTTTCACGCTTGGTCACCCCTGGTTGACAAACTTAATTACCATTTGTAATGACATATCCCCATCGGTTTCAGCTTTCAACTCAGCTAACCTGACATCACTGATTGGTAGATGCGAAACAGTATGCACCTCATATTCATCTAGATCACTTGGCTCATCTAGAGACGTCACTGGAGTGTCTGCGATGACGAGCTCCTTGCCTTTCTTCCAGACTACCTTCAACACGTACTTTTGCAGCTTTAACATCATCCGCTGTATGCGTGGCGGAGCTGCACTCAGGGGTTTACGGTACAACGCTTCTAGTGGCTTATGGTCCGTCTCAACTGTCACATCTTGTCTACCATAAATGTAATCGTGAAATTTTGTACAACCCCACGTGATAGCCAACATCTCTTTCTCAATCTGACCATAGTTCTTTTCACACGATGTCAACCCACGCGAGACATAAGCCACCGGCTTTTCATTCTGTAACAGACACGCACCTAACCCATACACCGAAGCATCCACTGACACCGTAACTGGCTCACTCAAGTTATAATAGCTGAGTACAGGGGTTTTCACTACATCCCTCTTCAACTGCTCAAAGGCATCTTGCTGGGGCTTATCCCAATGCCATGCTGTTGTGGCACACTGAAGGGTCCGCAACGGTGCGGCCTTCTCAGACAACTTTGGAATGAATTTTCCAACATATGTCACCATTGCAAGCCACCTAGTGAGCTCATCAACATTCTCAGGTTCCTTAAAACTCGTGATCGCTCTCACCTTTTCAGGATCAATACACACACCCTCCTCGGAGAAAATGTGACCCTGGTACACAACTGAATTAACAGCAATTTTGCACTTGGCTTTGTTCAAGCCCAACCCACACTCAAGAGCTCTGTCTAGAACGTTTCTCAGAATCACATCATGCTGTGCTCTGTTGGCAGCAGCAATCAATATATCATCACGCACAATCTCGACACCCTCGATGCCAGAAAACAGTGAAGTGATCGTCCGCTCCCAGACTTCAGGGGCAGACGAAATACCAAATGGCATTCGCAGAAACATATCTCCCATACGGGGAGTTGAATGTCAACAACTTGGCCGTCGCTTCTGTCACCGGTATCTGATAGAATGCTTGACCTGCATCTAAGACAGAGAACACTGACTTACCGGCAAGGCAGACAGCAACATCCTCGACTGTGCGCATAGGGTAGTGTTCACGCATGATACCCTCATTCAACTGTCTGGGGTCGATGCACAAACGCAAACTCACCACTCTTTTTCTCGATAACCACCAACGAGTTCACCCACTCAGTTGGTTCTGTGACAGGCTCAATAATTGCTTGATCCACTAGTTTGTCAAGGGATCGCTTGAGGGGTTTAAGCATTGCATGTGGTACTTTACGTGGGGGGTTAACAACCGGCTTCACCTCACGCACAATCTCGACACCCTCGATGCCAGAAAACAGTGAAGTGATCGTCCGCTCCCAGACTTCAGGGGCAGACGAAATACCAAATGGCATTCGCAGAAACATATCTCCCATACGGGGAGTTGAATGTCAACAACTTGGCCGTCGCTTCTGTCACCGGTATCTGATAGAATGCTTGACCTGCATCTAAGACAGAGAACACTGACTTACCGGCAAGGCAGACAGCAACATCCTCGACTGTGCGCATAGGGTAGTGTTCACGCATGATACCCTCATTCAACTGTCTGGGGTCGATGCACAAACGCAACTCACCACTCTTTTTCTCGATAACCACCAACGAGTTCACCCACTCAGTTGGTTCTGTGACAGGCTCAATAATTGCTTGATCCACTAGTTTGTCAAGGGATCGCTTGAGGGGTTTAAGCATTGCATGTGGTACTTTACGTGGGGGGTTAACAACCGGCTTCACCTCAGGTTTCATCTTTGCATCATATGCAACACCCTTTATACACCCTAGCCCACTGAACACCATTTTGTACTTGGACTCATCAAGAATTTCTGCACTTGTGTTCGCTTCTCTTGACACCTGACATGTTTTCTTGAGCAAACCTAGCTCAACACATGCATCCAGACCTAAAATCGGACATGCATTACCCTTGATGACCATAACATCTATTACATAGTGCTTGCTTCTAAAGCAGACTTGCAATTTAGCTTGACCCTCAGGTTTTACTGTTTTGCCAAAATAACCAACTAGCCGCGCACCACACGGCTTTACCTTGACATGCGGAAACTTTTTTGCAAGAAAATCACATGGAATTGTGTTCACTTCACTACCAGTGTCTAATTTGAACACTACCTTTTCACTGTCCTCCACCTCTACAGACACACGCCAGTCCTTCTTTTGTGACACCTGATTCACACCACATGATGTATTGCCGATACTGTCGACAAACAAACTGTCACTGTCTTCATCGTTATCTACTTGAACCTGGTGTGCCCGTTTGGTGTGACACATTTTCGCGTAATGTCCTTTACGGCCACACTTCCGACACAGCACCATCTCCGCAGGACATCCGTTCTGTAAATGTTTCTCGTGTCCACACTTGCCACATGCCCTTTTCACGCTTGACTCATGGCTTGCACCATGCGCAGCACCTTTTCCACGACCACGGCCTCTACCACGACCACGGTAACCCTGGCCATGTCCTCGGTTATTTGAGTGTCCATGTCCATCACTCACGGCTTCAACAGCTTTCTCCGGCTCCTGTAGCTTCGTCTGTATCTCATGGGTTGAGAACATCTTCAACGCCTTCTCCAGAGTCAGGTCATCCTCCTCATAGAGTTTGTCACGCAATTTCTCATCTGGCAACATACCGAACACCAACTGATCACGTATTAATGAGTCCTCCACAGCACCAAAGTTACATGTCTCCGCTAACTTTCGGAGTGCGCTGACGACTTGCGTCCCCAATTCACTGGTCTGCTGCTTGCGGATGAAAAATCGCTCCCTTTCCAGCAACTCATTCACTTTAGGGATACAGTGTACTTCAAACTTGGCCAACACAATTGCGAGATCAAACTTATCTTCAGCACGGGCAAACTGGAACGACTCATACACAGCCATTGCTTGTGGGCCAGCAACATTCAATAAACACATCACTTTCCTCTTGCCAGGCTTTTCATCTAGCCCACTGACACACATGAAAATATTAAATGCATTTTGAAATTTTTTCCAGTTCTGAGACACATTGCCAGTAAAGTCTAACTCTCTGGGTGCTTTGAACGCACTAAGCCCGGCCATTGTGATGCAAGGATCACTACACAGTCAATCCGAAAGAAGCGTGACAGACACTACTTACGATAGGCCACACAGTCAAAATATCAACTTGACAACACAATCGAAGCAAATGACTGGCAAGTAGAGTGTCTGGTCTTCCGAATTCCACATCCATTGCACGCCGATGCCTATTACCAAGGATGATTTCACTCGATTTTTACTTCTGACACCATGTAAACAACCAACGCCATGATGTGTCAAACAGGAAGCAACTTTATTACAAGGTCAAGGTCATTGCATCCGGTGGGTGCACAAACGATATAGTAACAAAGGGTACGCAGATATTCACGTCTGCTTATAAACATTACACTAACGGCAGAACGGAGCGAGTTAATAATACTCTAACAAATCCTCGGCGCACGTTTTGTCACGATAAGCCTAACACGTGGGGTAAATATCTGTCCTTAGTAACATTTGCAGTGAGCACTACAGTACATCGCACCAATAAACATGTCCCCTTTTGAGCTTCTGTTTGGCAGAACCCCAAGACTGCCCCTGGATACAGCACTTAGATCGCCGACAATATTCAAAGCAGAGGCGGTAATTTACAAGATATTCTACGAATACAACTGGAGGGTCGTGAAGTTTCATTGAAGTCCGCTGAAAAGAATGAGGCCAAAATTGAAACTACATGGGATAAGTCAGCAGGTCCAGACTGCATCGCAGTCGGCTCTGTAGTGGTTGATCAGTTCAAAAGCGGCCTTTTCAACCACTCCCAATCACTGGTCACTTAGTTGACCCCAAGTCATACTGTTTTCGCTCAATGCCATACCCACATCACATAAACTCAACGCCAAGAGGTGAGAATCCTGTCCCATTATTAACTTGCTTAATGAAAAAGACAATTGTAGGTTACAACACCATTTCATATTCTTAGTACTCGAGTGAAGGATTATTTTAAATTACATATATCAGTTCATGGTATAAAATGACAACAAAATAAGACCCCCGGGATAAGACCTCTCAATGAGAATTATATAATATCACACCCTGAATGGGACATTCGGAGATACATTTGATATCCTCTTATCCACATTTTACAAACACCACACATCATGTAAGGCAGCTGTGGGGACAATGCACTGCCAAAAGTTACATAGCATATAACAGACAAAGATTATGTCTGAGGAAGTCTGGACCTCACAGTAGTTTTGAACGTTTGTCGTCCGCGACGCGCAGCGTATTGACAGTGACAACTTTACCCTTAACAATTTACCACTATCCATATCACATGACAGCGTGACGTAGTCGAAGCGGAGTAATATGGAAACGAATCTTGTGCAGTTACTCGTCCACCATGAAGTTGGGGCCATAACTTCGACCGAGCGTGGTAACGCAATCTCTCGTTGGGCGATAACCAAAGCGATGTAGGTATACCACCACATTTTTATAATTTGAAGGTTCATCATTATCTCACCGTCTTGGCAATACTGTACGACCTACAAGATTTGTCATTATAGATTCTGCACCCACACTGCCCCCTAAGAAACTTGCTAGCCATTTCATAAACTGCCGCCTAGTTTGTCTGTGTGTCTGAGATATCCTGTCATGAGTTGCAACACAGCAAGCGTGTCCCGAAAATACAAACAAGCCACAGACAATACTTATTTAAATGTTTAATTACTTTTAATTAACTTCCGCACCTTAGATACAACTCAGTTTAATATTTGACTTAACATAGATAATGCGTCACACCACAACATAGGTAATGCGTCACACCATGGATAATACGTCTCATATGAGTATGGATAATACGTTACCCCACACATGGGTAATGTGTCACACCACAACATGGGTAATGCGTCACGCTACGACATGGGTAATGTGTCATACCAAAACATGGGTAATGCATCAAACCACAACATGGAGGACGCATCACACAACTACATGGATAACGCGTCACACAACTTCATGGGTAACGCGTCACACCACGACACGGGCGGTGTGTAATATGAACACTTAATTTCATATAGCATAACCTGTAACTCTACATACCTTTACGATTTCATGAAACCCGTTGGATAAATCTCGTTACAATTGGTTGCCTGGTTTCGCTGTTCAATTCATTTAGAACTAAACGAGGTGTGGTAGGACGGAAGCGAGCTCCTGTAGACTTCTCAAGTAATCGCTCTTATGTCATATAACGTCTCGCTTTATTTATAGCGAACTCCCTGGTAAGCTTATATAGTGACAAAATATTGCTCTGGACGATTATTAACCGAGCTGCTGTGGGCATATGGTAAACGCTATGATTTGCTCCTTATTCTTCGCGTTATGATTTGTTGGAGTTTCAACCTGTGGCAACACGTACTGTGTTGAATATATGATCAGAGTGAAACGAAATCCTTTTCAACAGCGGAAACAATCATCTCTTCCATGCAAGAGCAATAGAATGATCAATACCTTTCTGCGTATACTCTCGACTCTCCCTGGCTGATCCATGTGTGGCATTTATAAAGGGTCCCTCGTCCGCTGGCTTGCTTTCCCGTGATTGCAATTACCTCGCCAAACATCTGCGATCTCAAAACGAAGATAAACACAATTATTGAGGGTCAATAGTGACGACGATGACGATGACAGTGCCGATGAGAAACGCCCTCGAATCGAAGGAGGCGCTGACCGTTTGAGTACAGGCTTTGACCTATGTTCAGGAGTTTATTGATGTCTTACCAAGAGATTTTCAATATGATTCTATTTAGTTTCATTACATTGATGACATTTTTTACACAATCATCATCATGTAAGTTTTCCATGACGACAAAGGTTTTGATGATAATAGAGATAATGACGAATTTTATTATGCAGATAATTGAGAATATAACCTTGAGGATGATGATGATGATGATGATGATAATGATGATGATGATGATGGTGATGGTGATGGCGATGTTGATGATGATGATGATGATGATGATGATGATGATGATGACGAATCAAATGGCTTCAAAGTTCGCAATCTTCCCCCGAATACCCATGGGTCTCTTGATTGAATGTTAGCCTGATTTTGGCTACAATTATTGTTGAACTCAAACCATGCAATGAGCAGAAACTAGGCTATTCCTAAATATTAATGAGTTCTGGACAACTTCATATGTGCGTCTTGTGTATGCAGCCACCTTGGAATATATGCCCGGCAAATATGCGAGATACGATGTAGGATAATTGCTAAGCTCTTGCTTTTGAAATAATTCACATGATACAATGCCAGGCAATCCATACCTAGATATGGCTTAATGATATAGGTTTAATCATAAGATGCACTGAATTTCAGACAAATACCATGCCTTTAATCAGTATAAGCGAGTATTAAGCATTTACTTACCAACCTTTGTACAAATGTGTTGTTCTTCCTCAGGGTACATCTACAACAATGAACACCAAAGATCCACCATATCCGTGATTATAAGCGCACAACAGAACATCGAACTGAACTAATCTAGCTGTGTGAAAACGAAAGCCAACAATCGAGTGCACTTTGATGGATACCAATGTTGACAAATGAATAACATTTCCGTCAATGGACCAGGGCCCAAAGTGAGAACACTTGACTTGGGAGGCAAATGTTGTTGATATGTAAAATTGGCGAAAGCGCTTGGGATCGTGCACCAAACGAGTATAACGAAAACATCCATGTCACGGTTTGTTAACATCATAACAGGCGTCTTCAGCGCGCTGTGGATCAGTGAAGCAGTCATAAGTACACTTTTAGATTAAAGAAGCAGTTAAAAGATTCCATCGTATACGTCAACATGGTGTGCTTGAGGTGTGTTACTTGGTTTTCGTGTACCTGTCTCAATGGTTTGTTAATATAGTTGGTTTGGAGGAAAAACTCCATATATTGGAGCCAGCTTACACAAGCTTGGTTGCAGTAAAGTTTCTGATAACATGGCTGAAGCAATTCTTCAAGTTCACATCTGCTCAGACATATCTAGGTTTTGGCCAAGTCAGTCACGTTTCTTTTGTTCTTAATCTCATCTTTGTCTAGCTATTCAGGTCAAAATTTTCGATGATGCACAGTGAATGATCAGTGTATAGCCCATAGAGCTCGCATGAAGCGCCAAAATTTAGCATTCCCAGTTCCTTTTAAAAAATGTGGGTAGGGCACTAACAGCAAAGGGGTGCTATGTCTGCAGTGTAAGCTAGAAATGTCCAGACAAACTTAGATCATGTCAGATAAGGTATATATATTTAAATGCAGTGAGTGCGACAGGTACATACCAAGTAGATCAGGGAAAACTTCCCCATTCACTAGATTACGATTTGCTCATCGAGTGCTTGGCCAGATTAAGGGCTGGGAGCAATAACCAAGGTAGCCATTACCAGTGCCAAGAAAAATAACCAAAATGCCAAGGCCATAGTTAGTTTTCACAAAGACCTGGTGGAATATTAAAATAATGTAATCCCTCGTTGGGATTACATTATTCTCACTCAGGATGTATATAGTCACGGTCCTTCATGTGAAATAGCACGATCCTGCAGCACAGATTTGTACTTTTCTGTGAGGACCCAGACACTTTGCTATGCAAAGGCCAGCTCTTGCACCAGCCTTTTTTTTGGTCCGTGCTTTTTAAGCCGAGCAGTTGTCAATAATGTACAGGATGGAAACGCTCGTATAAGGCCCTCATAGGTGGTGGGACGACCTCGACATTGGCACCAACCCCGACACCATCAGTCAAGGGCGGGGTGAATGAGTGGATAAAAAATGGAGCTGAACCCATTGGAAAACTCCCTGAAGGGCTTTGCTGGGAAGCAGTCGCTGCCCTTCTATCGATCATCTACTAAAAATAGCAGAACATATGTTATAATACTATTCTGGCTCATAGGTTTTCAAAAAGCCTCCCTCCCCTTAATCATCAGCACGAGAGCCTGGGGTTACATCACACCACTTGTGTGGAGGTGCATTACCCTGATAGCAGCAATCCTTACAACCTTGGCTCACAAGCGGGTCAACCCTCCAAGTGGACTTGTCGTGTCACGTGGGGATGGTTTGGCCTATCGTGTGGATTGGTCAAGGGTCACAGGTAAGCAAGCCAGGTGACTGGTGACCCTTTATAAGGAGCACACATGGGTCAGACAAGGAGATCATCTAGTCAGGGACAAGGTTCACACCGACATATCAGGGAGCTTCATTGTTGAAACTAAATTGAACAAATAAGCATTTCTACTCCAGGACTTGTGTTATTCTTCTGGCTAGTCCCCACTCTAGCAACCACAGGCAGTGAGTAACCTAACTAAGACGAAGGGGCAACAAAACAAGAAAAGCCTAGACAATAAAGCTTAAGACATACATGGCCCACAGTCGGGGCGCTGGAGGATGTGATCGTTCTGATGACCTACTAAGTAACAAGCCAAAGCGTAACTAGGCCTATTGCAATTCCGCCTACGATGAGAGCCGGTTTTTTTATTCATTGAGTGTGTCCTATGACTCGATGGTGTTAAGGTTCCTTTAAAGGGAGCCGCAAGGGTCTATTATTGGTCTATTTTTGATCATATATTAATGATAGGTATCTTACATACCCTCTGTTACAATTCCTAGTATATGCCTCTGACACCACAATACAATAAACTGTTAAATACAGCAACGAAGCTGTCAATATTTTGCAGCCGGTAGGTAAACTGCACTTTCCATTGCATCTTCGAGGTTGGCCATTAACTGCTTACCTGCGTCGAACTGAATGCCAGTGTCCAGCATGCGGCTCTGTGTCTTTGCCGGTGCCTACAGCAGTGCCCAGATATATGTCTGAATACTGTCATCAATGCACTAAACGCTGGGTTGGAGTGAAGCCCTCAGACGTGTTTAAAGTGCTCCAGGCCTCGTCTGCCTCAGAGCCCCATGCTTGGCGCAAGACAGCGCCCCATTTTTTCCGGAAGGGACTGTAAGCTCCTTGCATGGACACACTTTGGCTCAGGAGCCTTTGCCGCCTCAAAAGCCATCTGTCTAGGTTTATATCGTATGTCACGGCCGTCAACCCTGCTGATGCTTCCATTGTCATACGCATCATGTACATCTCTGTGTAATAAACATAAAAAGTGCAGATGGCTTGGACTAAGCCGGTGCTCGCACACCACACTGCAAAGTTTCTGGTACTGCCAAACTGCATTGGCTTTGACGGCCAGGTTGGCACTGTCTTATCTGAACATACCAGTAGCATCTTGTTATAACTGAACACCTCATGAATGTTTGCTTGTTTAACTTATCCTTTAAACCATACAGTCATGAAGACACCAACCACACCTTGTATTCACCGCTTCTCTGGATGTTGTAAAACATCTAAAAATATATTAGCGGTAAATGATGAGTTATAGTTATAGCAAATCCATTAAGTTCATTTATTTATGAGTGATTAGTACTTAACCGTAACTGATTACGATTTTGTCAAATTTATTATTTGAACTTGAACAGCCAACTTTGAAATCAGAGCACTTCATGGAAACAAAATCTTTAGCTTATAATATAACTTGATTTGTAACGATTAATCGATGTTGGAATCCCCCATATAACCGATCAAAAATTTTATATCAGATCGTCATATCGGGAAAGAGCTTATGAGCACTACTTCAGGGGATTGCCTCTGTCTCACTCACGACTATGTAATACTTAGCATCGAGCCAAAACCTCAGGAGGTGGCCTTTCTGCAGATTGACATTTAAAATGCGATACCATTGCGAATGGTGTAGTTAATCTAGATACCTCATTGTTATAGTTTAAAGGATTGAATCTTAATGTTTATACAATGTGAACTAAATTTAGTCATCATTTGAGAGCTAAATACAGGAACCATTTTAAAGAGGTTTGATACGCAACACAATAATCCAGATCTGCAATTTATTTAAATCAATATCATGTGGAAGTTATTAGAGCATTAAAAATTGAAGTCAATTAGGAACATGATACTTGTTAAGGATGTGTAAATAATATAAAGAGCCTCGTGAAAGCATCATTTATGTGCAGCTAACGTTAGTATAATTATCATCAAAACGGTGTAGTAACTACTCAATGTTACAACAATCAGTCAATTTACCGCTCAGTCTGAGCATCACAGCCTGTGCATTTATCTGCTAATTTGAGAACAGAATAGCTGCATATATAAAAGGGTCACAATAACTCTGGAATTGCATTCGTCACAGAAATAAATCCCGCGTCAATTATAATTCTAACATCTTAGAGGTATCACCACAGGTTTGAGTAGGACAGTACATGACATTGCACAAGTGGAACATATATTATTATCAGACCATTCAAAGCATTTCTGGAAACTATTTCCATAATTAACTTTTGTAAATAATTAGTACGTGAATTGAACAATCGAAACGAAACAGTAGATTTACCAAAGGAGACAAAATTGCGTATACTAGGTAAGTTCAAATAAGAATCTTTATCATATATTGGAAGGAAGTTCTTAAGAATTGATTTAAGATAAAAGCATGACGTCATCCGATAAATCATCACGTGAGGGAGAATTCGTCATTCCATTGGCAGTTGCTGAATCACTTTCCAGCGTGACGTCATCAGAACCCCCGATAGAGTCAACGCGTCCATTTGACTCTCTTTGGCCTTCCGGTGTGTTCAGAGGATCGCATGCTCGAAGCGCTCTGGCCAATCGTTCCCAGAACAACAGCCGTCCATCGCTCTCGGACGGCCACTCTATGTAAACCTTCCGTCGTAACAATCTATGGAGAGTCTCATTGATGGAGTGACTGGGTAGAGATTCCAGCAAGACTGACACAAGAACATCTTTACCTTCCTCTCCCATCTTGGTGTGAGCAATGTCCATTTCAAGGCGACACCAGTGGCTGGCAACAAAACTGGGCGATAATACCAGGAGAGTGTGTCGCGATTTGTCAATCCTATCCACCAGTGCTTCAATCAAAACTTCATTGGGATAGATATCCCGCTGGTACAAGCATAGACGAAGACCGCGCTTGGTTTCAAGTTCCTCGATCATTTCTTCAATGACCCACTCTTCGTTGTCTTTGCTGTGAGCGATAAATGCGTCATATTCGTAATCCTCCTCGATTTGGCGATGTCGCCTCCAGTTGCTGTGAAGGAGATACCACCAGTAGCGGAAGTACCAACGCTTACAGTAAGCCGTGATCAGGGCGACAATGACCAGGGTGCTCAGCGAGGTCACGGTCACCGACGTCGCCACCAGTCTCATGGTGTTCGGGAAACAATGTTGAGTCAGCATTGTCGTGTCTACTTTGAAGGCCTGAGTTAAACCTGATACCGGATGCAGGCAGATGTGCTGGTCTCTGTTAGAAAATGTTATGTTGGTAGTTTGCATCCACTCCACGAAAGGAATGTTGTCACAGAGACAAGACAAGTGGTTAGAACGCAAGTCTATTGATAACTGACTGGCTCCTGGCGAGGAAACAAGGACGTCGAGCTCGCTTCGCATTGCAGCAGGTAGCGTAGCCAGTCTGTTGTTGCTGAGGTTGAGCGTGCGTAATTGATGAAGCATGGAGATGTTTGTGTTCCATGTGGAGATTGCATTACCACTAAGATTCAGGTGCACGAGTCCAGGTAAAGCCCCGAGTACATCGCCAGACGGAAATTCCTCCATCTCATTGTCGGCCAAATCAAGCACTTGCAATTGTACATTACTCCAGAAGTAAAAGGTACCGTCAATAAATAAAGATCTGAGTTTATTTCGTCCAAGAAGTGCAACCCGGAGTGCACTAAAACTACTGAAGAACGTGTTTGAGAAATGTGTAGCCCCTTGGTTTTGTATGTTGAGTGTTTCTAAATTGTTTAGATTAACTATTGTCGTATTTCCTGCAAATGGATCATATCCAAGTAAACCAGTGTTATCTTGTATATCAAGATACTTGAGTCTGTTTGGCAGGGATATGCAAAGGCAAGGGATATCCTTCAACCTTTTCGTATTTTTGGAAACAAATGGAGAAAACGCGGGAAAGATGAGGGTCTCCAGGCGGCCGATCGGGATGGGAAATCCACTGCATTGACACGGGGGCTGCTCAGGGCGACGAACACCTTCCTCAGATTGGTCCAATGGTAATTTGGTATCAGTGGGTGAGAGTGTCACTTCTTCTTGTTCCAGCGAAAGTGTTGGTTTGTATGGTTCATATGCACCTTGGTGACCAGCATTAAGTGTCCTTAGATTATGCATAAGAATAACTGCATAAATCTGACTCCTTGTCTGCGGTAAAGGCTTTGTTGAGTAACATAACATGTTGTACGAAAGATCCAAGTATTCGATATGATGGAGTAGAGCAGCATTCAACTGGGCTATGTAATGAAAACCATTGTTGGCCAAATCAAGGTGCTTGAGTCGGATGTTTGTCAAAGATCCTAGCGTGTCATTCAGATTGAATTGTTCTATGACTTGTGGGCCATCGCGTCTGTTGAAACCTCGCAAAATGAGCTTTTCAAGATGAACCTTATTCTTCAAACTATCTTCGGCCAACTTTGCCATATCTTCCCACATCATATTAGTAAATGATAAAGTTAGCTCCTTCAAATGATTCATCTGGAGGAACTGTGTAGAACTCAGCCACTGTAGGGGGACTCTGCTCCTGAACACAGCCAGGCGGGAATTGTTGAGGCAGGTGGAGAGTGACATTGTCACTCTGTGAGTGTTATCCAGTGCTTCGATGCTGTAACCATCCAGCCCAAATTCACGGAGCTCAGTCAAGTGACAAATGTCGAGTTGTTGGATTTTCTGTCCACCTGTGCGAAGCAATATCAACAACCTGGTCACTGATGTCGGAAGCTGACTGACAGTTGGTTCCAGGTCAGTGACTACACACTTGACAGCGTGGGTATGGTTCAGCTCGTCCTGGCAGAGGCATCCTGTCGGCCATGACACGTCTGCACAGATGGCGTCGACAGCGAAGTATCGCATTAGAGTCATGATGAACACCGACGCCTTGACAGAATATATCATACTTGCTTGGGATGATAGAGTTCCTATAAATAGATATAAAGATGTAATATTAAAATACAATACCGGTCACTGATGATAATCCCATAAGCTATAAAACAGGCGACTCAATACATCTTAAAATGGGTGACTGTTCACACACATGGGTGACACAACCTTCGTAATTAACGAATGGGTTATTCACACCACACGTGACGGTCAAATCAACCAATAGTTGACACAACACAACAGTGGACACAAAAAATCACACACACAACATTGGTGAGTTACACACAACATGGGTGACGCGTCCAACACAACATGGGTGACACATCACCACAACATGGATAATGTGTCACACCACCAACGCGTCACACCAACATGGGTAATGCGTCAAACATGGGTCACACACACACATCTGATGCGTTACACCACACACATGGGTGACGCGTCCAACACACCAACATGGGGGTCACACACCACAACATGGGTGACGTCACACCACAACATGGGTGACGCGTCACACCACAACATGGTAACGATCACACCACAACATGGCGTCACACCACAACATGGGTGGGTGACGTCACACCACAACATGGGTGACGCGTCACACCACAACATGGATAATGCGTCACACCACAACATTGGTGACGTCCAAAACAACATGGGTGACGCGTCCACCACAACATGGGTGACGCGTCACACCACAACATGGGTAACGCGTCACACCACAACATGGGTAACGCGTCACACCACAACATGGGTGACGCGTCACACCACAACATGGGTAATGCGTCACACCAGAACATGGGTGACGCGTCACACCGCAACATGGGTAATACGTCACACCACAACATGGGTTACGCGTCCAATACAACATGGGTGACGCGTCCAACACAACATGGGTGACGCGTCACACCACAACATTGGTAACGCGTCACACCACAACTTTGGCAACGTGTCTTAAACAGTTTTTACTCTATTTTACCCTCTCTACCTTAAAGCTTGTGACACGCCAGTTCCCCGTCATTTATTCCTTAACACCTACTTAACTCTCTCATTATTCAAAGCAGACAGAACCAGGCTCGACAACTGATGGGGAACCCGACTCGACCTCGGAATCTATATCACGCAATTACAATATTTCCTGTTTTCTTTTCTTCCGTTGCTATTCTTTAACAAAATTAACCATAATGGACGCTCGATCCGTGTCTGTGTTAGACTTTATTTTCTATGCTCCTTCGTTTTTGTACTGTTACTTTGCTGCCTGTGGATGCTGGGTTGGGTACTAGCCAGAGAAATAACCCGAGTCCTGGATTAGATATGCTTATTTGGTTTATTAAATTCCAACAATGAAGCTCCCTGGTAATCTCGCGGTCTGAATCTCGTCCCTGACTAGTTGATCTCCCTTAATTCATATGTGTGAACAGGTTATATAGTCCCCCGGGAGTTCGATATCCCAGAGGACTTTGACCAATCCTCGCTATTGGCGGGCCATATCGTGCCGATAACTAAGGTGCATGGTAGTGGGGAACTTTAGAATAGAATAGCATTATAACATCTGCCGAGAGGGCCTGTTCGGTGATAGGTTCTCTACAGATTGCTTTGCACCACTCTAAGCTAGAAATTGAATCTATAAATATCAGCGTTAACCGAACGACTGTCGATTGCCGAAGCAAAAGCACCCTCTTTCCTCTGCTTAATACACAACAATCGTCAACACCCTCTCCCCAAATCGGTCCCACAACTCCCTTACTGAGCAGCAGTGACGATGTTGCGCCTACATTTCCCGCACGCCTTCAACATCTGCTATAGGTCATTTTTTAGGTCAGGTGGACGACGAAGGTAACGAAAGACCGATGGGTTACGCAGGTAGGTCACTCAACACCCATGTACGTAATTACTCAAACACCCATCTTGGGTTACTTGCTGCTGTTCATTGAGTGACCTATTGGAAATCGCATCTAGTAGGCTCAAAACAAAGACCACAAAGCACTGCTGTCAATTCTGACCACTAAGCAGGCATTGCCGAAACTAGTCAAATAGGCTTAAGTGCTGCAATCCTTCGATTTTGACATCAAATATCATAAAGGTTACCTCAATTGTGCCACATACACTCTAAGCAGGCGGGAATATGACGCTACGCATTGTGCCAACTCATTCCTAGATTTGGCCGCTGTCTCTGACAAAATTGGAGAGGTAAGTGTGCATCCCGTAGTAATCACGAGGTCAGTATCAAAAGCGAACTCAGATAAGCCAACTGAGCAGATGGTTGCCACGAATACATCTGCCAGCGGCCCACCTGATAACGGTAAGTCTAGCTCCAGTGATGTCAGTTTTAAAACTAAAAACATGCTGAAGCACAAAATTGTAGACTTACCTAATGACAATATTCGCCAAGCGCAGACTAGCTGTACGTTTTGTAAGAGTTCGATGATTAGTTAATGCATGAGATGTTACCAACAACCAGTAGAGCAGCCAGTCAGGTTTTGCTTTGTGAAAACGACTACATGGTTGAAAATAGTATGCTATATCTTATATTCCGGCCAACAGCTTCCAAGCCCAGCGAATTCTGCCTCACGCTGATCGTGTCAGAGAGTCTCCGACACACGGTGATGTCCCAAGGTCACCACTTGTCGACAACTGCCCTCGCCGCGACCAACCATGACGCTATTTGAACCAGTCACCGTGCCAGAGCAAAGAATCTCAATGGATAACATTGGGCCAATGCCAGAAACTTCAAACGGAAATGCGTAAATTACCGTTGTTGTAGATCTTTACACACGTTTTATATAGTCCTGGCCTTCTAAATATCTTGAAGCTAGCACATTCGCAAAAGCATTCTATGACAAGGTCATATGCAATCACGGCATGCCACCTGAATTGGTGACAGATAAAGGTACTGATTACACAAGCAACCTTGTCAGAGAATTAAATGTACTATTTCAGGGCACGCAAAAATTCATGTCCGCTTATCAATCTTCCACTAACGGCAGAAGGGAGCGCGTTAATAATACTCTTATCTTCTGCGCATGTTTTGTCAAGCCTAACACGTGGGATAAATATTTGTCGTCAGTTACATTTGCAGTGAACACTACAGAACATCGCACCATTAACATGTCCCCCTTTGAGCTTCTGTTTTGCAGAACCCCAAGACTGCCTCTGGACACAGATCTCACATCAGCGGCTGACATAGCTCCGGTCGAACGGTAATATAAATATATACCGTTCTGATACAACAGTTTACGCGCGTCGGCGGAAACGCGTTTGGCTTATGTGCTGCAGGACGCATCTAGAAAATAACATATATCAAGAGCCTGTAAAAAAATATACCGGACGCACCAAAAAATTACCCCCACTCGACGCTATTCTTCAATAAATGCCATCGATTATCGTTTCTGAAAAATCGCGATACGATGTCTGCCATTTTGGAATATATTAATTCCCGCGATTTCCCACATTGCCTTAGCATCCAACTCGGATAGGGGTGTGCCGCGGGACCTCGAAGCCGTACCCATTGTACAAGTTGAGAATGGCAAAAAGTATACCCCGTCGTACAAGGTATTATGCGGATGTATAACCCGTCGTACAAGTCGAGAGGCCGAAAAAACATACCCCTTCGCGCGGCACATGTATACTATCTCTATACACTTAAGTGCCCCCCCACCCCCCCCCCCCGGGCTTAGCATTAGTCGTCGTCATTCTGAGCATGCGCAATGCACGTGGTCTTGAACTTGAAAACAATCATGTTGCTGTGTTTCGGACTTTTAAGCGCTTCCCAAATTGATCGAGCTATAAATAATTACCATGGATGAAATCCCCCGCCGAAAAGGGATAAAATTGTCCGTAAAACATCATTGCATTCTATAACTCCATCACTTGGGTATGTTTGGTGTTTGGTATTTGTCTGAATCGATCTCAATTTTTTTTTTTGTTGCGTCGTATTGAGAGAAAGTAAAACGTCTACTCAGACGTCTTGTAGGGCTACGACCGACAATATTCAAAGCAGAGGCTATCATTGAAAATATTTTCTACAAATACAACTGGAGGGTTGTGAAAATACATTGAAGGCCGCTGAAAAGAATGAAGGCAAAATTAAAGCTACACGGGTCGGCAGGTCCAGACCGCATCGCAGTCGGCTCTGTAGTTTATCTACATAGTCCCGATCTCTCTAACTCAGGAGTAGGAAGCCAGAAATTTGCAATCAGGTTCAAAGGTCATTTTGTAGTTACTGCCATTAGGGAGCATACAGAACTTAAAGACTTATCTTATAACTATATTTCCTCCATATGTAGCTATACTCTTTTTATACTTATATTTCTTGGTTATTCGTATTTCTGCGCACTCCTTCGTATATAGGAATATTGTAGCTGCTTGTAGTTGCTTGAGTGGGGACACTAGCCAGAGAAAACACACGAGTCCAGGAGTTGAGTTGTTGTTGGTTTATTCGAGTTTTAGCTTATCAGCTTATCTGGAATCTCGGGTCAGAAATCTTGTTCAGATACTTCGTCTCTTCGCTAGGTAGATCTCCCTGTACTTCGGCGAGGCCAGCTATTTTATCGGGGTTCCGGCATTGGATTACGCTCGGAACCACACCCACAGCTGGCCTCCCATTGGTCCAGGTATAGCCGGTCCCCCTTCACAAAGGTCAACCCCAACAGCTCACATGGGGCGTGGGCTCGAAGTGTCATTGGCCAATGGGAAAAGGTACCAGCCAAGTCTACTTATCAGGGTCACACCCCCGTCTTAAGGGCAGAGGTTGACCCGGGCTAGTGAAACATGTCGTGCTGACAATGGAAAAGAGGGGGAGCGTTTCAAAAGTCAAAAGAGCTAGATTAATATCATAACACTTAACCACAGCAAAATTTGTGCCAGGCATGATTGCACTCAACAAATTAGTGAAACAGATACCTACGCTGACTTAACTGTGCATCTTTCCAATTGTACTATGTCTATTATACTAACCATTTATATTTCATAACTTTGCTATCTCTTTCATGGCTCACATGTTAATTTTTTGTTAATTTGCCCGAAATCTAAGCGACATTTCCTTACATTTTTTCATAATTTTCACTGAAAATACACGGCCTCTATGCCCAACAGTCACGTGCGTAGAAACTGCCGCTTAGTTTGTCTGTGTGTCTGACGTATCCTGCAAGGTGTTCAAAACAGCAAGCGTGGATCCTTCCGAAAATACAAACAAGCCACCGACAAGACTTGATTAAATGTTTAATTACTTTAAATTAACTTCCTTACCTTTAAGCATTTCAGTTAACAAACTTACTTAGGGTTCATTTGCTACTTTTCGTGCCATCATTCTGTAACCGTATGCATGCTTATTGAATGTTTATCATCATACATCAGTCGTTCATTTTAGCTCTCAATAAGTTGCCAGGGGAAAGAGTGCATTTCCCTTTTCCCAGTCGGTCTGAGCCTTATAGGTCAAAACCTACCACCCCCTCCACAAACCATTCTCAAATTATTCCTTTTGTCATACTAATTTCATAAAAAGGCTATTTAATGTACGGTATCACATAGGTTGTTCAATTACGCATGACAGTAAAATTCTTACACGTTAGCATGTGTGTGGATATTCATCCACCTTAAAGTGGAGGGCTATGTCGTAAACAGTTTAACTCAATTTTACCCTCTTTACCTTAACCCCAACTTAACTACCTCATTAAGGGGTGACCTCATTGGTGAACCTGCTTGAAGCCTCTCAGTCAATAGCATTCGCTGATGTGGGTCAGCACCCAAAAAGTAACGGAATATAAGGGAGTGAACACATGCTCACTGGACAGCAAGATCACCAAGAATAAATCAGAGACATCTCTCCCGTCATTAAATATCATCCTTTTCGGTCTCTTTGATAAATAAAGAAGTCATCCTGTCTTTAGAAGAATAAAGTATATTTGTCCTTTTTCGGCCCTACAACGTCGTTTGTGTCTTCCATTCATCATGTATTCAATGTCAACAGAACCAGGCTCGACACAGTCCCGATACGCAACTCTGATAGCTCGATCGGTTAGGTCGATTTAAACGCTTGATTTTCGAGTGGAATTCGTTAGCGTTGTGAAGTGGCAATGGGGTCTGGGAATAGCATCCATACTTAGACCCATCAGATAGCTGAGGGAGATATTTAGTGTTGAAATATTGATAGCTTTTAATGTCATGTATGTACAGCGCGAAAGAAGTCGTTAAGACTGACGTCAAAGAGCGGGTTGATGACGAAGTTAGTAATATGTGTTTTTTTCCAAATCATTCTGCCTTGTTATTATGTCGCTACGATATAGACAAACAGTCCCAGAGAAAATGGTGACCTGATCAATCTGGCTTTAATAAAGGAACAAAGGATTAAATTCTGTTATTTTTGACTACCTCATTTTACATGGCTTATCTAACCATCGCTATTTATTTATGTATGTATGTATGTATGTATGTATGTATGTATGTATGTATGTATGTATGTATGTATGTATGTATGTATGTATGTATGTATGTATGTATGTATTTATGTACCGTGTATTCCCTGTAACGCCCCTCCCTTAATGTATGCCCCCCTTCCGTTTTAGATATGTATGTATGTATGTATGTATGTATGTATGTATGTATGTATGTATGTATGTATGTATGTATGTTATGTATGTATGTATGTATGTATTTATGTACCGTATATTCCCTAATTAACGCCCCTCCCTTAATTAACGCCCCCCTTCCGTTTTAAAGAAAAGATAAAATCATGACTTACCATAAATTTATTAATTCATCCTTTTATATTGTCAAACTTTCACTATTCTGACACACATTTTTTACGCATAAAAGACTGGACATGATGTGTCATCGTTTTTTGTATATAAGACTTAAACATGAAGTAAATTTTATCGAATTTTGACGATTTATAAACGCCCCCCCCCCCCCCTTTTCCAAAATGTAACGCCCCCGGGGGCGCTAATAAGGGAATATATGGTATATATGTATGGGTCTATTTATCTATCTAACCCTATCTATGTATCTATCTATGTATCTATGTATCTATCTATGTATCTATCTATGTATCTATGTATCTATGTATCTATCTATCTATCTATCTCTCTCTCTCTCTCTCTCTCTCTCTCTCTCTCTCTCTCTCTCTCTCTCTCTCTCTCTATCTATCTATCTATCTATCTATCTATCTATCTATCTATCTAACTATCTCTCTATAAGTATGTATTGGTCAAGTATACTGGAAAGGTGTTTTTAAATGATGTACGGGAGAAGAGAGTTCCACATTTTAAGGTTTTCACTGAGAAATGTACCAGAAACAATACAGTAATTAAACACGAGCCGTCTCAATAAAAATGAGTCCAAAAAAACCCATACAAAGCAAGATACAAAATCCGATCATGGCCAATCTAAATGTTCTATAATGTAGAAGTAAAATATTATTTGCCACAGAGTAACTCCTCCACTGGCACAGTCTCATTCTGCTTGGTCGATAGTAGAGGTCGATAGCGTATAGCGCTTGAATACTTGGGGTTGACCCGTTGGAATCCACTTAACTTAAAGTCCGTGTCAAAAGCAAAATCTCGGTTGTCCTGCCTTCTTCGTGAACCATATCGTTCGAGGTCGCATTAGAATTCCTGAACCAACTCACATGGATTTACTCCCAGTATGTCGAAGGATCTTTTGGTAAGTTACGTTTCTGAAACTGGGCCTAAGAGACAGAAACGCCCCTTTACCATCCGACGATTCAGAAGGGTACATGCTAAATCACGCTGCGCAGCGAAGTCGACGGATTCTCCGTTCAACTTTAGCGGCTCGTTGAACCCGAGGTCAGCTGATGTCTGCATACCGACCGCCCCATTACCTCACCAGGAATACAGCGTGCAAGAGAACACCTCTCCCTCGGCATCGTATGCCGTGATAAGTCCCGAACCTAGTACCGAGTCCGCGGCTGGCTGCACCGATGGTTTCTCGTGGAAAACAAGCACCCACACGCGTGATGGAAGTCTACAGGATGGCACTGCCGGGGCGGGCTGCGTGTTTCGGTATGTTTTGTCTCATCCATCATATCGTTGTGTACATGTGTGGGTTAGTACGTGGGCGTAACTGACAAATCTGCTTTAATTGGATTATCACAATGCTGGTAGGCACTGTGCGGACGTTCTGTTTTAACAATAGGGACGTCCTGCAGGGCTGAAGCTTGGTGTGCCATCATTGGTGTATGAAAGAGCGTTTGAATTGTCCGCGCATCCATTGCTTCCCCTATTCATTATTTAAGCAATAAGGTTTGAATAAATTATGAAAGGAATTTATGATTATGTAGGTTCAAGACAGTGGCTTCTGAAACCTCGAAAACAGATCAACCTAAATCATCAGCAGAGAACTACGGTTTCTGTGCTAAGCTAGACGCCGAGAAACTCCACTTCAGCCCTGACAAGTCACGTATTGATACCGAGAGCGCGAGGGACAAGGATGGCAGGTGAGAATAGGCAGCCAAATGTATGGTTAATGTGTATGGTTCGTCAATAAAGTAAGTTGACTCGATAAGGCGGGCGGGGAAGGCGTCCGAGGGTCCGCTCTCGGGTGGTGACAGGTAGGCGCACTAGGGGGTTACATCCACACCTCTATTCAGACATAACTGCCTGCATTGACGCCTGCTGGCTTATCAAGCTTCTTTGTTTGAATTGAATCCGATCTTCGACGATGTTGAATCATTCGATATATTAACATCATATTCGGTTTTGTTTTCTTCTTCAGTACCGCCACTGTGGACTCGGCTACGGCTAGCGGAGACGTGGAGACTCTGAGATCTCTGGTAGCAAATATGAAATTATGCAAAGATGGTAAGAGTGAAGATACACACTCAACAAGCAAGACAGAAGGAAAGGGACAGGTTGTAGACCAGGGATTGGAGCGGAAAATGACGTGGGCTTTGCGCGACGCAGTCTTGGCTGGGCACTGTGAAATGGTAGCCGCATTGGTCGACCTGGTTGTTGACGTGAACCAAGCTAATGTCGACAACATCCTTTTTCGCACCGCCATGGAGCGCGGGAATGAGGAGATCTTTTGGATTCTGACTGGGAAATGTGATGTTACCATGACCAGCTCACTCGGTGGTGTCTTACACGCTGCGGTATGGTTTAATAAGCCAGTATTTTTGGAACATTTCTTGGATAAAGAAGTTCTGGATGTGAACGCCAAAGACGAACTGAACGGAGCTACGCCACTCATAATGGCGTCGATGCGTGGCCATGCCAGATGCGTGGAGATCTTGTTGAAACGAGGCTGTGACCTTGACCTTCGGGACAAAAATGGACAAACCGCGTTGCATTTTGCCGCGATCGTGGGTAGTCTGCATATCGCGAAACTTCTGGTGGACGCGGGCGCTGACATCTTAGCTACTGATAACAACTCACACACACCGTGGATGTGCGCTACCAAGTTCTTCAACAACATGATAGTACGCTACCTGGCTGAACATGGCGGCATTCCCAAACCAGATTTAAATCCAAACAAAATGACCTGTTTACACATGGCGGCTGAAACAGCTAACACAGAGTGTATAAACATTTTGATTCAAGATGGCTACGACCCATCAGCTGTGGACCTTCATGGTCGAACACCTGTGATAGTCGCTGTACAACATGGGAGGGTTGAGTCTGCGCATGCACTACTTGACGCATGCGCGTCTCCAGAAATCCTCAACCATCGCTGTTCTGCGCGTCTTACGGCGCTCCACCATGCTCTGACACCCAAGTTAAGCGCCTCAAATGAAAGGCTGATAACAGAACTGGCCAAAGCCGGGGCCGACCTCAACCTCCCCAACTCAAGTCAGGTAGCACCCGTCCTTGATCATTTCAATCAAGACGAATTCCTGAAGTCGCTGTTGTTGATGAAGCTGGGTGCCCACGTAGACGTGATCGACCTCAAGATGGAAACTGTGCTCAGCAAAGCATTCATTCTCCTCAGCATGAGAACTGACTTCTTATCTGAAAATAACCGCTTGTTGATAACTTCCAAACTCCTTCTTGTCAATTCCAATTTGGATGAATGGGATAGAAACTTAATCATCCAGGCCCTTAGTAACTCGGACAACAAGTTAGCCGTGTATATATTCTACAGCGGCTTTCAGCGTGTGGGTCTGCTGGGTTGGATTGAGAAGAGGAGGTGTGAAAAGGGCAATTTCTCTGGTGAGGGCGATAACAGCCTGTATGAGGCGATGTACCGCGTTCTTAGACAGCCGTGTCGGCTGAAGGCAATAACCAGACGCGTCATACTGCTGACGATGGGACAGCACCATCACCACCAAACGCGCATGCGCCAACTGGGACTACCTGAAAGAATGGTCGACTACCTAAATCACGAGGAGTTCATCGCCGCCAGTATAAAAGACGCTGAACGGACCACGTGAGCGGAAGTAAATGTCATTGTACTCAAGAGATTGTGTCTGATAACAAGGCTGAGAGATACATGTTCATAGGGAGGCGCAATGGTGACTACACTGAGCATCTGTGATCGGCAGTTATTGTCTAATTATAATATTCCACAATTAAACTATTTGCATGACTTCTTTTCAAGATTTTATAATTAAGAAATAAATACTTATTAGTGCTTTGATGTAGGTACCTGGGAAAATTAAAATATTGAGTTTGTAAGGAACATAGCCAATTGCCAAATGCAAAACAGTATTGCTTCAAGATGAAAATCTTTATTACAAAAAAGAATTGACAGATATGTTGGGGTATATATGACATGTATTATTTCACAATATGTAAAAACCCTTAATAAGTATTGCATGACGTCCTGAGTATGTTCGATTTAACAGCTGCTGAATAGAGACGTAAATCTCTAAAAGAATTTTGCAGCATAAGTAACTCGCGATGTCTTGGTTATTCACACTACCACGACAGATGGTATTACACTGGGTAACGACTGTCATCAATGACAATGGATATAGTTACCCCGTAGTGATTAGATAGGTGCGATGCCCGCTAATTTCCTAAACTGCTCGAATAAGAAGAAGGTTATGATGGTATGTGGCCCGATGCGCATCCAATTGGGGATGAAACCTTTGTAGAAGCCAAGAGGTCCCTCTGCCCGGAGTGTCTTCACGAAGCAGTCCCAAGGTCCACTGTAGGTGCCTGTTACAGCGTGGTGACAATGATCAGGGGGTTGGTTTGATGGAATAAGCAGTTACATTTCTAGCATGAGATCAATGGATAAATCTGGTTTAACGATATTCATATTGCTGCTGAATATGACGAGGAAACAAACAACAATGAACTCCTCAAAAACGTTTAGCTATTCTTCGCTAATCAGGACAGTCGTGCACAACTAGGCGTGCGGGTAATTAGCAAACATCAATAGAGCATAGATTCCAATAAGAAGAAGCATTCTTGTGCCTGATACACACCAAGTTTGTACCTTATCCATCGACCAACAAAGCTGTATTTACCATAATCAAAACGTGAAATATAACAAGTGAAGTAACGTCTCGTAAGATGGTTCAGATATCTTATAAATCATTCTGCGTGTCAATCAGAGTTGGTAACTCATTTAAGAACAGGTGGTCAATCAGGGCAGGTAACTCTAATAGATTTTGTCCTAGTTGTACTGGAGATAAGACAAATCCAGGGATTAATTTGATGCAAATGATGAGACGCATCGATCATTTTTCAAGTTTGTCACACAATATATGACTAGTTTGTTCATTATCATGTAAACTACGATGAAAAGGATATTAATAACATGGATTATAAAGCTCTCCATGATGAGGACGATAATGACATGAATTATAAACCTTTCCATGATGACGACGGTGATAACATGGATAATAAAGCTCTCCATAATGAGGACGACGATAACATGGATTATAAAGCTCTCCATGATGAGGACGGTGATAACATGGATAATAAAGCTCTCCATGATGAGGACGATAATGACATGGATTATAAAGCTCTCCATGATGAGGACGACGATAACATGGATTATAAAGCTCTCCATGATGAGGACGACGAAAACATGGATTATAAAGCTCTCCATAATGAGGACGACGAAAACATGGATAATAAAGCTCTCCATGATGAGGACGACGATAACATGGATTATAAAGCTCTCCATGTTGAAGACGATGATAACATGGATTATAAAGCTCTACATGATGAAGACGATAATAAAAATGGATTATAAAGCTCTCCATGATGAGAACGATGTTGACATGGATAATAAAGCTCTCCATGATGAGGACGATAATGACATGGATAATAAAGCTCTCCATGATGAGGACGACGATAACATGGATAATAAAGCTCTCCATGATGAGGACGATAATGACATGGATTATAAAGCTCTCCATGTTGAAGACGATGATAACATGGATTATAAAGCTCTACATGATGAGGACGACGATAACATGGATTATAAAGCTCTCCATGATGAGGACGACGATAACATGGATTATAAAGCTCTCCATGTTGAAGACGATGATAACATGGATTATAAAGCTCTACATGATGAGGACGACGATAACATGGATAATAAAGCTCTCCATGATGAGGACGACGATAACATGGATTATAAAGCTCTCCATGTTGAAGACGATGATAACATGGATTATAAAGCTCTCCATGTTGAAGACGATGATAACATGGATTATAAAGCTCTACATGATGAGGACGACGATAACATGGATTATAAAGCTCTCCATGATGAGGACGACGATAACATGGATAATAAAGCTCTCCATGATGAGGACGACGATAACATGGATAATAAAGCTCTCCATGATGAGGACGACGATAACATGGATTATAAAGCTCTCCATGTTGAAGACGATGATAACATGGATTATAAAGCTCTCCATGTTGAAGACGATGATAACATGGATTATAAAGCTCTCCATGTTGAAGACGATGATAACATGGATTATAAAGCTCTACATGATGAAGACGATAATAAAAATGGATTATAAAGCTCTCCATGATGAGAACGATGTTGACATGGATAATAAAGCTCTCCATGATGAGGACGATAATGACATGGATAATAAAGCTCTCCATGATGAGGACGATAATGACATGAATTATAAAGCTCTCCATGATTAAGACGATGATGACGTCGATTATTAAGCTCTCCATGATTAAGACGATGATGACGTCGATTATTAAGCTCTCCGTGATGATGATGTAAGTACTGTAGAAGCAGGAGTTGCTGGTGTTATGAGCGGCATTAGACGACCACAATAATGATGATCATAACGGCGAAACATTGTCATGGCGACAATGACGAGGAGCATATAACGGGGGTATGGAACTTAGACTGATAATGACATCAACTTTTGTCCTACATACAGTGTCCTTTCTGGTTCATGACCCGGGTCTTGATGACATCGACAGGGGACGTGGCCATCGCTGTGATGAAACCTGCCACCATAGACGACACGAAATGTAGCACTGGACCCTCATCCAGCAAGCCGTGTTTGATGAGTGAGTGCTTCGTGTGGTCGTAGGAGGGGATCTGGTAACAAACAGTCCATGTTTGAAAAGTTAAAACAAAGATGGCCGGGTAGGTCGGCAAGAAATCTAGGGTTTCCTTACACTATTTTATTTCAAGAGGAAATCGATGAACTTAAACAACTTCCCGTGACTGAAATTACTCGATCCTATCAACCTTCATTTGTCTAGCCCAAACTCCACTTCAAACTCACCCTTAACAACTTTTTAACTCTTACATCCCCACCGAAAACTCCACCCCCAGCAGAGACACCCACAATGAGCACCCACCTGGGAGGCGCTGACCACTGCGGCTCGCTGTATGTTAGGGAGCATTCCTACATACATAGCACGCAGTCCTCCTTCACGGAAGATGACGATGAATGCCGAGAACGTGCCCGAGTACCTCTTATTGACACCTGCACCTTCAGCCTGCATGCGCACCTTCACCACATCGATAGGTGTCGTTAACGAACTGCCGATGACACCTGCCAATCAAGCCTTGATGAATAGTCATGCAATATACCCACCTGTAACCAATTACTTGTAATTGATCCACACTAAGTGAACCAAGTCAGTCACATCAACATTGCACAATAATTTATTCCATGAATAATCCAATATATATTTGCATGACAACACCTATTTTAGTCTGCTAATGATGTCACGTACCAGAGATGGACCCGGCGCAGACTTTGAGCCTCAGAGAGGTATTGGTGCGGTCCGTGGCCCCTAGCAGCTTCTTGATAGGTTCATAGGACCCTATCCGGAGGGTACCATACACTCCCTCCCGCAACACACTAGCTGATACTCTAAACGGAACACAGACACCACAGCGAACGTGTGATCATATTGACGCAATCATAACGTTCAACTCCAGACGCGTTCCATTGCTCACCTGGAGACCGATTTAATGCCTAATACGTGATAAAATGTTGAGCCAAGTGTTAACAACTGTAACAAGATGATATTACTCTCTGTGTTGCATTAGAAACGCTAACCCTAACCGATCTCTTCATGACCCTTGGCCTGCGCATCTCCGGAGGGATTTCAGGTGTGTTAGTGTCAGGTGCGCAGAGAAAACATTGTCATTAAGTAATCGGTTACCCCTTAAGGAGTCCTTGGAAGCCTTCCTCGCTGGCTATGCGCCCGATACCACGTAAGATACCCTTGTAGCGACGTTCAGCAAAAATGGCGGGAACTCGACCGTCTTTGGCCTGCGAGGTCAGCTCATTGTCCAACTGCATGCGAGTCTTGACCACATCTATAGGGTTGGTGACTGCAAGATAAAATACAGATAAAATCATCCAATTATCACAAATGTGAACCGCGATTTGCAACCTGGAAAGCGATCTTTTAGTGCAGACTATCTCAATAATATTGTGGGCCAGGCTTTATTGTTTAGCATTGAACGATGGCCTTCACACCAGAGAACACGGTCTGTTCTGGCTTATAAAGTATAAACAGGTCAATATTTTAGGTCTCTAACGGTTGGAACCTTCCCGCGGTCACAACACCATGGGACACCATACATTCAGTGGTCGACCTCTGACCTGGGTTCACTTTCGCAGACGAAACTTTCGTCAAGGTTTATATTTCCTATCCCAATACACCACAGTGCATGAGTCGTAACGTCAAGCTAAGACTCGTTTGTTTCGTCATCTCGGGGTTACGCAATACGTAACGTACATCGCGGGTTCATTTGATTTGTCTCACACACCTAATGCTACTGGCAATGATTCATTTGCCATTTAGTATATCAGAAGATCATTCCATGTTGTAGGCAGGTGGTACCGTTTTGTGTGTTCAGCATGCTGTGAGAACGAGTAGAATCTTAGAAGACCAGGCAGTATGTTACCGAGAACAGTGTCGGGTCATAAGGTCACAATGAAGGACAGCTGTCTCATAATTGCAACAAGTGGTCAGGCACTAATAGTATTATAGAATCCAGGTACATGTATTGAATGATCGACTACCATTCTGTACACGGGAGGGCAAGGTCAGCAGAAATGTGAGCATCTCAAATTGGCTTGGCTGTCCCCTGTGTTGAAAAAATATTTGGCCTACCACCATAATGACCATAGTGGGTGCATTTAAATTATGTGTTATGATATGTGATCATAATGTTGGGTCATAATGGCTCAACCCGAGCGCCTGTGTCGGAGCCCTGTGAGGCAATACTAGACTAGCACGCCCGGTATTACTCGGCGTGGGTGTGGCGTAAGCTGGGTTGTCGTAACGGCATGTGGCCAGTTTAACCCAGTGACGTAGAGATTACGGTGGCAGGTCGATATACGTCTATACGTCACGTAACGGGACTTGATACCAGCGACCTACGGACTCTTACTCCCTATGGTCCCCTGACAGCTGCGTGGCACTAACGGTTAAATATACTTTACTGCGTCTCCCATGAGTGAGAGACGGATGTATGAGTATAAACTATCATTATATACACAGGTACTGATCAATAGCACGTCGCTCTGCGTATCAGCTCGCTGTGCAACCACCCAACACCGCCA
Organism: Urechis unicinctus; assembly: GCA_034190875.2. NCBI lineage: Eukaryota > Metazoa > Annelida > Polychaeta > Xenopneusta > Urechidae > Urechis > Urechis unicinctus. The sequence continues at coordinate 55,322,002 of CM067349.1, read as the reverse complement.
TGATTCCTGCTACCTGTGTTATCAACACGACTTCCACGTAGTGATCTCATACACGGCTGCCATACCTATACCTATAACCTATATACCTTAACTGACTTTGGATTGCATAAAGGGAAAATCTTTAATAAAAGACGTGGACTTACTACATGCAGCGGTCATATTGGAGCAGCCAGCGAGGCAGTATCTCGTCAGGTGCTCCATGCGCGGGGGCTGTCTCCCGCTAGCCTCCTTAGTTGCCATGATTACAAAAATTACCTGTATATCACAACAGTAACACGTATTTTCCAATATGAATGGCCCTCATGGAAGCCGACGGTCGACTGTCCTTAAGGTCTCCCGGAGGAAGCCTCAGCCACAGTTGTTTACATCCGCGCGTACGCTCGTTAACCCGCTTCTGGTTCTGCCGTTGTGTCGTTGTTGTCGCCAGCTGTTGTGAGCTATATAATCACCGTCGAGTTTATTGGTGTGGTGTACTGAGAAAAAGACGATCTGTGAACTCTGGTCCGCTTGGCACATTGAGGCCTCGTCAACGTTATGGAGGAGACGCCCGCAGATCGCCCACAGGCGCTCGTTGTCTCGTGTAAGGCGTCCGAGCGGGTAGGTTAATGCATAACAGAACACCGGGTGCCGGAGATATATTCACCCAACACGTATGGTCGTGTTGGGTTACGTAATAGCATTGTAGTTATGTATTCGTAGCAGACTGGTTCCCCATAGTCTGCGTCCCAGACTCTAGGGGTTCCGCTACGCTTCTTGAAGGCGAGACTATTGAATATCAGTAACATGTAAACAGCGCCCGCAGCCATCAGGCTAGGGGACCTTGACTAGGTTCCCCACGTAAGACCGACACGAGGGTCAGACAAAAAATAATTTACTTCCGGTTCGTCTGGTTGCTAGAATGTCTCGAGTTGGGGTTCACCTGGTCAAGGTCCCCTAGCCTGATGGCTGCGGGCGATGTTTACATGTTACTGATATTCAATAGTCTCGCCATCAGGTCTAGGGGACGATAGCGTCTTGAACTGGACGGGCATCCCAGATTTGGGATTTTGTCACTCGGTCACTCTCGGGTACTTTTGAGTCGTTGTTTCTCATTGGTCAGTTCTACATTTCCGAAGATTCGGCGCCATATTTGTTTTGGTACGATCCGTTTGAAAGACTTGTTCGCTCGGCTGCTTGATGGGTCGTGCCTGTTTTGTGAAAGTGGCTGCTGGGACGGGGAAACATTTTGCTGCACGTTGTTAGCTACTGCTCTCGATGCAATGCTTGGAATGGGTCAGGGTTCGACACCAATGGTTGTCCGCTTGCCGGTGTGGTATGCAGAAAGTAGCCTATGCAGAAAGTGGTGTTTACGCGTACTGCGCATGCGCGTGTTTAGTCAAAATGGCGGCCATGCACAAAGTAGCGATTGAAGTAAACAATGTGTCGTAACCATTCATTCTTTCGTAAGATAATCATTCGTGGGATTACTTGTCTCGGTAGGAATAAAACGAGTTAAATTAACCTATAAATGGTCGCGGAAGGAATAAAAAGAGATAAATTCGCCTATAATTGCAGACATTATCACTAGCAGACGACAGTATACACTAAGCGATTGAAGTAAACAATGTGTCAGACGACAGTAAACTTCATGCGGATAAGCAAGTGAAGCAGTGGAATTATTTGCCATGTAAGAAATAAAAAGACGACATTGTACTCTCATATTGAATGCAGCCACATATATTTCTTAACATAGGCTACTTGTGCATATCAGTTTACTCCCAATGAGTCCCATGCTGAAAGTAGCCACATCTATAAACTCAGGCTACTTTGAGCATATATGGCTACTCCCACGTTCAAAGTTGCCATATCAATATGCTCGGGCTACTCCCATGCTGAAAGTATCCTCATCTATAAACTCCAGCTACTTTGAGCATACCATTTATTTCCATGCTGAAAGTAGCCACAGCTATAAACTCCAGCTACTTTAAGCATACCAGTGAACTCCCATGCTGAAAGTAGCCACATCTATAAACTCCAGCTACTTTGAGCATACCATTTATTTCCATGCTGAAAGTAGCCACAGCTATAAACTCCAGCTACTTTAAGCATACCAGTGAACTCCCATGCTGAAAGTAGCCACATCTATAAACTCCAGCTACTTTGAGCATATCATTTATTTCCACCAGCTATAAACTTATTTCCTTGCTGAAAGTAGCCACAGCTATAAACTCCAGCTACTTTGAGCATACCAGTTAACTCCCATGCCGAAAGTTTAAGGGGCGTTATTATTTTCATTTATATGATCACAGTAATTACGCTATAGCGCCCCACTCACTCTCACTACTTTCTGCATGGGGCAACTCTGATCCTCCACGCGCTTGGGCTTCGCTACTTTCTGCATAGATGTGACAACTTTCAGCATGGGAGTATGTCACATGCCGAAAGTTTAAGGGGCGTTTACTAGCTTTCACACACTTTATTATTTTCATTTATATGATCACAGTTATTACGCTATGGCGCTCCACTCACTCTCGCTACTTTCTGCATGGTGCAACCCTTATCGACGCGGCGTGCTGAAAGTATCCGAGATTTGTGCGCATGCGCAGTGCGGTCTTTCGCTACTTTCTGCATAAGGCTACTTTCTGCATGTGACACCGGGACAAGTGATTTGTCATGTCGGACTAGTGACTTGTCAACTTGTCCAACTGGACGAGTGATTTTTATGAGCCGGGCACACATTCTACAACACCCCGATTTGTTGTTTCACGCTGAGTGGCACCGTTAATCATACAGTCGGCGAGAGAAGCAGACACACAACTGGTTCTTTTTTAACTGACTATTACGTAAACATACTATCGTGCGGCTAAGCGATTAAAGCGCTTGTTGTGGTGCCAATTTGAACTTTTGAGACGCCCTATAATTCCATAAGGCATTCAATGTGTTCTCATGGACGCAGACCACAACAATGTACATGACGTCACATAAAACCGAGGGTGCGTATCACAAGCCAGTTTTATAGTCTTCTTCGCAAATACATCGAGCGAAGCGCTGCGCGGTGCATTTTGGGAAGGAATTCAGCCACCAGTGGCGCCCTCTGGTGAGTCACGCTATATCGCCATTTGTTTACCACATCAGCTGATCGGAGATATACCCAGTATGCGATTTTGATTTCTTATCAGTCATTGGACCACAGCGGTGACGTACATCACCACACTCCCCCCCACCGTATGATGATGGAGTTGGACCCCACCCTGGACTTTCCCAACCCCCCCGGACCGATATGCCCCCCATCACATCTCGTAGAGTCGACAAGTATCCAGGGCAGTGATGTTAATAAGCTCCACTGGATCCTTGCCGACTCCCCGCGTCACCAAAGCCGCCACCACCCCTATATGGCTGGGTGATGGGCAGTTAAAATAGGGGGCATCTGTCTCTAACAACAGGCGATCCAGGGGGATGGAGCGCAGGGCCTCGAGCTGGCAGGTACTGAAACCTCGCACCAGCCGAGTGAACCCAAAATGGACGTTCGGAAACTTCGACGCCCACCGGCTAACCACATCCCCAGATCCCGAGAAACAGTGGAGGTGAATCCGCTGCTCTCTGGGCACCTGACCAAGCAGCTGATACAGGGCACAGCAATATGCCTCTGTGCCGTCATCTCCCTTCATTCCCCGGATGTGCAAAACCAGCACATGCCGGGGCTCCAGGAGGGACAGCACGTGGTGTAGGGCATGCTGCTGTGTCCCCCATTCAGCAGGGGGGACTGAATGGTCTATGCCAACCTCCCCAAGACCGACAACTTCGGACCGTTTGAGAAGGTTGGACATCACCTGCATTTGGTCCGATGTGCACTTCGCTGCATGCTGGGGTGAAGACCAATCGCGACCCGTATTTTGTGCTGCCCCAGGCGGATGATTTCCTCGACACTGGGGTAAGTGGCGGGGTCGCAATAGTTGGCCACAGCACCCCCAACGTCGACAGCGAAGGCAGACTGGGGCTTGGCAGCCATGAACAATTTACTCGGCCAAGACTTCCGTGATAGGCCCAGGGAAGTCAGGGCCCTGTCCATGTGGAAGTGGGAATCGAAGGCCACAGGAAGCTGAGGTTCCGGTTCGGCAGGCCCCTGCCCCGCCCCGCTCCCCTCGACCCTACCACACTGTGCAGGCCGACGGCCCAAGTCCCAGACGAGCTCCCTCTCATGGGGCCCGAGCCGGGACAGCAGAGCCATCAGAGGTTGCCTGTGGAGGAGGACCGCGGGCGAATTTGGGGGCTTAAGACAGAAGCTATTAGGAACCGGATCCTCGTGGACCCGACAGAACTCCCGCATTGACTCCTTCAATAATCCCGCCGGTTCCCTCAGGCCTTGGCATCCAAAACCGCCAAACCCCTCTGCGAGGTGGACCAAGAATTTTAAGTCTCGGCCCGGCCCCAGCAGATAGTTGGCGATCACATGGAGGACAGACAATCGTTGCCTTGTCACATCCATGGGGTCCAGGCCTTCATTAAAAACCTCCGGGACATGTTTGGTAAAGCTGTGCGTTTTTGGAGACGCGTACGAATCCCCACACCCAGGAATGGGACATCTAGATGTGGACTTCCTCTTGTGGCCGCCCATGTCCCCTCGGGGCGTCTCGCTTACAGCCCCCTGGGACCCACCCTGCACCACCAGGGGTCGTGAGTTGGCTGTTGATTGGGGGTAGGGGTCGTTGCCGATTGTCATGGGCTTGTGTGCCTTCCTCGACTTGGATGACCCTGCACCCCCCTTTTGCCGCTTTACAGGCAAGGTGATTGTCAGCGCTGGCGCTGCAGTTGCCTGCGCAGCCGGCTGTTTTCGATCACCTGCCTTTGCCTTCCTTCCCCTTCGGACTTTCTTACCTGCCCGCTTGGACATGGAAGGGGGTCTTACATCAGGACCAGCCAAAGCATCAGCGACACCTGGGCCTTCAATACATTGCACCCGCCTACGTGGTGAACATGAAGACCCCATACCAGTGGCAGGGGGAGGGTTACTAAGGGGAGAGCTTGGAAGATTGAAATCCTCCCCCCTACCCAACAACTGACCCAGGATGGATACAGGTTCGGAATCTGAGCATTCCCCTGTACGTTCCAGCTCCATTGAAGACGTCGAAGCCTCTGCTCTAGTGCCACCCATAACAAGGGGTGACCCTTTTCCAGAGGCCCCAAACATGGGCACTAATCCTGGCCCTGCTGAGTCAGGGTGGCTGCTGCCCATGCCCCTCCCTGAGCTGGCTACAGGCCGCCCTGAGGACGCCTGTAACGTTCGCTCAGGGTCACTGGCGCCATCGTTAGCCGAAACATGCGGCAAGGACGGGTCTAAAGCGAGCCTGTAGTCCTTGCTTGGTCCGGCTGGCAACGGAGCTTGGACACGCCCCCTGCTAGGCAGACCGATAGGGAATACATTGCGGTGTATCCACTCTCGGCTCTGGAGCTGCAGGGACAGCGCTGTCTTAGCTGCCAACCGCAACCACTGCTAGTCTTTTCTCGCTTTCGCTTTAGTCACCTGGTGGACAAACGCTTCAACCCGCTGTGCCCCCGTTGTTTTGGGGCACATCATCAATTGCTCCACCAGGGACCTAGCAGGTATTAGACCCTCCTTCATTGCCCTGGCCACAATTCCACTCTTATTATGAGTTGCCATCCTGAAATCAGAGTAACAATTGGTGTATAGCTAATGTCGTGATTTACAGCGCCCACACCGGTACTTATCTATACTAAGTGCATCTGTCACCGTGACTTTCACGCAAGTGCCGTGGTACCATTCACGACAAAAGTCACACTGAATCATGAAACGCCCGTGACAAGGTTGGTGGCAAATGCAATACAACTCTTCGTCATCTTTGACATCTTCTTGACCCTCTGGCGGTTGTTTCCGCCAATTGGAAATCCACCTTGGCAGGTCTCGGTCTTTGCAGGGCTTGATGCGGTCGTGGTTGACGACGAAGAGGACATTTTTTAGTTGCACTCTGAATAGAAAGTCGGATATGCGCTTCACGATGACCGCAGGTCCTTTCCAGGGGGGACTCAGCTTCCGACATTTCCCCTTCAAGGTGGCCGTATCTAGGATATACACCACATCCCCTTTTTTATACGACCTTTCAATTAAGCGGACATCGTAATTACGTTTCATGCGACGCAGCGAGGTTTGGAGCTTAGTCCGGGCAACATCATGGGCACGGACTCGTTAGCTGGGCGATGTAATCCGCTTCCTCAACTGTTCCTCCTGTATGATGAGGGAACATCAGGTGTGCCGGTACATTGACTTCCCGCCCAAGCATGAGTTTATTGGCCTTAAAACCTGTGCTTCTATTAACCGAAGCCCTGAGTGCACCGGCCAGCTGCGACAAATGCATGTCCCATTGGTGTTGGTTCTTCCCAATGAAACAGCGTACTGCGTCCATTAACGTACGATTGAATCTCTCCACTTGTCCATTAGCAGATGGTCTGTAAGGCGTCGTGCGTGCCTTATGGATGTGGAGAGCTTCACACAATGCAGTGAAGAGGCGTGACTCGAAGTTTCTCCCCTGGTCAGAGAAAACTTGGAAAGGATATCCAAACCTGGAGAAGAACTCATTCACTGCCGCTCTTGCTGTTACCTCGGCAGTTTGACAGGGGAGAGGTATGCACTCGACCCATTTGGTAAATTGGTCAACCATCATGAGCACATACTCGTTCCCCCCCCTTGAGGTACGCGGCAATGGTCCAAGGAAATCGAGGTGTACCCGCTCCATAGGCGCGCCTGCTTGGTATTCTCGCATTGCGCCCTTCCCTTGGCGGGTAGCCTTCTTGTTTTGGTTGCACGTGCTACAGGATGCTACATAGTTTTCCACATCCTGAGCCAAACCAAACCAATGAAACCTCTCTTTTACTTTGGCCTTGGTCCGTGAAACCCCCTGGTGGCCCGCAGATGGAATGTCATGGTGTAGATGGAGCACATCTTCCTTCAGACTGGTGGGGACCACCAGGTCCTTTTCCTGGACAGTCTTCCTTTCCTTGTACAAGACCCCATCTATTAAGCACATACTTTCTTTGTTGATCCAGTAGTACTTAGATGCAGGACTTGAGGAGAACAGGGTACCTTCCTCCGGTTCCTCTGCAATGCTCAGCCATCGAAGTAGGGCGCTAAGGTCCTTATCTTTTCCTTGTTGCTCTCTTACTTCCTCAGTGCTAAAGCCCCAGCAGGATGGATTCTGAAAGGCAGCTGGGTCCGCGTCGGTTACTGCATTACAACTGCAGACTTCTACCTGCTCTCCGTGTCGAGTCACTTCTATAAAGGGCCAGCCTTCCGGTAAAAGGTCCTCTTCTTTAGACACCGGATCCCTGGTTTCTGTTGATGTGTGGGGTGCCTCTATCTGGCACCCCCTAAGGAGCACATCCAGGTTGGGAGCCACGTGGTTGCTTTCTTCAGCTCGCGCTTCCGGGGCAGCCTCTTCCATTTTTCGGGTGGCCAGAGGTACGATGTTGTCCACTTCTTGCTCGAATCTGCCCCAATCCCTCTCAGCACGAGCACAGTATTTGCATCCCTGACATGGCAAATCTTCTAGATCAACCCCAGCCACTTAAGCGTTGCATGGCCCTGGTAGTGGATGCATTCTGGACAGGGCGTCTGCATTGGCGTGTTTCTTGCCAGCACGGTGCCGAACTACCATGTTGTATTGTGATAGTTCTTCCATCCACCGCGCCAGCTGTCCCTGGGGTTCTTTGAAGTTGAGAAGCCATGTCAGGCTCGCGTGGTCTGTTCGTATCACAAATGGGCTCCCCAGCAGGTAATGCCTGAACTGCCGGGTGAACCTTACAACCGCCAGCAGTTCCTTGCGTGTAGTGCAGTACCTGCGTTGCTCCTTAGTGAGGGCGAAGCTGCCATAGGCAACTACCCTCTCCTCACCGTCCTGGACTTGAAGCAGCTCTGCTCCCACAGCCACATCTGACGCGTCAGTGTCAAGGATGGACTCATCCCTCCTGTTTGGTAATGCTAAGACAGGGGGAGAGGTCAGAGCCTCCTTCAAGGCTTGAAAGGCGTCGCGCTGCTCTTTTTCCCATCTGAATCCTTGTTTTCCTGTTACTTGGTAGAGTGGGTCAGCCAACGGGGAGAAGTTTTTGATGAAGGAGCGGTGGTAATTGGCGAGCCCCATGAAACGTTCCACATCTTTCGCCTTGGTGGGCTCCGGCCACTTGTCCACCACCGCTGTATCCGTCTCGGACATTCTTATATTGTCCCCGTTGACAATGCTCCCTAAGAACTCTACCTCTGTTTGGAAGAACAGGCATTTCTTCGGCTTCAGCTTCAGGCCATTCTGACGGAACCGAGTTAGAACCTCCCTCAGGGCCTGTAGGTGTTGTTCGAAGCTTGATCCGAGAACCAGGACGTCATCCAGGAAAGCCAGGACAGTGTTCCAATTGAGCCCCCGGAGTACCAAGTTGATTACCCTAGCGAATGTGGCAGGGGCATTTCATAACCCGAATCCCATCTTCACGTGTTCAAACAGGCCGTATTTGGTTATGAATGCAGTTTTCTTCTGGTCCTCCGTCTTGATTCCTATCTGCCAATATGCCGAATTAGCATCCAATTTGGAGAACCATGTGTTGCCCACTAGGGTGTCAAGGCAGTCATCCACTAGGGGGAGGGGGAATACGTCCTTGGTGGTTACATTGTTCAATGCTCTATAGTCTATACACCAACGTACCGTCCCATCCCTCTTCCGTACTAGCACTGGGGCTGAGGCCCATTCCGATGTCGATTCTTGGATCACGCCGGCATCCAACAACTTTCTTAGATGAGCCTCTTCCTCCTCAGCGAATCCTCGTGGGGTGCGCCTCATACGGACCTTGACTGGCTTGGCTACTCCGGTGTCAATGGAATGCTCTACCTTTGTAAAGTTGCCCAGGTCGAACTCATCCCTAGCAAACACATCCTTGTATGCTACTAGGGTTGTTTCCAATGTCTCGTACTGTGGCTTTGTTAGATGCTTGCGGGAGGCCTGCAGCATCTCGTTGATATAATCAGGTGTGCATTCTTTGGCCTCCCCTTCTGTGGGTGTCCTGATCCCTTGCACTCGTGGTCCTGCCAGCTCTGGTGGGGATACATAGTTCGCGATTGGTCTAGCTCTCCCCACGAATTCTCCGGCCTTCAGTGTACAGAATCTGTCTGAGGGATTCAGGAACAACACCACCGGTTCCGTTCCGCCGCTTCTAATTGTACGAGGCACCAGTAAACCAGTTTCTGTTTCCGGTTCGACCAAATAGTCGGGCATAATGGCACTCACATCGCAAACGATCCTGCTCATGGAGTTGGGAGGTATGACATGCTTCCGCTTGACCGTTACTCGTGCGGCAGACAGGGTGTCTGTTGCCCTCCCAATATTGAGATTGACCACTTGATTGTCAAAGGCAAGGGTTGCGTTAGCCATATCTAATACAGCTTGCCACTTGTTGACGAGGATGTCAAATCCCAATAACAGGTCTTGTGCGATAGGTGCAACATATACTTCAGCCTGGTAGAGCTTATGGCCCACATTCAACTCCACCGGTCCCACAACGAACCCGGCCATAGCCATGTCTCTACCTGCAGTCAGTAGCCTGACATCCCTGACCTTCCGCGGCTGTGGGTTTAGCTGGCGGAAAACACGGTCAGACATAATCGTGGCTTCTGCAGCGGTATCGACAACGGCATCTACAGTCATACCACCAATCTGCACTGGTAGGGTAAACTGAGACACGGATAGGAGTTGGCACACCAATACGCTTTCATTGGGCACCTCATCGGTTACCCTGCTACTGGCCAACTCCGTCACCGGTCCCTCAACCCGTTGTGCATCATGAGGTCCCCTGTAGTTGTCCAATGGTGTCGATTGTGGTGACCCAATGGATTGAGGAGCCGAGTTTGCTTGATTAACTTGGGTAAGAGGGGGTATACGAGGTGCCATGGACATTCCTGTGGCGCCAGATGAGCTACCTTTTGCTCGCTCTCTCAGCCCTTGTCCCTTTCGTGCCGCACTACCTTTCCCGACTTTTTTCCCTGAGGAGTTTTGGGACTCCCTTCCCGGGCCATTGGGCATTCCCTCTTAAAGTGCCCCTGTTTCCCACAACGGAAACAGGGCCCAGCTTCTCTTTTGGGAGATTTATAACGGGAGGGACTCGGAGTAGCTTTGGGTGACCCCTGATCTTTCAGCTTTTGCATGGCCCTAGTCAGGGTCAGGACCTCACGCTGCAGCTGACTCATCATGCGTGCGAGGCTCTCCACCTCACCAGGGCCAGTTACTGCTGAAACCCTTGGGGGTACCCCCTCCCCTTCCCTTCCCCGCCTCCGGGACTGCTTTCCGTAGCATGCCTGGTATTGTTGTTGGAAGTCCTTTACCAGGTCAATTGCTTCGCGGAGGGTTTGCGGGTGCCGCAAGAGGGTGTGGTGCGCCGCATCTCGATCCTGCAGCCCCTGGCAGAACAGAGACACCGTCTGCCACACCCTGTAATTGTCGGGCAGGCCAGACAATGCCTCGAGTGACAGACTTCTGATTCTGTCACTCCACTCCATAAGGTCCTCCCCTGGTGCCTGCGTGGCCTGGTTGAACTTGGCCTGGGCGACCTCGTACAAGTCCCCAGACCCAAAGCGGTGCTCAAGTTCATCCATCACGACACCAAAGGGAACACCCAGATCATCACCTATGATGGCGGAGTGCACCGCTGCCGCCTTTCCCACCATAGCACAGCATAGGCATTCGCTCTTCTGATCCTCAGACCAGCCGCGAGCGTATGCATATTGCTCAAATCGCTGCCGGAAAATCTTCCACCCCCGGACTCCGTCAAAGGAAAGGCCCCTAGGTAGGGCCTTGGCGGGGTCCCATCCCCTGCTATCATAGGGACCTTGAATATTCCGGTGATCAGCGACAGGAGCGGCGCCGTATGTAGGGTAAGGGGCCGCAGTTACCGGACGCGGCAACTGTTCAAATTGGCCCGAGGCGTTCCCGGCAACCCGAGGCCGCTCATACCCACCGGGCGCCGGGAAACTCGACCCGGGATGCTCAGTATAATGGAGATCAGGGTTACCCCTCGCACTCCCGACAAATGGTACTGACGGAGGTGTGACAGGCAACCGTCTCCTTGGAGACCTCATAGTCCCTACAGAACAGGCATCCCAAGGTCGGTTCACCGGCGGGGTTGGGAGCAGCCTAAGGGGGGAAACTACTTTACCCCACATTCCCCTAGGGCTGGCTACAGGATGGCGGTAAGGAGTGCTAACAACCGCAGCTTGAGGTGGACGGGGTTGTCCCTCAAAACCGGGAGGAACGCGGGGCAGGGCCGCGGCATAACGCCCGTCGCCCCCATCCGCAGGCACGTCACGGCGGTAGTACCCCCGGAAGTCTCCGACCCCATGTAGCAAGGTGTTGCCGCAAGCCCCGACATCCCCCGACTGGGAGGGAGGCGACACTGCGTCGACACCTGCAAGGCCGGAAAACCCCAAGTCCAACTCCAGGCCCGCGACCCGCCGAGGAATGGGGGCAGGCGTAGACAGCACACACGGCCAACCCCTCCACTCCTCCCCGACCTGGATACCGCCGACACTCGGGGTTAGTTCCATCGTGGAACCCCGCTTCCGCATACCCGTCCAACCTGGCGCATGCAATCCCGCATCCCGCGAACCGCCTGAAGCACTAAGTGCTTGTATCCCGCCGCCAAAACCCTTATCCCATGCCTTGCTGTTTTGCGGTGGCACTCTCTGTGTATCGTTAGGTCCCGCGCCGCCCAGCGCGGGGTTTGGCGTGAAATCCACCAACGCGAGCGCCGCCGATGACAGGCTCCCCCGAAGCAAAGCCCTCAAAGACACCTCCGTGAAATTGTCCTGTTCCTCCCTGATCACAACAATAGCCGCGGCCAGTTTAGCCCCCACCCCCGGTATTAAACAAAGCATATTAGCCGGGGCATAATTGATAGAGATAGGGGCGTTAGGGGCCGCGCGCGGGAAGGACACATCACAGGAGGCCATCATCAAGAGCTCGACAACAGAGAAACACAATCAAAACGGTTACGCTGATAGAAATCCGCCCTTCACGAAAACACTACCACGCAATGAACACAGCAAGGCAAACGACAAGCAACCGTAACCCTACAAACAACCACGGCACTTACGTAATAGCCAACTCAATTAGCATGCACAAATCAAGCTTGACCAAAGTAAGGCGTAAGGCAGCAAGGCCAAGAAACCACCAGGTGTCAAAAGGCGTACTAATATTTCCTGCGCAAAAGCGTCTAATTAAAAAGTCAGGGCCAAAAACGGTATAAAAATCAGACGTAGATACGATCACTTCTGACACCAATATAGTGATTTCCTAAGCCCGCTTACCTTTAGCTGTCGTAGGGCGGTTGGTTACTTGCTGGATCTTCTACTTGGCTGTTTTCTGTACTTCACTAGCTTCTCCGTGGTCAACTTGGCTGGCTAGTTCTCTTCTCCTTGGCGGGTCGGCTACAAGTGACCGTACAAGTGACCAGTCACTTGTATATTGCTTTGCCGCCTAAAAGGCCAGGGCGGTTTCCGGGGACGTGTTTTACTAGCGCTGACACGTTTAAGGGCCAAGCTCCTCAGAGGTGTCATACGCTTTTAATGCAACGCCGTCACGTTAAAGCCATTGGACCACAGCGGTGACGTACGTCACCACAGACGCTTTCACGAACTAGATTGACGAGTTCTGTCTTCTTGTAACCAGTCACAGGGAGATTCTTTTCGCGAAGCATACATTTTAAATCGCCGACAGTCTTATTTTCGAAGTGCAAATTCGAAATATCGGGAGAGAAATCGTTACGACGTAATACACTGTCGCTGTCCATCTTTGTTTTGGCCAAATGCATCCCAGAATGCAATGCACGGTGAGCCGAGCGTCAGTCTGCGCATGCGCAGGAAATATTTGCAAAGAACTCTATGAGCCAGACCAGCGCAATTAAGGTCAATCCGGGTCACAACCTTTGCGTTGATTGGTCACGAAGATCAACGAACGTGGCTAATGAATATTCGGACGCGCCAGTTTAAGACCTTGTCTTGTCGTAGACTCTAAGGCGAGAAGCGTAGCGGAACCCCTGAGAAATCGGATTTTCGATATTAAGTTTATGAAATCGAACGTTACTCAATAAATAATCTAGGACAATTTTTTTTTATCTTAAAAGCGAGTTGATTATGCTTGTGTACTCTAAGTTTATTGTGTTTGTGTATAACCAGGTATAGGAATATCAACGCGGACACCCTGTCCCCTGCTTTGATATGGCCCAGGTGATTGCCTATCTCCGCTCCCTCAACAAAGAGCTTACCAGAGACGTAAAAGGATTATACGCTGAAGGATTCCTCCCTTTCCCTGCGAGCCAACTCTGACCTTGACTCTGACCAATTTTTCATCAGAGGTCGGTGCTGTGCGCAGATGAGATGAAGAAGTCAGTATAGTACGAGGTTGATGTGGTACATGACATTCATGGCGTCATCAATGAGTGCCAGTGTGATTCTGGTGAGGGCATGGGCCCAGAGGCACACTGTAAGGATGTGGGTGCTGTGCTGTGTGCACCTGTAGATTTTTAAGCGTCAGGTAACCTTAAACTTGAGGAAATCTGCGCAGAGAAGCTCCAGACATCCATCATTTTCACAATTTCTGTTACTGAGTATTCTTGTGCACTGATTTATTTTCTCTTTTTAATGTTATTTTTACCTGCATATTGTATGTGGTGGAATGTATAATAACCTCTTGAAACTTTTAAGTACAAAGTGTTTTAATTGAAATATAAAAAAATACCCATTGCGAGTCCACAGTCACTTATTAAATGAAAGGGACAAACATGAATAGGGTGAAAAACAATTTTTCTTCAACAGTATTCACGTGTAGGGTTATTCAAGATAACATTATAATGCACGTGGAATAAAAATACTACTATATATCACCTTTTATTGAGATTCATATAATATCACACCCTGAGTTGGATAGATTTAAAAACATACACAGTCACCCTGCACAAACACTACACTTCACCTTAGGCAGTTGTGGGGACGATGCACTGCCGAAAGTTACATAACATATAGCAACAACGATTATATCAGAGGAAATCTGGACCTTACAGTGGCTCATAGGTTCCACCAAGATCTTGAAAGTTTTCCCCAATCCTATTATCCGCTCAACGTGCACCCTCTTGCTGGAGATCTTATGGTCTCTCTGCACCACTTTCCCTGTCAGCCGATCCTTCATAATGAAAAAGGTTGGTTTATTTACGGTGACATCATAGGGAGCAAATAAGTCCTGCATGACAAAGCCCTTTGTCAGCAATTACCAAGTCACCCTGGTCACACATTCTGGTAGTTTGCTCCTTTCCATCACCTGCCTGTCACCGGTTGCGCCGCCATACGACGGAGACATATACACCAACACCACCACCACTTTACTGTCTTGCACGTAGAAAACGGTTCTTGCACGAGTTGTCCGTCCAACGGCCGGCTGGATTCACAACGTTTCGAGATGATCGTCCGCTACGCACGGCGCATTGACAGTGACAGCTTTACCCTAAATGTCGTCACCATCAAATATCTCATGACCGCGTGACGAAGTGCGAGAAATTTTATTCGTCGAAGTGAAACAAAATGTGAACGAATCTCTTGTATTTACCCGTAAACCTTGAAGCGAGCTCATAACCTGATAACTTCCTGTCGAGTTTGGGACCGCATTGCTCTGTTCTGCCACCTCTCGGACAAAACCGCAACGCGGTCTCCCATTAGTGTGATATCAAACTGCGCATAAAAATGGATAATGGCACCGGTGCAACTCTTATGGAAATGACGTCAGTGATAATGACTCTGGGGTTTTGCCTCTTATGATAATGACATTAGCGTATTTCCTCTTATGATGATGACGCAAGTAATAAGGACGCTGGTGTATTGCCTCGTACGATATTGACGCTCATGGTTATGACGCTGATGATGGTAGTGAGGTGATCATTATGATGCTGGCTATGTTGTCGCTAATCATAATGTTAGAAATCATAACGTTAATAATTATAAATACGTTGATCATAATGACGTCGCTGTCGCGCACGGTTTGTAATGACGCTTTCTTTTGTTGCAGCCAATATTCTGCACCACGGTGGGATAACAGTATGAGGGGATTGCAAATTATTAGCTACAGCTTCTCGCTTTTCCGAGTCTGATTCATGCTACTTGCAGTTGGTCAGTACAATGTTTATAGAACGTTATTATAAGAATTCCTGTGAACTATCCCAACTAAAAGGATATCAGCATGTATGCTGAGCGATCCATAGAATATCTTACACCCAGTGGGAAGGTGGTGGTGGTGGTGGTGGGGGGGAGGGGGGGAGTGGGGCTGTGCACTTCTGTTGCATTGATCCTTCACGGGTGATGTCAGGATAGTCACTCACGTCGTGGTGATAGCAATAACACTTCGGCTAGTCTACTTCCAGACCGGTAGGTGTCTGACATCCGGGCATGTGGTACTGTTCTGCACTGATGTACATGCCATGAGATAACCTACTTATATAGACGTCATTAATCTATTCAATCGTATCAATTGAATGCTTTCATTGTGCACTTTGTAAACACCATTGACTAAACAAATACTGTCACAGTTTGACGCCTTGTAACAGAATACCACAAGCTTATTTTATTGAGACATTTTAATCGTTAAGAGGGCAATAACATTGATTAATGATAGTTCTTAAAGAGATTTTCATTTGAAAACAGCAACGGGTCCACAGAGGTTATCGTCAGCGTACGCAAGGTGCTTCAAGTTCTTTGGTCGGAATGGGCTGTGAGTCTTCATGAGCTTTCGCAGGCAAGGTACACAAACGCTCATCAAGGGATGCATGCTTCTTAAATCTCAAATCTTTGGCGGTCACATCAGACCCACGGCTCATCAGACCCGAGGCTCATTACAGCTCATCAGAAAAACAGTTCACAGCAGCTCAGCAGATCCACAGCTCACCACGGATTATTAAACCCCTTCGGCTAGTCAACCCACGGCTCATCTGACCCACGGCTCATCTTACCCACGTCTCATCAGAGCCACGGCTCATCTGACCTAGGGCTCATCTGACCCATGGCTCATCAGATCCACGGCTCATCACAGTTCATGAAGTACCACACCCTTAAGCCTCCAGGTCCGGGGGGCTTCCACCGTTGGGTAAAGGCGGGGTACGCAGTCCCACCGTCAGGCCGATCAACGTTGCTGCCAAGGCAACCACTATGACGACTGTCCACGTGATGAACTGTGCGCGCGCACCACATTTCCTCTTCTCTTCCCTGTAAAATGATACTATGCGTGAAATAATAGTGTATTCATAATTTGTATGTTGTTCTATTGCACATCCATAACACTTGCATTTAATCGCTTTACAGTTAATATTTTATCTTAGAGAAATATGTAACACTTGGAAGAATTTCAACTTGTAGACACTGAAACATTTTCTTGGCAACGCAGGTATTCAAATATTTGGTAATGGCAAACTACGTGATAGAAAATAAATATTTATGTTCTTTTGTATTGTTAAACCTTGACCGAACACTGAGGGGAGAGTCCGTTACATACAGACCGATGTCCATGAGCGTAAAGGTATAAAAACTGACTGTTTGATACATAGTTAATGTGCCGCTTAACACAGATGTACGTTATAATAATGTGGCTGATAATAGCGCGGTACTATATGCTTTATGAGGCTATTGAATTGAAACATAGTGCACGATGTTATAACAAAAAGAGCTCACCCCATGTTGAATGGCTCAGCTCAGCAGTATTTCGTCTTGGAAGGGCCGTCTCGGAAATGCCGTCTTAGTGGTGGCGACTTAGTGAATCAATCGCGGTGATTGTTCACAGTACGAGTTGGCCGAAACGGTCTCAGGTAAGTGCATTCAGACGAAGATGGCCTGCCACGTTCATCTGAGTATATATTACCAACCCTATCAGACGTTGTATAAAGCAGTAAATGTACATTTATTGCTGCTTCGATACGCAAGCCTTAATTTTATTAATATTACTTTAAAAAATAAGATAAATTTGCTTGTAATTATGACGGAAAACACAACCGTTTATATTAACGTACGAACGCGCTCAGCTCAAGCACACTTAGTATCAACTCCGTCACGAGCCAGCAGAGATAGATGTCCCCATCTTCTAGAGCTAATCAATAATCCCAGGTAACAATCCATCTCATCGCTGACTTGAGAGATAAGTATATAAGCCCCTAGATAATGGCTAGAGTGACGATCAAAGTTCAACTGTTAACCATCGGAGATCGAGGACTTCTTATACTTGATCTCGTCGAGTGACGTCGCTTTACACCCAGACTATTGTGCTCTTGAGGAGGGGTCAGAGTAAAGGGTTAAAACTAGTGAAAAGACAACTCGCATTTTGTTCTCGCACTTATAACTAGCACTATCTTACACCATCAGGACTGTCAACTCGGCGTTGATAATTTAGAAACAGCGAGTAAGAGGCCAATGTTTACTATGTTGCTGAGTGTTACTCGGTTAACAGTAGCTGTTGTCCATTCGAAGACAATAAAGCAACCACCGGAGAATCTTGTACTCTTTTTAAGATTCAAAATAGTCACCACAAGATCAATGTGACCTTTGATACCGAGGAGCGTTCACTCCCCTGTATCTTATAAAGACAAAGGTACATTAAGGGCTGCACAGCAGTGAGATTAACTTCGTTGATATGACTCTTCTGAGAAGCGTAACATCACATTACTTTAAGATTTCTGCCATCCACGCTATCGTGTGTTCATACTTCAAAACGCTGTACCTTTGATACTATAGTAAGAGATTAAAAAAAAAAAAAAAAATTGCTACTTGTTCAATACCAACCGACCAGTTTTCAACTCAGCTCGGAGTGGATTGCACCTCCGCTAGTATTTCGTAAATCACATCGAGTAACTATACACCGAGACTGTCATAGACCAGATCAAACCGGTTCTCGTGGCGTAATGGTAAAGAGCGTCGCCAGTCGCCCCACAGGTGCTGGGTTAGATACAAAGGTGTGAAAACCAGACCGGTTTCCCCGTGACTGGTATGATCACGTTTAATGGCGATCCCATCTCTGAAAGGGGATGCACCCGACCCGGTAGCTCAATAATACCTTCGTCCTAGCGGCGTTGGTTTCGCAGCCCGGTCTGGGTAACGGGTTTGTACCAAGTGGGCGCTGGATATAAGGGGAGCTGTCAAAGCCTCACAATCATCCTCATCCATTACCATAAGAATATGTCCAGCGCCTAGGTTTCTGGCGGCCTGCTGGCTTTGAAAGTTGGTGATGACGTTATGATGTACGATAGAGCCATCAGATTTTCAAGGCGCTTGAGATAGAGCGTTGCAAAGGTAACTTACGGCCGAGGAACACAGCTTTGACGCTCCCTGTAGCAGGCCAGCAGAATGTTGTCGCTCATGTACCCAGGGTCTGTTTCTGGGGTTTTCCACCCGACACCCCGTTTCGTAAAATTTTGAATTGTTTCCAGATTTTCAGCAGCCCCCCACCCCCACACCCCACACTCTCAGACCAGTACTGGGCGCAGACCCAGTGCCAGTAGAGCATGACGCTCCCAATCACTCACCCATCTACTGACGATTGAGGATGATTGTGATAGCCGGACACCGATCTATAAATAGCTTTGATCACTTCTGACATTAGAACCTTCCATGACAAATCACCAAGTTGGCAATCTATAACAATAAGGCACGCGCAGAGCTACCACCGAACAACCAACATCCAGTTTTATTGTCCAGCCAGACAGCTAGAGGCAACCAGGATACAGCTGGATGCATCAGGATACAGCTGGAAGCATCAGGAGAAAGCTGGATGCCTCAGGTAAGGTAAGTATACCAACACTCATGTTTTATATGGTACAAAGAAAGGTTAATAGAAAAGATTGACCTGATTAAGCAGGGAGCAGGGAGATGCAAAAGATGAAAATGGAAACGATTATCCTAGGGCAAGTCACCACCTGCCGATTGACTGAACCAGGCCGTTCAAGCGACTCCTCTTGGCGAAATACTGGACAGAGTTAGTCTGTGTTCCAGGGGTTCCACTACGCTTCTCGCCATACAGACTGCGACAAGACAAGGTGTAAAACTGGTGCGTCCGAATATTCATTAGACACCAATCAACGCAAAGGTTGTGACCCGAATTGACCTTAGATGGGTGCGGCTGGCTCATGATACTGGCTTGTGATACGCACCTTAGGTTTTATGTGACGTCATGTACATTGTTGTGGTCTGCATCCAATGAGAACACACTGAATGTCAAAAGTTCAAATTGGCACCGCAACAAGCGCTTTAATCGCTTAGCTGCATGATAGTATGTTTACGTAATACGGTCAGTTAAAGAGACCAGTTGTGTGTCTGCTTCTCTCGCCGACTGTGTGATTAACGGTGCCGCTCAGCGTGAAACAACAAATTGGTGTGTTGTAGAATGTGTGCCGGCTCATAAAAATCACTCGTCCGGTTGGATAAGTTGACTTGGCAAGTCACTTGTCCGACATGACAAATCACTTGTCCCGACAAGCGGACAACCATTGGTGTCGAACCCTGATCTATTCCAAGCATTGCATCGAGAGCAGTAGCTAACAAGGTATAGCAAAATGTTTCCCCGCCCCAGCAGGCACATTCACAAAACAGTCAGGACCCATCCAGCAGCCTAGCGAACAAGTCTTTCAATACCACGCCATGTGACTGTTGCGCGTAATCGAGAGCTTCCGTTGGAGTCATTTCCATGTGAAGCAAGAGTATATACTTCAGTTCTGGTGAAAACAGGTGTAAAACGGAGCGTACCAAAGCAAATATGGCGCCGAATCTTCGGAAAATGTGACACTGACCAATGAGAGACAATGACTCGAAAGTACCCGAGAGTGACTGAGAGACACGGCTTCTGATTGGAGCATCCCAAATCTGGGATGCTACACCAGTTCAAGAACTCATCCTAGCCTAGACCGTTGGCGAGACTATTGAATATCATTAATATGTAAGCAGGGCCCGCTGCCAAGGGGCTAGGGGACCTTGACTAGGAAAGAGTAGTGTGTTGCAGATATGGCCTTCAAAAGGACACTTGGATTCCCATTGTCCACCGACACGAGTCGCAACCCACGGCCAACAGGTTGCCCCCTATCAGTCGCCTCTTACGACATACAGAAGGATACAGTGGACCTATTCTACCCCCGGACCCACAGGGGTTGGATGCATCAGGATACACGGTGCAACAGCATAGCGTGACATACGCGATGAGGCAGACAAAACCACACCCACTCACCCTCAAGGCAATTCACCTACCCCGAATTACCAGGTATCCACCTCATGTAATCATTCACAGCACCCCCAAGCCGGATACGTAGCGTGTCGCGGTATGTAAATCGGCAGGCCTGTGCAGTGTTTATATCAGAAAATCTGAGTGGTAACAAAGCTGACCGGGTTGATGAAAACATTAGCTTTAGCTGTAACAGCAGGTGAACTATGGATGCCGGGAAATTCACTCCGGAAGTTAGGCAGACTTGAAGCACGCACACGTAGATCCGACACACTCTTACACTGAGTGCGCTTTGTGTTGGAGAAAGCAACTAATGGATGAGTCGCGATAGAAACGCTTCAGCATGCTTCAAATACACGTCACCCATCTAACACACGTGGCAATAGAAACACTTCATCATGCTACTAATACAAGTCACAATATAAATACTTCATCAAAAATCTAAAACAAGTCACAACCGAAACGCGTCATCATTCTACTAACACATTTCCCAACACGAATACCTCACCATGCATCTTACCCACGTGACGGTAGAAACACGTCATCATTCTACTAACACACGGCACATATGCATCCTTTGATCGGTTAAAGATTATTACTTCCCCACCTCAATACTCGTGCAATTAAGCAGATAGCCACACTATTGTAATTACATAGGTAAGCAAAGCCAAGCACGCAATTCGCCCTGGAAAGCCGTGTTATGTAATGACCAATTACAAAACACATTCTTGAATCTTCAGGTAATATGTGCGTTAAACGATAATTGATTAAGGGTAAAACCGGCTATTCTAATAAGCTAATGGTTTTTTTGATTTCATATTTGTGATATACCCAAAATGAGTGAAGATACAGACGAAATGAGTAAAATAGAAAACGGGATGAGTCGTGTCGAAGACGTGGTGAGTAAAGGAAGCCGAAGACGAAATGAGTTAAATGGAAGACGAGATGAGTAAGATAGAAGAGGAGATGAGTTAAATGGAAGACTAAGTGAGTAAAGCAAGCAGAAAACGAATGAGGCGGAAGACTAGACGAGTCAAGTAGAAGACAGGATGAGTATAGTAGAAGACGATATGAGTGAAGTAGAAGCCTGGAAGAATTAAGTAGAAGACTGGATGATTTAAATGGAAGACAAGCAGAAGACGATATAAGTACAGAAGAAGACGAGATCAAGTAAAAGACGCGGTGATTCAAGAAGAAGACGAGATAAGAAAAGTAGAATACGATATGAATAAAGTAGAAGACGATATGAATAAAGTAGAAGACGATATGAGTTAAGTAGAAGACGATATGAGTTAAGTAGAAGACGATATGAGTAAAGTAGAAGACGATATGAGTTAAGTAGAATACGATATGAATAAAGTAGAAGACGATATGAGTTAAGTAGAGGACGGGATGAGTAAAGTAGAAGACGATATGAATAAAGTAGAAGACGATATGAGTTAAGTAGGAGACGATATGAGTAAAGTAGAAGACGGGATGAGTGAAGTAGAGGACCATATGAGTAAAGTAGAAGACAATATGAAAAAATGTAGAACAAACTGACCCTCGCCATTTATTCTGTCAGTTGAGTTTAGTGACACTGTCTCTGTGTTCAGGGCCCTTCACGGTACGTATTCAAAGTAACGGTATGTTGTGTGTCAAACGAACTCGCTATCACCAGACCGATATTAATACACTAATTATGAAATTGTCTTCGATATAAAATAATGCGATGCAAATGTTGGCGTAGAAATTATTTGCAAACAACTCGAAACACGACATAAAAAATCAGTAGGGCACCTTCTCTCAAGTTAACGCGAGATTTGACAATTTGAGCGACATTTTAGCAAGCGTAGTGTTGACATTATCGGACACATTGAACGACTATTGAACATCGATAAAATCTCTCCATATATTAGAGTTTCTGTCAGCTTTTGTATGCTGGAGTTGGATAGGGTGTACTCCTCAGCTGGTAATCACGTGGTTCTGTGTACTTGGGGCCTTTGAACCCCTCGATGCCGGAGGTTTCTTTCAACATCGTTCCATAATTAATTAAAAAACATCTCGCGATATGTCATCTCGCACGCACTCGCACGTACTGTCACACGGAGACATTGGCACGTACTGTCACACGGACGTACTGACATGAGACACATGGCTGTGTTGTCATGTGAGGACACGAGGGCGGTGGTGTCTCAAACAGAACAAGTCCACGTAACTTGTCACAACAGATGTATTATATGTTTGCTTGTACCATGAATTGTCAAACACGAACAAGTGCAAGATATTATCTGTTAAACTGTTTTATTCATCAATCTTATACATTAATTCGCATGCTCCTGGCCATAAGAAATCATGTATTCAATTATGCAAGATAAAAGTAAGGCCTTTTGGTTCCCGGATGATTTTAACTCCCTCGCGGCCAAGCCTTCACATTTGCATAAACGCCCGTAAACGCCCGGTCGGTCTCCGGTCATTATCAATTGTAAATGTAAACACCGGTTTACATATCTCCGGCGGGATAAATAGGCCGGTTACATACCTTTGGCGGCAGGTAAAAAATTTGCATTAAGATGCCTAATTGAGATAATTAGAATTCATCAGCGGTACATAACGGAAAATAACCGCTCCTCACGCACCGTTTCCGGTCTCTGACAATCCGTCTCGAAACCACATGTCATATCAGACAAATTTTTATGTAAATTATCTCTACATGAGGTACTATATAATGACAGCGGAGGCTTTGTGGCAGTACTTGTGGGTAGCGATTGGCTGACCATTAATCACCATGTCCAGTCTCTACGTCATCGGCTGTCTCTTCCTGGCAACGGCTAGCGCCGGAAGTGCAGGAGGCTACGGAGGAGGAGGAGGTCTCCACGGAGGTGGACGGGGAGAG
Source organism: Urechis unicinctus (assembly GCA_034190875.2). Taxonomy (NCBI): domain Eukaryota; kingdom Metazoa; phylum Annelida; class Polychaeta; order Xenopneusta; family Urechidae; genus Urechis; species Urechis unicinctus. Next base: position 55,298,872 of record CM067349.1, on the reverse strand, counting down.
CACATACATTTACGTATCATACGGAGGAGGGTCACGGGAGGAGGAGGAGGTCACGGAGGAGGAGGTCAAACGGGGAGGAGGAGGTCACGGAGGAGGAGGTCAGGGGTATGGGAAGTTCATGGGCGGCGGTTATGGGCCTCAAGGTCATCCAGCATACAAAGCAACATACATAGGTAAGTGTATTTTACCAACTCTGACACCAAGAGGTCATGACAGTTCATCTGGCCTCCTTTCATTCAGTGTTTTACGTAGAACCTGTTACACGGGTGTGATGACGGGTGGCAGCGGCGGAATTGGGCCGCTACCAGTTCTAATTGACATAAGGCTATAAAATGTTCAAGTCTGAAAATCCCGAGCAATCACAGCCACACGTCTGTACGTAGCGTTATTTCAGTGATACTGTCAACCGGCGCCTGGGATGCGGATCTCCTTGGTCATCACAGTAAATCTTAAGCACTTATCAATCAGCACAGGTCTTTAAGATTTTGCTTCTTTTATCATTTATCATATCCGTATGATTGCAGGCAAATGCTATAAGGACGGTTGGTCTTACCATGACGAGGCCGCTTACAAGGTGTGTAGCAATGGCGTGGCATGGAGGCAACCCTGTCCTCCGGGCACCAGGAACTCCGACTTTGGCACGTACGGCAAAGGGGGCTATGGGGGCAGGTCGAGCTTCTGTAATGTCAATCTAGTGGCCAAGGGCTACTTGGCTCATGCAACGGTACACAAAGGGTATGGCGGCGGTGGTCATGGTGGAAACTCTGGTGGCTATGGAGGGAGCCATGGCAGTTATAGCAGCAGCAGTCATAGCAGTTACAGCGGAGGTCATGGCGGAGGTCATGGTGGCTATGGCGGAGGCCAGGGAGGTCATGGTGGCGGCCACGGCGGTTATGGTGGTGGCCATGGCGGTTATGGTGGTGGTCACGGCGGTTATGGTGGTGGCCATGGCGGTTATGGCGGAGGCAACGGTGGTTATGGAGGAGGCCAAGGCGGTTATGGCGGAGGTCATGGTGGCTATGGCGGAGGTCAGGGAGGTCATGGTGGTGGCCATGGCGGTTATGGCGGAGGCAAAGGTGGTTATGGCGGTCATTAATTTGCAAAAACAGATTTTCATAGTGCATTCGTTTATTACCGAAGCGATTTGTAATGTTTTATTGGAATGAACTGTTTTTTGCTTTGTATTCGCAACATTGTAACAGTGTCATGAAAACGTTGTCATCGTATGTCTCATTCGATTATATTTTATAACCGGAAAATAAAACGTCGTGGAAAATATATGATTTTGACCTTATCTTGCATTTATGACGCTTTTATGACATTAGTAGTATACCTAGATATCTAAATTTATGATAATCCTGATCCTGAAAATATTCGAATCTTCAGCAAAGTTCAATATCTTGGACATCCACCTATGATCACTGATAATTCATAGATACTGTGCAACCAGACAGAGAGAGAGGGAGACAGACAAACAGGCCGACATACATATAGATAGGCATTCAAACACGATATCAAACTGTTCGCGTTAGCTCAGCAATGTCATTAAAAAGATACAACAAATAACTGAATCATGTTGAAAGTACCACCCACTGTATATTGAACGAGGACACAGTCCATCCAGGGATGAGACGGTAATAGATGATTTGGTTCCCATATGAAGAGGTATCCCGTGCCCCGTGAGTCATACTAAATGTAAATCAAACCAAACATTTTTGTATGCCAGCAACTCTGGTAGGTAGAGGGCTTACTCGTGCCTCCGCTTTAGAATATATGTGATCACGCCACCAATGAGCAACTCGGTGCTTTGCCTATCTTGAAACCACATGAAAGTTTCTGATCAAGTCGGGCGCTTGGTCACCTCGGCTAATAGCAAGACTCCGTATCTTTAACCAACGACGAACCCCGAGATGTTGGGTCAACCGTCATGTGCTTTTATTGATTGCGTTGTTGCGCCACCTGATGTCGGGTGTGTGTTTCACTCGTTTTCGTTTTCCACGAGAGACGAAACTTAAGATGGTTTAATGGCACTTGTGGGCACTTGTGTTTACATCACGCAGTTCAGCGACGCAATTTATGTTGCAAATTACACTAAACGTATATAATATAGAGGGTCACAGAAATATGATGATCATAATTCATTCACACACAAAATTGTATGCTTCTACATGAAATCCCTCTTAATGACGGTCAGGTGTGCGTGGCAGTGTCAACTGATAATGAGGGTTGTAAAAAACAGCGTTGGCTTGTGCGATACCTGTGTGAACACGAACTGCTTTGGGATAAATTGCAGCCTATTTGACTACGTAATGCAGCGCGAGCTATATGAATAGAAACAAGTTCAATACATTCGGTACCGAAAGAAATAAGAGAAGAGAACGTTTCTTCCTACCATTGGTCTATCTATATACGCTTGATGTTGATGGTTGACCGCATAATTTACACATGCTTGGGGTTTGGGGTTGATGGTACACTGTATAATACACACTTGCCGGGGTTTGTGGGTAGATGGTACATTGCATAATTTACACTTGCCGGGGTTTGTGGGTAGATGGTAAATTGCATAATTCACACTTGCCGGGGTTTGTGGGTAGATGGTACATTGCATAATTCACACTTGCCGGGGTTTGTGGGTAGATGGTACATTGCATAATTCACACTTGCCGGGGTTTGTGGGTAGATGGTACATTGCATAATTCACACTTGCCGGGGTTTGTGGGGTAGATGGTACATTGCATAATTCACACTTGCCGGGGTTTGGGGTAGATGGTGCATTGCATAATTCACACTTGCCGGGGTTTGTGAGTAGATGGTACGGAATAATTCACACTGCCCGGGTTTTGGGGTGGATGGCAGATGCTGCATAACCCTAATTGGGTGGGGTGTGGGGTTGATGTGGTGCATTGGATAATTTACACATGCAGTTAGTGGGGGGGGGGATAAACTGGTTTTTATGAATGCAGATGTGCATAACCTAGTTGGGTGGTGGTAGGGTGGTGGTTGGGTGAGGGTAGGGTGGTGGTTGGGTTAGGGTAGGGTGGTGGTTGGGTGAGGTAGGGTGGTGGTTGGGTGAGGGTAGGGTGGTGGTTGGGTGATGGTGGTGTGGTGGTTGGGTGAGGGTTGGGTGGTGGTTGGGTGAGGGTAGGGGTGTGTGGTTGGGTGTATGGTGGTGTGGTGGTTGGGTGAGGGTTGGGTGGTGGTTTGGTGAGGGTAGGGTGGTGGTTGGGTGGGGGTAGGGTGGTGGTTGGGTGAGGGAAGGGTGGTGGTTGGGTGGTGGTAGGGTGGGGGTAGAATGAAGTTGTTGGCAAAGAACTGGTAATGGATACTGTTTATCTAATGTACTACTGGAATGACCGCAGGTTGATGTCGTATGGAAATGGCTTAAGGTCGGATACAAGGCAAAAATAGAGATTTTATAGGATGTTTACTCAACATTTTCGGCTTCCCGCTACTTTCTAGATAATATATTACGGACCCAAACGATAGCGTTTTAACGATGATTCACTGTTCAGTATTTGGGGAGCGAGTAGCGAACTTTGAAACATATTCGCCGTGTCACTGAACAAGGACAGACGTCATCTGATATTACACCGGGGTTTATGTCTAACCTACGGTATTTGCATAATTAGGTTAACGACGTGTGTAGATTATGCACATGGCCTGAATCCAGGATGATTTATTGCTTAACTGACTGCATATGTAACCTTACTCTGACGTATTGTTAAATTTGAAATATCAATTTAGGCCTGGTACAAGTCACGTTGGTTGGCAATCGCGTCATTTCCAAATCATTTTCACCATATACAGAATAACTGCTATCATCAAAGCATAGTACCTGAATCTTTTCATAAAATTGCGGCATGTCGTTTTGCAAACAGGATTATGTATTTAGATGACTTTTGGTGTAAACTCTGCTACATATATGTTTTTTTTAAGATATATCATAGCGGCTTTATATATTTCGTCATTAACCCCCAAATTAACGATAAATGTCAACAAAAACTTTGTTTGGCAAACGTTAAATGATATGAATGAAAAAGACACAATGCAATATCTCATATAAATTGGCTCTATTGGCCACGACGAATAGAGACATAGCACGTGACAGTTTATACAATTATTTGTTTCGCCAGTTCGTGAGCAGCAGCAGTTCATTATGGGAGGCTTACGAGAGCATGCATCAGCCTTCATATTTACAACCCGACCATAGTCAAAATTTTTTTTGCCAATCGGCTCTGCAGATTGGCTTCAATATACATATCATGCTTGTCTTTGACTTGTGAGGTAGCTTATTTAATCCAGACCGAGATACCTTTCCTAACGTTTGCTCAGGCTGTTAGTACAGTAAAGATGGTAATGGATGCTATAGACAGACAAGTGAGTTGGATAATTTAATGTGTCTATGGGGGGTTACCTGTAGCAGAGGTAATGTATGCCTTCAAAGTATCATGGATCGTACGTACCTTTGAAGTGATTCGCTTTGTAGTGTTATACTAAACGCATATAATGAAAGGTGTGTATGTTTAAGAAGATATAATGTATTAGCTTAGTTTTAAATTATCTACACGACCAGCAAGTTATAATTTTTCAACCTCAATCTATCCTATATAGTAGACATAACAAATATGTGATTTATCACCATGGTTACCATTACAACAACTACGCAATTGATTCTCAACCTCGTCGGGCGGTGGCGAGTGACATTATCTTGTGTAAATTCCACAGATATCATTCTGGGATTGCCATTTATTTCAGCTCACAGCAATTTATCTACCATTAATCAT
>CM067349.1:55281834-55293988 GCA_034190875.2 Urechis unicinctus | reverse complement strand
TGTGACTCGATAGAACCCCTTGAAGTACCCTAGAAGTTTCATTAACAATGAAAATAGCCTGATTGCAGCAAACAGCTTAACGTTATGATTTCGACAATATGCTGAATGACAGTGGCTTAACATGACGTGACCAGTCATCAGTCAAAGAAGGTTCCCTGTGCTGTCATTTTCTAATGCCACCAGCTGGCGGGATACATCTGGATACGATCAAAGTGCTCTGCGACGTAACTCTGGTAGCGCGCGACGACGCTTTCAGACAGCCCATAATTATAGCTGCCAGAGGGTATACCCCCCTGGTATCGTTTGCTTGGTTGATCGCTGGCACCTTTAATTACTGCTCACAATATGCTTGCCAAGTACTCGGCCTTAGCCCAACCATCACATCAATTGTGGAGTTAATGCTGGGTGTTGAGATAAGAATGTAACCTTTCCTTACACATCATCGCATCATTGCGTCTCGCATCAGCGCAATTACCATCTATTTTATTTTGCTTGGTCAATGGATTGGTTCCCAGTTAGATAACACGTGACACGCCATTCGATAAAAATGAGTCTACCAGCGTTAATGAGCACATATAGTATTTGAGATTACATAAGCTTCAATCGATCACAATCGTAAAATATACATAAGTACTTAATACAAGAGGCGTTTGACTAAATAACAAGTATTGGATAGATACTTTTTAGTCTCCAAACACCTCAAAATAAAATGTGGAAACCTTTTGGAAACCTTTTTCGGTGTTGCTACAAAGATCTCTCGTCTATATCAGGAAGACAATAAGTCTAGAAATATTTGACGATTCACACTAATCCTGTATTCAAAAATTGCTGGATATAGAGGAAATTGAACTATAAAAATCAAGCGAATAGCATCTTGTTAGGTTTTCAGTGCACCTTGCACCTGTCACGAGACCATACAACTGCTGCACAGCCATACCAAATATAGACCACTGGTAGGATGCGCATTTGTGGTTCACTTTTGGCAAATGCTTAGAAAGGTTAAAATGTGCTGTCAACTCAGAAATGGCGGACTCGTTGTTTCTATTGTATACATGCCCCTTAGTGACTTGGAAGTAAAAAGATATTGGAAAATCGTTAAAGTGCAAGTAACGTCTATTTTCGAATCCCTAATCAAAGTTGAATAAGGTGTATTTCAGCCTGTGAAAGACGTTTCCGACAATATTTTCGTCCATAGATGTCGTTTTGTGTGTTTTTTTTCAATATTTCCTTCGATTTTTCGGACCGTTTTGGCATATGCGCAAAAAACGACGGCCATTGGCTCCTGAGTTTGTGACGTCATATGTCACCGTCCAGCCGGATAGCACAGTCATTTCCTCGTTTGTTTACATGGGAACTGTGGTAGGTGTGAGCATAATCGTATTTTATACCGTCATCATGTACATCATATACCGCAACGAATCACATCATTTAATGTGGCATGGAGTACTTGTTCGCCCAGAATACATTAAATTGTGATAAACTTCTATTATGTTGGGTGAAAACGTCAACCAAAGGGGACCGAGCGATAATACAGGCAGTACTGGAACAGAGGTCTGCAGCTCGATTTCAGGCCCGTTTAATGGTTATCAATGATTGATTCATCATTTGCCTGTCCTGTTACGGAGAATATCTTTTCTTGTGCTTTTATTTGATTTAATCGCAAATGAAAACTGATACTACATTAAATGGGGATTTCACTTGATATTTCGTTTTTGCTATAAATTGAATAAAATTTCAATAATTTATATTCTCCTTGACAACAGAAAATATCAATTTTATTTTAAATATTGGCACTGGTTTTGGGAACCGAGACCTATCAGGGATAAGCTGTTACAATTGAATATACCTCTCCAGTGAATTGTACAGGATCCAAGTTCAGTGACATGTTTATGACTACATATATCATAGGCCTTTAAAGAGTTTAAGGCCTTGCACTAGTTCTTTGAATTACCTGGGGTACCAACCTCAATAATACATACTTTATCTTGTCCTTATTAGTTCTATATTTATTACTTACACCTAGTACAGTGCATAACTGCCATTATACTTTGCTTTTATTATATGTCAAGGGAGCAAAATGTCCTCATCTTCCTTATATACAGACAACTCCGGAAGCGATGAGCTGGATTACAGCAGTGAGTGTTCGTCTCACCAAGAAGAGGAACTAGGAACCTAAGGGGGGCATACAGACATGCAGATTTGAACCTCCAGCTAAGAAAAGGCCTGCAAATTCTCCTCAAAAAGAAGAGGACTTGAGCCGACTGGGTAACAGCACTTGGTATTGGCACATTTCAGTCCAAACAATCTTTGCAGATATTTTTCTCTTTATTTTACAGTTGTCCTTAAGTCTTGCTTCAAGTCATCTTCTTATTCATGTTTTATGTCAATTTTTTGTTTGCTGAAAAGCTAGTTATTCATTGTAATTATGTTCTGTACTAGGTGCTCACGTGGGCCAATGATTACATAAGCAGAGAGTAAATGCTGCCAGGAAATTCCACAAGTTCTCGAGAAAGTAAAATCTATGGGCGCGTCCTGTATTACAGCACACCCAGGATTTGTCTCAGGGTTCCTGTGTCCCTCGACACTAGAAATAGCATATAGTGCTTATATCCAGAGGTACAAGAAGTAAGTTACTACTCAGCATGAGTGAATATACTTAAAAATGGTCTGGTTCAGATGATAACTGATGAAAAATATTCATGTACTCTTTTTATTGCAGGTTATTCCGATTCACTGCATATCGGCAGTTGGTACAGTGGTGATGGGGTAATCTAGGCAGACATCATTGAGTGCCACTGCCAGCTTGTGCTGTACTTAAAATTAGAGATGATTTCCCAAGGGTGAATCAGTTTATGTTGGTTTCAAACTGCCAGCATTACAATATTAAAGGGACAAAAAAGCATTATGTGTCTTATTCTGTTATTTACATTAAGCTATGATGATACTACACGCCGATGACAACCAGCAACAAAATTCAGTTAAGACCGGTCCACCTAATTTATTATACCATATGCATAAAATGATAGGAAGCATCAATTCCAAAATCATGACATACCTGCAGGGCATCTTGTTCCTGTATCCTGTATCTCGTACAAAAGATATTTTATCACTCAAATAACAGTATGTTAACAGTCGTTTAATAATTTTTGCAGGATATTTTATATATCCTGTGCCATTGCACATCAATCATCACGATTAAATTTCGCGGGCACATTATACAAATAATGCTTATGCAATTCTGCTCACAAATACCAACAATGTCTGGTTCTTATTCACTTGTCTGTGATAATAGAAATGGCAAAATATATACACCAGTCCAACATATATATTTACAAAATAATTCTCAGCAAGCCACAAAGAGGAATCATATAGCAGTGTTTGAGTTTCACCACAGCTTAGCTTACCTTAGACCCATTTAACATTCAAATTAAGTCATAAAGCCATACACATGCTGGATGATTTGAAAATAAAAATGGTTAATATTGTTGTTTAACATCACTTTCAACATCAGAGGTCATATTGTGGCGGTTACCTCACCAATGATGTTTAAGATGATAGGCCCACAGCTGTGGTCTAGCAGGGTGGGTGTTTGTCTAGTTTCCCAAATGTGGCAAGTTCAAATCCCACTGTGTGCTATGCACGGTGGTGCCATTTGGGCGATAGGATCTTAAACTCCAATGTTTGTTCGTCATCTTACACCACCAGTTTGAAATGACCTTTGATGTTCAAAGTGAATTTTAACCCCAATATTTACCATTTATTTTGTAAGTATGATGATAAGAAATAGTTATGTCCTTGTGCACTTGTTAACAGATAGGTAAAATTATCTGTTTTCAAAATCAGTACAGAAACATAACTAATGAATTCTAATTCGACTTTCATATGGGAAATGTAAGGATGAGTATACTTACAGATTCTCAAAAAACCATGGATACAAAAACGCTGATGAGTTTCTGTAAATAGCGATAAATTAGTACGACAGCTAGTTCGCGAATAGAAACGGCGTCCGTGGTAACATAGATCTTCTGGTGACATATGACGTCACAGCGCCTTCGTTCATCTTCGGTGTGTGGTCGGGAAGTTCCGGAATGTGTTGTTTGTTTTTGCTTATTTCTTGTTTACTACGCGTCGGATCGAAAAAAGAACTGCAAATTATTGATCAGAAAATCGCGTTCTATAAGATCCCGAAAATTCATATTTTACCCATTACTTGCACTTTAAAGACACGCGATGACGAAAGTTAGTTGAGGGTTTTTCATAAACAATGTGAATCATTTGACCCCTTGAATTCGCAGCTAGTGTAGGATCGTCATGGCCAAGTGAGGCAATGTACGACCGCGTAAGCCTTCGCCTTCTCTTTAATAACTTGTTCTCATTAATACGTTGTTGGTGGTCTTTCCTTGACTCTGTTATGAACATTAGTTTAATACCATCAAGCAAGAAATTTTCCGGTTACATGGCGGAGAGCAGCAAAGCTTAATGAAAATGAGTCAGGTGCACTTATGTTTTGGTGCATATAAATTGACAACCCATATGCTTTCTCCTGTGCTTCATGGTTTGGCGAAGTGGTAGATATTATATCATAGTGACCACACGATACATTGCAAAACACTGATTATCTAACCCATAAGCAACGAGAACCCCTTTCCCCAAGTTGTTGGGACACAAATAACTCGAGTACATAAATACTTGACAAAATCCTTCTCTGCCTAACATTATGGAATCAGACGGATGGTAATTAAGCTTGTCTCTACTCTTGTTCAGACAATTACATGATCTGGTAGCACGAGAAAAGATTTAATGATGCTACATAATTATCGTTGCTTGTGGTCTTATAATCTTTATAGACGTGATTTGGGTGACTACTGGCATCATCAAATACTGTGTAACTAACCCTTCTTCCTACCTCACGTCTGCACAAAAATGCCCAGTTTTCGGCCTTTGCCAATCAATCGCGTCAATCGTGAAGTTAATACTGAGTGACAAGGTGATGTAGTAACTTGTCGTTAAAGCTAATCGAATCTTTGAGTTAAGCACCAATCCAGTTGCCACCTGGCCGATTTCATTCAGTGAATGCATTGGTGGTTAGTTAACACTTCCCCAGTGGCTTGAGTACCATATTCGGAACGACCTTTAAATTAAATAAGTGGGCCCGTACGTATAAGCCCATATTGTTGTTAGAATGTTAAGGCTTCTGCCAATGTTTATCGGCAATATAAAGCACATCACGCCAGAGGCTAAGCACTTGGAAAAGGATTCCATCAATGACATGTCTGTGTTCTACTTGTCATTATCCACACTGTTATATCTTAATTCGCTGCATGGTAAAGTAATGCCTCGGTTTTCAATATTACTTCCTGGACCGTTGATGCTCTGAGGGAGAAACAATTAAATATTTTATGGTTAACACGAATGCCTTGGTCAAAAATTGTTCAATATCAATGGCTTTGTCACAAGTAAATGCATCACCGTTGAGGACCTTATTATGTTTACATTGTGCGCTCAAATGTGCCTTACTGAAACGCGGTCATCCTCCTCCAGTATGCCGAGGTTCATTGGCAAAAAAGCAATGGCGGCCGTCAGATTCATTGTTTCCATTGTTACCGTTCACTTTTGTGAAGAGCAAAATATGACTTGTAAAAGAGGTGGAGGGAATGGTGTCGATTGATTTTGCAAAGGAATAATCCATACAATATTTTTTTGTTTTATGTGATTCTTCGACAAAAAATATTATTTATTTAAGTTGGGCTCAATTGGGCCGCTGCGTTAAAACGTGCATGGGTAATTTTTTTGGCGAGGTCCGTCGACACCAGGAGAGATTTTGTGAATGAATCAACAATTACCAGCCCGACTCACTACCGTCTGTCACGGGAGTGTGATGAATCATTTCTCCATTCATCTCTCGTCTCTAGTGCTTGTGACAATCTTTGGTTGCCGGGGACTTAATCACGGCCATCAGTTGCTTGGCAATAATAAGTGTCTAATAATCAATTGACGTACTCTGGGTTGGCCTGTGGTAGCCAGCGTAGTCGGTTGATACCTGTGATCAGTGAGCTAGGAGGGCGTCGCTTGGTTAGGCATTCGTGTGAGTGCGTCCAACGATGAGGCCAGGAGACAGAGGTTCATGTTTTATAGTTAAGCAGCATTCACTTCATGGTGGTATTAATTGAGGTTACCTCTGTTGTATCAGCATGTAATAACAAGAAAGGCCATGACAACAGAATGAGTATACCTCAAATCTCAACACCACTTCCTCTCCTTATGTGTGAGTGACTCATATTAAGATATCGGACGGATCATTGAACAATTTAACCCTTAATATGGACAGGTTATCAATATCCTCAATCGCCCTATGTGGGGTCACATTTAAGCTCTAAGCGAGTCACCGTAGGTGATCCATTAATACACATCACACGGACCTACCCATCACGCCACCCCTCACGTGGACCTACTCACTCATCTTCAGCAGCTATGTTCTTTCACATTCTGAGCTTGCTCACGTCAGGGGGCTCACCTGCGAGCTGCCAGTCCATTGATCAAACTAAAGGCCTGGCTGAATCCTAGAGACAGCTTATACTATGTCGTCCATTTGACCTAAACATGCTTGTCTTATCCCTACAAACCGGTCTGATGCATCACTACAAACCTGGTTGGTTTACAAATGCACACAGTTCCGGTTCATAATGTCATTCCTGCCTAGTTCATGACCGTACACCTGCCAGGTTTATCACTCCAACTGGCCTGGTTTATATATTAGCACCTTGTTCACCACTTCACATCTGCATGATGTAATAAAGCATACCTGCTGCGTTCATCAATCTTCACCTGCCTGGTTTCCTTTTTCATCACGACACACGTGCTGATTACTGATTTCATTGCAGGCCAGCTGCTTGGTTCATCACAACACTCATCTATCACTAGCCTGGATAATCCCTCAACGCCTGCGTGGTTAATCATACCAGGGTTGGCTGTTTCATAATTCGTCGTGTTTGAAATAATGTTCCCATCGCGCCATTCCTAATGCGCCAATTTCAAGAGTGCCTGTAAAATGATGTGTAGCGCGTTCGCGTTCTGACATCAAATACGTCAACTTACAAAAACTCAGAGATGGGAAAGCTATGGAATCACAGAGGTACTACAACAGTTAACACACAACCTAACGCTATCACATCATGCTTAACAGAGTGCATGGGTCGGGCAGCAATTTGAAAGGCTAGTAATCCTTTGGTGGGCTTCTCAGCGATTGTATGAACCATGCACTCACAATCAAGCATACTCAATTAACCCCAGGCATAAATGTTATGTATCATCGCAGGTCGACTGCCACTGAGAAGCTTCATGTGACCCTTGTCACCTGTCACATCACTCACAGAGGGTAATGCTATGTAACGACGGGAGGACGTACTCTGTTTTAGCAGCTCTTTGCACCAATTCAATCTCTATTTGTATTGCTGCTAGAAACTGATTTTTGTCACTTGGGTGTCTCCATGAAGAATAGCACAGCACTATTTGAACCACTTTTCCTACCGAGGTAACAATCTGTACTTTATACCACAAGTTTTTGACAATGTACAGTGTAGGGGGGCTCGGCTACAAGATTCACTACAAATCATTGATAAAAGGTGATAAAATATCAGGCATATATTGTCCAATGTACTCTGTAAACATCAATTTATATTAGCGTTTATTGTGATTGGACCAAAAGGCATACGACCAACTAGCTGCTGTTAATAGGAAGCTTCGCGTGATGCTCTACATCCCTTCCCCGAAATGATGGCGACGGGTTTTCAGGGGGGCTTGCAGTGAATGGTGAAATGCTGGCTGTCATCTTTCGCGGCTTATCTTAATCGAGAATTTTTTTTCTTCACGAATTTAAGCCAAATGAGAGCCATGTGCTGTTATTGGCTGCTCCCATCAGCGTTCTACATGACCAAGCGATGCTTTTCACTTTCAGGTGAAGCTATCCATGACCGAGTGAGGCTCTTTGCACAGTCACAACGTATCAGAATAATATTGTTAGCAAAAAGGAAGATTTTTTTTAGTAACAACTAACGAACAACAAATTTCAATGACGGTGCAATGAATAGCGGATTCGTATATCATCATGATATCACTTGTAGCTAGATTATACCACTCAGTAAGTCATTACATTCATTTGTTAGAGATGCTTAGCCTCACGAAGCGCTCCCCTTCAGCAAGAGGTGCCTCCGGCTAATGCTGTTTAGTAAGAGTTCAGCAACGCATTTTTGATTTTCAGACGTTTTGCCATTGGAGTAGCGTACCACCAGATCTTCATGTTGTCAGCTCGTTTGGGTAATATTGGGCTGAAAGCGGGGCTTTTGTACAAGAACGCAGAGTAATCGAATAGCGGTCACATGATTTATGCGTTCTCTTTTGAGTCAGCTAATGCGACACTGTGAACATGAGAAATGACATGCCAATTACGCTTGACTGTAGACACTTCGAAAACAGACAGGGAATGCTTCACTCGCTATCTCACAAATGTAATCAATGCGAAAACCTAGTCTGCGTCCCAGACTCTAGGGGTTCCGCTACGCTTCTCGCCCTAGAGTCTACGGCCAGACAAGGTCTAAAAGTGGCGCGTCCGAATATTCATTAGACACGTTCGTTGATCTTCGTGACCAATCAACACAAAGGTTGTGACCCGGATTGACCTTAATTGCGCCTGGCTCATGAAGCTGGCTTGTGATACGCACCCTTCGGTTCCATGTGACGTCATGGACATTGTAGTGGTCTGCATCCAATGAGAACACATTGAAGGTCTTCTGGAACTATCGGCGTCTCAAAAGTTCAAATTGGAACTACAACCAGCGCTTTTATCGCGTAGCTGCACGATAGTATGTTTACGTGATAGTCAGTTAAAAAGAACCAGCTGTGTGTCTGCTTCCTCGTCGACTGTGTGATAAACGGTGCCACTCAGCGTGAAACAACAAATCGGAGTGTCGTAGAATGCGTGCCCGGCTCATAAAAATCACTCGGCCGGTTGGACAAGTTCTTCGGAACTTGTAGAATAGACCAATGAGAGACAACGACTCAAAAGTACCGACAGAGACCGAGAGACACGGCTTGTGATTGGAGCATCCCAAATCTGGGATGCCTGACCAGTTCAAGACATTATGGTCTCCCAGACCTGAAGGCGAGACTATTGAATATCAGTAACATGTAAACAGCGCCCGCAGCCATCAGGCTGGGGGACCTTGACTAGCAAAAACCAGTTATTTGCAAAGAAATGGTGAATAAACGTTGCTTACTCTATTGCCGTTGTTTCAGTAGAACTCGTATCATTTCAACTATTTGGCAACAAAGAACATATTATGAACCCCAATAAAGCTGAGGTGCTAACGGCTTGTTACTTTCATGAGGCTGGTGGCGGCCAATAAATAATTAAGAAGGTCCATAGCCTACCACAGACAAGAACATGCCTGTCATTGATTTGATCTCTAAATGTGATTGGGCGTTCGTCTAAAGGCCTCACAAATCTCCCGAGCATACTTCCTGTTTAGCTAATCTGAAGCTTTAGGTATATGTACTTTTTCAAATGCAGCAGCTATTCAAGAGTTTTGGCGTAACATAAGTACACCTTATCGAACACCTACGAATATTACTCCACACCTACCTGGTTCATCACTCTACACCTACCTGGTTCATCACTCCACTTCTACCTTGTTAATCAATCTTCATCGACCTGGCTCATCACTCCACATCTACCTGGTTCATCACTCCACTCTTGCCTGGTTTATCGCTCCACACCTACCTTTTCTAATGCATCGTTTTACACCTGACTGTTTCATCACTTGAAATCGGACCCTTTCATCATACCTGCGTTATTAACATCTCACACTTGAGAATGAACGCAGAATGCGATTTCAAGAACCTTTTTTTATATTGAATGTAGCCTGTTTTTGTTCCCTCATGGATAAGATTTTATAACACAAGAGCCATGTCGCCTTGATAGGCAAATCGTTGGTCAGCATAGGGAAGTTATTGAGGGACGGAATGACCCCGCCGGCAAACACACAGCCCGCAACTGTTACCTCTTGCTAAGTGGCGTACATGGGTTTTGTGAGCGAATAAAGCTGCAAGCAATCCTTGAGTTGTTTTCCAGTATACTCTGATAAACATACGCTCACCATTCGGAGAACCCAATTAACCCCTGGTATTTATGTTATGTTTCCTTGCAGCTCACAAGGCGCATCATGTGACCCCTGACGTCCTGTCACATTATTCACCGTAACGTAACAGGTTGTGAAGCTCTTGGCACCCATTAACCTTCTACTTCTACAGCTCCACTGATTGCTGCCATTGATGAAAATATGAGGAATGTGAATGCAATGGCTGAATCAGTATTTGCATAGCCTCGCGCGTACTCATTTGATGATATTGTATTGTTAATGATGACGTTTGTGCGTCGCCATTTTACGCCCTACTCGAACAGCCGCAGTCTCAGCAGTTACAGCTAAATGACACAGCGCTCGTTGAATTACACGTCGTCGTTCCAGCCCATGCACGTCTGGTATTTAGCATTATCGAATTGTAAGCTACTTAAGTAATAAGGTTTATCTACTAGCACTTATTATATGATACTTGATTGAATGTGATAGATATACAACAATAATGCTGAACTTTACTAGATCAATTTGCTTACGCTTATATTTACATATAATTCTGAATGCAAAGTGAAACCAAAATGGGGTATGCAGAACGGAAGTGTGTTCTACTGAACAGAGCCAAATCAAGTTCACATAGTACGCGGCCTAATAATGTCAAGCTAGGTCTAGCTACGTCTCCTTATTTCAGGCACCCTGGTCTTGAAAATGTGGACGCCGTTATTTCCCATGTCCCCTTTGCAGCAATGCATGTATTCAAATATTAGTCACCAACAGCCATACATGGCACATATCAGTTACCTTGAGACACACTCTGCACATATAAGTTACCAGCAGGCATACGCTGCACATATCAGTTACCTTGAGACATACTCTGCACATATCAGATACCTGCAGGCATACGCTACCCATATCCTTTGGAGGATTTATAACTCCACAAATTGTTGCACACGTTATTCGATGTCAGCTGTTTTGGGTGTTAAATGTATAATTGCAATAGCGATTGCTAAATCAGCAGAGCACTTAGAGACTTGGACGACGACAGGGTTTGCACGATATGCAAGGATGGGAAAAGGAACGGAGGTAGGCGCGATGCAACACTTGTATCACCACGTAGTAACACGAGTAGCGTCTCCTAGCAACAAATGTAGCGCCACGTAGTAACACGTGAAGAGTCTCCTAGCAACAAATATAGCGCCAAGTAGTAACACGTGTAAGGTCTTCTAGCTCTTTCTAGTATGATCAATTGCTGTAACTAGTCAGTTATCTCAGCGTAGCCTGACCAGCCATTAGTCAAAAATATGAAACCCCGTGGTGTCTCCGTCCCTCAACACCTGCTGCAATGATATATAGGGTGTAACGGCTGCCCACAATTACATTTTAAAACTGTTTTAACCGTCGATTAACGCACATTACCATTCCCACCTGCCGGTTTCACAAATCGATTGAGGGACAAATAATCATACAACAGCTGTGGCGATATCTTCTTATAGAATGGCTAACTATGGAGTGGTAATTCAACAAAAACGTAATCTATAATAAACATACTTACCATGCTGACTATGACACGTGAATATTGCAAATCGAATTCATGCCTGATTCCTACCTGATTCAACCATGAATAAAACAAAAGCGCACTTTACGGTGACGTCTTGTGTTCGAAGTCACATGCCCTCTGGCCGTCCACACTACTAACTACGGCTGGAATGGGACACATATGCTGACGCAATACTCACAGGCAAAGCATGAAAGCAAGTATCTAACTGTATAAAGCCCGAATCTCTGATGGTCATATTCTTTAGCTCTTGGAATTTAGCGAGCTTATAAACATAATTGATTATTTTCACGCTCGGTGAACGCAGGGTAAATGGAAGTAGGCAGCGGATACGACGTTGACACCATCTGACAATACACACGAGAAACAATATTCTTGTGACTGACATATCCATTGATGCTACTCTATAGTGCAAACAGAGAAGGGCAAGAGGCGGGTGTCATGAATTCATATTCCAAACATGCACGAGATA
>CM067349.1:55249564-55281734 GCA_034190875.2 Urechis unicinctus | reverse complement strand
ACTCCAAAGGCAGATCGACTCTCTATTAAGTTGGTAATATCACCCTCAACCAATTCTATGGGGAGTTGTTCTAACATAAGGGATACCCCCATACTTAGTATCCTGGTATATCAACCACCATTTACTACGCGCCTTTACCATCCATCACCAACACACGCCCCCTATTGCCACATTTTGAATCAGCCAAATTAGTAATTATGGGCTGCCGCACGGATTCTCCTGTTTCTGGAGATCATCATATTGTTTGTTGGCAGCAGCCCTTGGTGATATGGGGTAACGCAGCTAAATTATTTAGTTACCTGTCAAGGTCACTAGTCATCATATCACCAGATATATCCACTTTAAAAGCCTTCGTTCTATATTCAGGAAAGTTCTGGATCCGTATTTATATGTTGGCATCTTGTAAATTCATGGACAACATTAACATAAAGCTTGTGGTTGTCCAATAAAATTACCTAACTAATCCGTAACTGTACAGTTCCGCATTCAACACATTTTAAGACAAGATTAGTGATGTTCGTGGTTATTATATCACCAACTTTATGAAGTGCAGTGGAGCCACCATCTAGCAAGTTGTGCATGGCACTTACTTGATCGAGGTGGACATAAAGTGTGTTGAAGATGCTTAAGTTGACGGACCGGTCATGTGTAAGTACCTGAAGGAATTTATCTTTCACCCAGGCCATCTTCAAGACCCAATATTTTAACGACTCCGTCTGTCATACCCACAGCCCCATTATTTGATTGTGATAACCCCATTTACAACATCAACTAGCAAATTTACACCTATAGATACAATTGCCTCCTGCAGAAGTCGGACATTCCAGATGCCATACTTAATTGGGCAGTTTCTCCTATTCCTTAACCCCATGACCGCTATGCAACTGTCTCATTTGATTCAGGGTTGTGCCAGCCAGGAGTATTTCTGGTTGTCCCAAGGCCTACGCATAGATCACATGTAGTGTTGTCAATAGGATTTTGCAAGGTCACGGCCACGCCACTCTGAACGTCTGTCAGAGTTTAATGCATGGTTAACTATGCCGGCCTATCAATTGAATAGCCACGACACATATGAAGCAGGTGGGATCTATCCAGTCAGGGTGATGGTAGAAGACTTGACCCGGCAAGACATTCAAGTCGTTCACAGCGGCGGCACTTTCACTATTACTCCTGAGGCGTTCAATTATTACAGGATGCCACTGTTACTCTGTTATTGTGTATATGATCTGTGTTTCTAGGCCAATACAGTTTCGGCGCACCCAGATCAACTTTGCAGCATGGTGTGTAAGCACAGGCTGCAGCGGGTCATCACAGGACCACTTCGATGCTAAGAACCATCCTCCACATCCCCCATACTCTCCCCACCTCGTCCAAGCCATTTACACCTGCTGGCAGAGATAAAAAAAACTATCCTTCATGACCACGCCCATAACCCCTTTTGACAATCTATGTGATTGCAGAGCCTACAAGAGACTCTCTAGCGAGTTTGGTGTCAATGTACCAAAGACTGGCACCAGTTGGCAACAGTCAACAACGACAACCTTGGGGTATGACTCCAGTAGCGTCGTCAGGATTATGCCATTCAACCAGCCACATTTGCAGCTGACTTGAGCCACCATGATTCGTCGGAGACGATGATCCCTTGGAGGGCAGCGCTGGTGTGATGGGTTGTTGCCGGTGTCGAGGTCGAGGTCGTATTACTAGGAATGAGAGCCTTACAGCAGTGTTTTCAGGGTGAACCTACCCTGTACATTATTGACCACTGCTCGGCCACAAAAACTCTGAATAAGTATAGAACATATCAGTTCTGGCCCGTCTTACCTAATATAACCAACGGGGGCCAGTTCCGCTTATACAGGGTTTTCGATTTATGCTCCCCGTCACTTGTCTTGTTTTCTAAGGTTTACGTGTACAGTTCTGACTTATACACGGCTGTCATGGCTTAGAGGCGAGTCGGATCCGAAATCCAACGGGTCCGACTCCGCACTGGTAAATTAACGGGGCCATAGGCTAAGTTGTCCATGCTGTTCTTGGATATCCACCGTTTTGAATCAAACCGGGAGAGTGACACCTTGTTTACATGTGCCCCATATATGCTGTGGCATTTTTTCGTAGCATGATCATCCCATGGCAGAACTGCTTCTGTGTGGTGCTCACTACGACCAGCTTCTCTCCCTTGGACTTTTTGATCTCACATCAGGATTGAGTACATCTTAGGGCGCAGGCCTACATTCTCCTGGATCGTTACTCCAAGACCTTCTTATTAGTGTTGGCGTACAGCGCGTGATTAGGTTAGTAGTTGCTGGTGTCAAAATTGGTGAGGTCCGTTTGCATGTCTGCGTACACGTCAGCTGTGCGGAATAAACAGCAAGTCATTGTTATTATATACGTCATACGTCAGGTGCTTTGAGAGGTCAAGTATGCACATTGCTACATACACCAGGCGGTTTAACACGAGAAGGGTCTTGTGTATATGCAGGGCAGCCAAGTCATAATCGAATACTTTGTGACGAGCATGGGTGGGACGGACCACAACCCTGCGTATGCCGAGGGTACAATCTTAACTTTGACTCGCCTTTGAAGATTCTACATTGCATTATCGAACATCAAGTTGTTTATCAGCCTGTACAGGTCCTTCTCTTTATGCGAAATTAGGGCTCAATCCAGGGGCTTGGATTGAATATGAGCACGCAGTGTATCTTGGTAAGCCTCATTCCCAGTGATAGGTAGAGCTTGAGATTCCTGGGGTGGATCACATACTTTTGTTGCGCAGGATGGGCACCAGTTTCTCAACCTTCGCCGTGCTCCTCAATGCATCTAGGAGATCCTTCTGGTAGTCTGACAACCATTCATTCTGCACCGGCATTTGCTCGGCGGTAGTGGATAAATTTTGTGATGAGCATGTAGCTCTGCAGGTTATTCCAGATCATCTTAGTATATATCCGATTGTGGAATTGTCGGGATGATCCTGATTCTGTAGATTGGGCGGCTGATGCACCCACTTAAAGCCCTAGTGGATCGGGGCTGGCTCATCACCAACCCATACGGATTGTTAGCATCAAGGTACTGGATGTAGTTCGCAGACTCCTTGTCAAAGCCCTGCACGTATGGGTTATTGGCTTTAGAGTGGCAGTGCGATACCATGCTTATCCCGCTACGAAGTATAATTTTATGTATGCAACTTTGTGATATTATGTCAAGAGTTTTTAAATGTATATTGTCTAGTTACATAGTCTATATATTTAGATACTCATAACATATGTATGTTCTTACTCAACTATGTCACTATTGTCAAATCTATTCTTTTGGACATAGTTCAAAATATTATACTTTAAGAATTTGTGTACTAAACAACTATGCCATGTGGGTTTAAGTCATAGTTGTGAGTTCAATAAATGTAGTCATTCCTCAGAAGAAGAATGACCTTTATTTGGCAGCCAGCCTTATGTTACCTATATTCACCTCAAGTGTTGGCAGCAACGAGCTGCATGATCCTCTGTTACTATTTAAGAAGTGCAAATCATTGCAGCGAGCCCTGATCATAATGACCAGTTATGACCTGCGATCATAACGCGATTTATGAGAATGGCGAACCTAATCTTTTTGCCTCCATGTAACTTACTCGACACCGTCCGCCTCCACTCGGCCTTAATGGGTCAACTAATCCCTTTACCTCAGGTTCGCGGTTGAACAGCACGCGGCTGCAATCACCAGCGCCCTCCCTCGGTTTTTTGTCTCGATTCCCTTAGGCCCTACTCAATGAATACGCGGAAACACAAGTAGCTACTCCTCCACTAAGCCCAGAGTGGTCCATCCAACAAATAGTACAGTACAGGCTCACCAGGCTTAGTAACAGAACGTTCAAACCGGTAGATATTTAGTGACCACTCAGGGTCAATTGCACATCGGAGGACCTGCTCCAGCTCACTACACTGGTAGAGGTAGCGAACGCCAACACCTGAGGGAAGATTTTGCTCTTTGAGCCATACCAAGCGCCCCGGGACCACGGAAGAGGGCTTTTGTGCAATCTTTTTTGCTGTTATAGCATCTTTAGGTTTTGTTCCAGTCAAACAGGTCATTTCATTGTTTATTTTAGAGGCAAGAGCTTGCAGCCACGAAACCCACACATCGTTCCTCAGATGGAAGTTTTAACTCCACAGCGTACTGGTGTGCAAAGAGCCTCTCTGCAAGAATGTGGTTTAAGCGTTCCAAAATAGCCTGGTCTCGATGGACATTCACAAGGCAATACCTGAGAGAGAACCCGTATTCACTGCTGCTGGCCAAGTATGGGTTCTCTGTAGTAGTCCTCTCTCAGTAGTCCTGGATTGTCCTTGCTTGTATATCCTTTCAAGTGCATCTGCAACCTCCGTAGCCTCTTTTGTAGTGACAGTCCACATCAATTACAGTGAGGGCATACCAGCGAGTCTAGTGTTTTAAGCTGTCATGAGGCAAAAACAGGCTTGGTGAACCTCATTAGGCACAGACACATAAAATTTTGGCCGAGGAATATGTCTGGGGACTGAATGGTCGATCTGCAAAATGGCCTGCTTTTTAAGCCAACCCATTGCAACTTCCTCAGAAAACTTTGCAGCAAGCCTATCCCTCTTTTGAGTCCACTCTGGGTATATCAGCTGAGGCAGCAGCTACAGGGTGTTGAGAATCAGAGTCTGGAAGGCATTCTGTAAGGAGGTGATCAATTATTCAATCAGAAACTAGTGATTGCTGTTTCTAATATATACTGCCGAAGTCTAATATATTGTGTCTTTATGAAGGCCACTACCCAAATAATTGTACATAACCAGCAACCAATGACACGGCTGGTGTCTAGCTGTTCAGGAGAAAGATAGTTTTAATCGTGGAAAATGGAATAAGCTGTAGGTTGATCAGTCTTTAGCAGCAGTTATGCGTGCTTGGTCTCTACTAGTTGCTAGTGTACTGCGGCACGTTCCTCCCGGAGGGATCACTTCATTCTCACGCAGCTGCAATGAGGTCACCTTTCTTGGTGTGAGAGACACCCAGCGAGTCTTTTACCAAAGGTCCTTCAGTACAGAGTTGTACTTTTGAGTGAGGACCAAGACACTTTGCTGCGCATGCCATCCGCTAAAGGCTTTCTTCTTGACAATGTTCCCGAGCAGTCATCAATAATGTACAGGAAAGCCTCGCACTTAAAATTATAGTAGAAAACCCTCAAGTAGTCATTGAACTAATCGCCTGGATCAACCACGTACAACTCTGAATCAGACCACATCCATGGCCACAACTGATAGGACTCGTTGAAACGGATGGTAAGGCAGAGGATCACTATATGCTCAAAGGCGCTGAAGAAGGTAGTTCGAGCATAGAGACCACACCTAGTCTGACTACAAACAATTACTGAGCCAGGGCCATTTAGAAATGATAAGTCAGAACGACTAGTATATTGCATTGACGAACCTGCCATCTTTTATGTTAAGCTGTGCATCCATTACACATACATATAGTCGTTAAGTGCACCAGCAGCCCCTGCTTTTGTTGTGGTTGAGATGGTGACACCCTCATACGTATTCTCAACACGCCTGCCACTACTATGGAGCTGGTTGCCGTCACTCGTCCTCAAGTCAAGCCACAGGGCATGCATGCTGGTTATGCAGTCTCTTTAGGACACATCAGCCTGTGCCTGGTCTTTTACAGCTGTTGCCACACTGGGTTCTAGTTTACTCACGTTCAAGTTGATGTTCCACAGCGTGCCACTCTAAATGTAAAGAAGCTTCCTGTGACCGACCACTCACTCATAGAGAATTGCAAGCCGACCAGTGTCCTGGTTTCGGATCATGTGTGCAAGCTCTGTTTGGGTGACCATGTCAAACTCCAAGAAAATGGCATTGATACTGGGCATCAGCTCTCTCCTGAGCAGTCTTCCATAAAACGCGGTGACAGTGTTACACATTAATGTCATTGATGGACGTTACCAGAAATCCTGATTGTCGTTTTTATTAACTGCGGCGCGCCCCAGGTTTTGGACAATGCTGCAGTTGGCGTCGTTCGAGGTCAGCCTGATTGCAAAGGCCAGCCAGACTGTTCCCTGGCCTATTACGTCTTCTGCACCCAGGTTGGGGACCAGTAGTTGTTGGTTTTGGTCAATGGTGCTTGGGTTATTGTAAGAAGCACAGACTGCCGCACACCCTTTACCCCGAGGAGCATGGCGGGGTGAATGCTGTCGGTGATGGCTTGGGTTTTAAAACCGACAGTGCGCTGGACACGATGAAAACTCATATATCTACCGCGAAAAGACGAAAAAGATGAAAAGGGTGACCCCGGCTGGATCACATAAGGCCCACACTGCTGAAAGCATTGATGATGAGACAAAATACTCTCTAATGCGCTGCATTCATGAAATAATTAGCTGTACAGTAATCTGTGGCAAAGATGAGCCACCTGCGTACATTCCATAGAGGCGACGTCATTATGAAGAGAAAAAACTTAAATAATGAACTCTGTGACTACAAACGGCGGGCGGGTTGCAGTGCTTGAAAGTTATGTAAAAGAATTAATGAAAGAAGTAGATTGCCTTTGGAGAAGAGAGCTTTGGAGAATAAACTGGGAGATATTGCGAGAGATTTGGAGTCTAAAAACGATGACCATATGGAACGAGTGAAACACCTAGAAGAGCTTGTCAGCTGGAGTGAGAAGCACGCTACGAGCTTGTGAAATTCTGGTTCGAGATATATGGACTACTCAAATTACTATACTACTCACTGACCAAGAAAAATGACGTGCTGTCAGAGCTTAGCGGCCGTCATGCGCAGCAAAGTGTCTGGGTGTTCATCCATAAGTACAACTGCTGAAGAACCTACGTGAGCAGACCAGTTGGGCCGTGCTCTTTCCCACGACGGACTGTGACTTGCTTGAATACGCTCTGCATGATAATGTTGTGATTCCGACGAGGGGAAACGCACGCAAGCTACTTGCAAAGACAAAAAAACCGTTTGAGTTAATTAATAAATACAAGCATTAAGTAAACAATATATGTATCAAAGCTATTTGATAATACTAAGAAATTTGAAGCCCGCAGCCTGCCCGAGTTATGTTAGATGATATAGAATCACATGGACAGCAACTGTAGACAATGAGAAAAGAGAACAAAGCTTCACTTTAATACAGAAATATTTCTCATATTCCTTTGAAAGAGAAGTGGTCCGACGACAAGTGATTTAATAAGAGTGTGAGGCAATGGCGAGAGGGCCATTCATTACAAGGCCCTGACAGATATGTTACATGCTCACGAGGCAGGTAGGTTGAGAGGGAGGGAGAGAAGAACAACTTCCCTGCGATGCACAGTTTTTGCTGTATGTATGTATGTATGTATGTATGTATGTATGTATGTATGTATGTATGTATGTATGTATGTATGTATGTATGTATGTATGTATGTATGTATGTATGTATGTATGTATGTATGTATGTATGTATGTATGTATGTATGTATGTATGTATGTATGTATGTATGTATGTATGTATGTATGTATGTATGTATGTATGTATGTATGTATGTATGTATGTATGTATGTATGTATGTATGTATGTATGTATGTATGTATGTATGTATGTATGTATGTATGTATTTATGTATGTATGTTTGTATGTATGTCTGTATGTATGTATGTATGTGTATGTATGTATGTATGTATGCATGCATGTATGTATGCATGCATGTATGTATGTATGTATGTATGTATGTATGTATGTATGTATGTATGTATGTATGTATATGTATGTATGTATGTATGTATGTATGTATGTATGTATGTATGTATGTATGTATGTATGTATGTATGTATGTATGTATGTATGTATGTACGTACGTACGTACGTATGTATGTTTGTATGTATGTATGTATGTACGTATGTATGTATGTATGTATGTATGTATGTATGTATGTATGTATGTATGTATGTATGTATGTATGTATGTATGTATGTATGTATGTATGTATGTATGTATGTATGTATGTATGTATGTATGTATGTATGTATGTATGTATGTATGTATGTATGTATGTTTGTATGTATATATGTATACATGCATGCATGCATTCGTGCATGTATGCATGCCTACAGGGTATGCTGTAATTTCATCAAATACGGGTGGTGATTACACGCAAATTAATATGTCTAAAATGACAGTCTGCGCAGCACAACAAATAGTGCTTCATTTATCTTTAAAAAAAAAGGCGCATGAACTAGGCCAAATTAAGCGTTGTAGTGGCGTGACGCATTACAATTGAAGTGGTGTGAGATGTTTCCCTTGTAGTGATATGACGCTTTACCCATGCAGTGGCGTTGCGAGTTATCCATACTGCAATGCAATGAATTACCCATGTAGTGGTGAGATGCATTACTCATGTTACGGTGTGATGCGTTAGCCATGTTACGGATTTACGCCGCACCCATGTAGTGGTGCGATGTATTACCCATGCTGTGGTGTGACGTGTTAGCAATATAGTGGTGTGATGCATTACCCATGAAGAGGTGTGACATGTTACCCATGTAGTGGTGGATACCATACCCATGTAGTGGTGCGATGCGTGACCGATGTAGTGGTGTGATGCATTACCCAGGTAGTGGTGTGACGCGTTACTCATGTAGTTGTGCGATGCGTTATCCATGTCTTGGTGTGAAGCGTTAACCATGTTGTGGTAAGGCACCAATGTTGCAGTGTGACGCGTTACCCATGTTTTACTGTAATGTGTTGCGGGACAGTTGGTATGACGAGTCGTCCGTTGTGAGTTTTGATATACCACCAATTTTGCGGCTTCATGTGTTATCCATCATAAAGTGTGACTTGTCACTCGTGGATTGTTGTGGTGTAACTCAGATGTGTTGTGATTTTCAACGAGAGAGATTTGTCATTTGGCACCCATTGTGTGTTGTGTTACCCATAATGTGGTGTGATGTTCCTCTGATGTGTCAACTATATTGTTATATAATATGTCACTCACATTAAGGTTCATTTCACGAATGGTGTGGTGTGATCAGTCACACATTTCAAGATTCAATGAGTCAACTTATGAGAATATCATCAGTGATCGGTATAGTATTTTAATTTTACATTTTTGTTATTATTTGTAGGAACTCTAGCATCCCCAGCAAGTATGATGTATTCTGTCAAGGCGTCGTTGTCCATCATGACTCTAATGCAATACTTCGCTGTCGACGCCATCTGTCCAGACGTGTCATGGCCGACAGGATGCCTCTGCCAGGACGAACTGGACCGTACCCACGCTGTCAAGTGAGCAGTCATTGACCTGGAACCAACTGTCAGTCAGCTTCCGACATCAGTAACAAGGTTGTTGATAGTGCTGCGCCCTGGTGGAAAGAAAATCCAACAACTCGACATTTGTCACTTGACTGAGCTCCGTGAATTTGGAATATATGGTCACAACCTCAAAGCGCTGACATACAGAGTGAGAATGTCCTCTTCCATATGTCTCAACAATTCCCGCCTGGCTGTGTTCAGGAGCAGATTCCCCTTACGGTGGCGGGAATCTAAACAGTTCCTCCACATGAATCATTTGAAGGAGCTTATTTTATCCGTAACCGATATGAATTGGCAAGATATGGCAAAACTGGCCGAAGGTAGTCTGAAGAACAAGGCTCACCTTGAAAAGCTCATTTTACGAGGTTTCAACAGACACGAAGGTCCCAGAGTCATAGGACAATTCAATCTGAGTGACACGCTAGGATCTTTGACAAACATCCGACTCAAGCACCTTGATTTGGCCAACAATGGTTTTCATTACATAGCCAAGTTGAATGCTTCTCTACTCAATCATATCGAATACTTGGATCTTTCGTACAACATGTTATGTTACTCAACAAAGCCTTTACCACAGGCAAGGAGTCAGATTGCTGCAATAATATTCTTGCAAAAACCTAACGATACTAGACATCGGCCACCAGGGAGTATACGAATCATACCGACCAACTCTTACGCTGAAACAAGAAGAAGTGACACTTGCACCTACCGATAACAAATCACTATTGAACCAATCAAAGCAACGTGTCCATGCGGTACATTTCCCATCCCAGTCGGCTACCTGGAGACCCTCATCATACCTGCGTTCACTCCATTTGTTTCAACAAGAGGAGACTTATCGAATTGCGTTTGCTTTGCCCTGCCAAACAGACTCAAATATGTTGATATGCAAAATAACGCTGTCTATTTTGGATATGAAGCATTTGCAGGGAATGCGACAATAGTTAATCTAAACTATTTAGAAACACTCAACATACAAAACCAAGGGACTACACATTTGTCAAACACGTTCTTCAGTAGTTTTAGTGCGCTCAAAGTTGCACTTCTTGGACGAAATAAACTCAGATCCATATTTATTGACGGTACCTTTTACTTCTGGAGTAATGCACAATTGCAAGTGCTTGATTTGGCCGACAATGAGATGGAGGAATTTCCGTCAGGCGATGTACTCGGGGCTTTACCTGGACTCGTACACCTGAATCTTAGTGGTAATGCAATCTCCACATGGAACACAAACATCTCCATGCTCCATCAATTACGCACGCTTAACCTCAGCAACAACAGACTGGCTACGCTACCTGCTGCAATGCGAAGCGAGCTCGACGTCCTTGTTTCCTCACCAGGGGTCAGTCAGTTATCAATAGACTTGCGTTCTAACCACTTGTCTTGTCTCTGTGACAACATTCCTTTCGTGGTGTGGATGCAAACTACCAACATAACATTTTCTAACAAAGAGCAGCACATCTGCCTGCATCCAGTATCAGGTTTAACTCAGGCCTTCAAAGTAGACCCGACAATCCTGACTCAACATTGTTTCCCGAACACGATTAGACTAGTAGCAACGTCTGTGACCGTGACCACGCTTGGCACAATGGTCATTGTCGCCCTGATCACGGCTTACTGTAAGCGTTGGTACTTCCGCTACTGGTGGTACCTCCTACACAACAGCTGAAGGCGACATCGCCAAGTCGAGGAGGATTACGAATATGATGCATTTATCGCTCACAGCAAAGACAACCAAGAGTGGGTTATTGAAGAACTGATTAAGGAACTTGAAACCAAGCGCGGTCTTCGTCTATGCTTATATCAACGGGATATCTATCCCAATGAAATTTTGATTAAAGCACTGGTGGATAGGATTGACAAATCGCGACACACTCTACTGGTATTATCGCCCAGTTTTGTTGCCAGCCACTGGTGTCGCCTTGAAATGGATATTGCTCACACCAAGATGGGAGAGGAAGGTAAATATGTCATTGTGTCAGTCTTGCTGGAATCTCTACCCAGTCACTCAATCAACGAGACTCTCCATAGATTGTTACGACGGAAGGTTTATAAAGAGTGGCCCTCTGAACGCGATGGACGGCTGTTGTTCTGGCAACGATTGGCCAGAGCGCTTCGAGCATGCGATCCTCTTAACACACCTGAAGGCCAAAGAGAGTCAGATGGACGCATTAACTCAATCGAGGATTCTGATGACGTCACGCTGGAAAGTGATACAGCAACTGCTATCGGAATGATGAATTCTCCATCACGTAATGTTTTATCGGATGACATCATGCTTTTACCTTAGTTCAATTCTTACGGATTTCCTTCCAATATATGATAAAGATTTCAATTTGAACTAACCTAATATATGCAATTCCGTATTGATTGATCTATTCACGTACTTGGAAAATGGTACAATGTGGTTAAAAAGGCAATGCAAAACGCAAATTATGCCAGAAATGCTTTCAGAGTCCTGAACATAATATATTATCCATTTGACAAAGACTTATTATTTTACTATGTATCAACTGCTGTCCTACTCTAACCGGTGATGATACCATTAAGATGTTACATCATAATTGACGCGGGATTAATTTCTGTGTGACGAATGCAATTCCAGAGTTATTGTGGCTCTTCATTATATGCAGCTTCTATTCTGTTCTGGGTAGGCCGTGCATGACATATTAATTAAGAACCCCAACCCATACCTCACATGGATATCAGATTACCTAAATGTTATAATTAGGTCTCAATATAGCCTGGAAATGCATATGCATTGATGCTCAGACTGAGGGCTAAATGAACTGATAGTTGTAACATAAAGCAGTTATTACAACTTATTTGCGATAATTAATCTAACGTTACTCAAGCAGCTGCAAGAAATGATTTATTTTGAGCAGCTTTTTATTCTATTTACAAATCTTTAACACGTATTATCTTCCTAATTTATTTGAGTTTTCAATGCCGTAGCAACTTCTTTAAAATTATCTGCATATCTCGATTATTGTGTAGCGTGTCAACCTCTTAAATTGTTGCTTGTATTTAGCTCTTGAATGATATATGATTTTGCCTCACATTGTAAATACATTTGCATAGATTTAGAAAATAAAATTCTAAAGATTATATCCTTTGAAATTTTATGATAAGGTTTTTATCTATTAACTACACAACTGGCAATTAAGAGTGTTATAACTTCAAAGGCAGATCGACTCCCTATTAAGTTGGTAATATTATCCTCAACCAATTCTATGGGGAGTCACAAGTTGTTCTAACATAAGGCTGGTTAACGGGCTCTGTCAAATATGACTCAGATATATTACTTCCAAAGATTCAGATGGTAGTGAGCAATCTGGGAGTGATGATGATGGTGGTGACTCTGACTATCATAGTGACTTTCAGGATGAGGATTCAAGCCTAGAAAAAATTTTCTTTTATGCGTAGGAAACTCTTGATATCACTATCTAACTGTCACCTCCTACATAAAAGACTCTATACAATTGGTCCAGAGCAATCGAGTCGAAGGATTGTATCATCATATACACCTCTTGTTATTGTATAACATGCTATGTTCATTAAATAAACTGTACTGTTAATAAATAATATCTGTCAAAAGTGTATCTTGTAAATTTAGTATATAAAACCCTACATGTATGTGATCAAATTAATTTTCACTAAAATGTACATACAATTTTTGGTCCTGCAAAAACTTGTCCGGTCCTGCAATGTAGACTGTATTGCAGGACCTCATGTCCTGCAATGTGATAATGACTTTCGTACAGACTGGTATTTGCTTGTATATCCTTTCAAGTGCACCTGCAACTTTCGTAGTCTCTTTCGTAGTCAATGTTCCCGCCGCTTTGTAGCGATAGGCCACATTAATAACGGTGTGGGCATACCTGTGAGTCCGGCGTTTTAAGGTGCCATGAGGCATAAAGAGGCTTGGTGAATATCATAGGGTACAGACACATCACATATTGACCGCGGAATGTGTCTGGGGATTAGATGGTAGATCGGCAAAATGGCCTGCTTTTTAAGCCAACCCATTGCAACTTCATTAGTAACCTTAGTGGTTACTTCAAGTTTCTTGATACCTGTAATGCTGTTCCAATAGCCCTCGAGGCTTGATTTGCATGCGGCGAGTTGTGCGATCTATTGTTATAAATGCTAACAATCACAAGTCTCTAAATTGCCACGGGTGAAAAATCACCAATGACCAGTCCTGGACATACCAATATGATATGGACCAATACGATTGGCCTAGTTAGCAAGCCTGTAGGCAACCAGCCCAGTCGCAGCCATACCCAGTGGTCATCTGAGGGTACGTAAAAGTCGGAAAGCTGGAGCTCAGATTACAGCGGGTCAACGGATTTACCTGTAAATAGGTAGTATTCACGCATGTCGTCGTCGACATCTCAGAAAGTATGCTCGGTATGTCCCTGGCGATGAAGTCTAGTTGATCCGCTCGATTAAAGTCTAGTTGATCAGTTCGATTCTTTGATAAGAATTTGCTCCCAGAGAACGCAATGCCTTTGACAATGGCAACTCCAACAAGCGGCCCGATTGCGGCAATATGTTTATTTCAGTAAATCACCTGGTATAATCTAGTAGACTTTGTTGACAAGCCTACCATCCAAAATGTTAAGCTGTGCATCCATAACAACATACAAATAGTTGTTAAGTGCACCAGCTTTTGTTGTGGTTTAGATGGTCTCATCCTTGTCCCCCGCCCTCACTCATATCTCAGTTACATTTCCGTCGTCTGATGTATCACTACCCTGGACATCAAGTCTCTCCTGTGCAGTCTTCCATAGGACGCTGTGACCGTGGTGTCACTGTCATCGATGGACCTCATTACCAGAAAACTTGACTGTCCTTTTCATAAGCACGGCGCGCCTCAGGTTTTGTATAATGATGTTGTTTGCGTCGGTCGAGGTCAGCGTGATTGATCCTAAGCCTAAGATCAATCACGTATACTATGGGTTGGTAAAACGTTGAATAGATTAGTTCAATGTATGGAGGTCAAGGACTGCGTTGGGAAACAAATCTGCCAAATTTAAACCTTGCCTCTGTAATTTCAAACGTGTACTGGAGGTGGTTGTAGATATGGGTCTTAGTTTAGAGGTTGATGCTGTAGATTGGGTGATTACTATCAAAGTTCCTGATAATGGCCATGCACGTGTAACAGATGGAGGGTTAGACATGTTGAGTCTTTGTGATATGCTGTGGATTGGTTCAGGTACACAAGAGGGGATCGGCCCATCAACTTTGGCTACTTCAACACACTATTTGTCCTCCTCGATCAAGTTAGTACCATCCACAACATACTAGACGGTGCGCCCACTATGCCTTGACGTTGTGGGTTAAGAGGGTGGCTTTTTCGATGATATTAATAACCACGACCATCACTAATCCTGTCAAAGCGTGTTAATAGTGTAACTGTGTATGAGTTGAAGGTGCAGTAACCATTCAAGGAAGGCTACTGGCTAACCATGACTTTCCTGTTAGTGTTGTTCTTGAATTCACAAGATGTCAATAAAAACAGGCATTTATTGACCTCGATCAAAAACAATTGGAGCAAAGCTCTTTGAATATACGAATAAGACAATGCCTTGTGATCTTATAATGCTAGATACTGAAATCCTTTGGCTGGGAGACCCGATTTCACCAAAGGATGCTGTCAATAAAAGGTATGTGGATACCAAACATAGAGAGCAGCATAGGAACCTAAAAGAGTATATAAACATACAGAAGAGGCCTATTATTATTATCCGGGCAGAAGCAAGTGGGACACTGCGCAAGGTATAGGAGTGGTCATTTGGTGATGGAGCCAGGGGTTAAACCTCACTAGACTCAAGCTGCGGATATGTTATCAAGTGGTTAGGTCATTCGTGTAGAGGTTGTCTTCAGTTGTTCCTGTTATAAATAAAACAAACCACGTGGCAAGGATAAGTAAGCCTCCTGACCAGCGGGCTGTTGTAATACATTTAAACCAACCTTTTCAGCTGTAG
This sequence comes from Urechis unicinctus, assembly GCA_034190875.2. Taxonomy (NCBI): domain Eukaryota; kingdom Metazoa; phylum Annelida; class Polychaeta; order Xenopneusta; family Urechidae; genus Urechis; species Urechis unicinctus. Next base: position 55,266,443 of record CM067349.1, on the reverse strand, counting down.
CAAGGCAACGCTATTAACGTTTATACTACTCCAAACAGAGTAGCAACTAATTGAACTTGACTTGTAGAATCAGTATGAAACAACAACCAACAGTTCTAACAGCACCGTCATATCCTAAGCAGTCTCATGAACCGGAGGTCGGGACTGATCAAGCTCAGTTATTTAGACTTGGGGAGATCACATGGCCGAAAATACAGCTAAAAATAAGAGGGAAAAATGAGCCACTCTTTACAAAAAGTATCGTCGTGGGGTGACCACACTGGACATTATCAATGGTGCACTTGTGTTGGTCGGCATAGTCATAGGCTCGACTGTTATCCGCCATTGTTATGGTGCCTACTGACTCGGGATCAAGATAGGAGCAGTGGCGTATGGTGGCCTCTCAGTGGCTGGAAAGTTGATCACCAGTAGGCTGTTAATCAAAGCCACAGAAGCACAACAAAATCAGTCTCCTAGCCAACATCGAGCTCGACACGATTACAACTCATACCGCAATAACCGACGGTAAATATCGAAAGATTCAAGGTTATTCTTTACAAGCTATCTAAGTTCCATCAGATGAAAAGGTGATCAAGGCTGGATCACATCAACGCCCACGCCATTGATGATGAGACCAAAAAAACTCTCTTATACAGCACGGACAAGACAAAGTGCAGCTTGCATGCAATAATTACCTGTACATTAATTTGTGGCACCAGAGTACATTTCATAGGGGCGACGTCATTTTGGAAGAGGAATAAAATAATGAACTCGGTGAATGCAAACGGCGAGCGTATTTAAGTTGTGTAAAAGAATTAAAGGAAGAAGTAGATGGTGGAAAAGAGTTTTGGAGTCTAAAAACGATGACCTTATGGAACAAGTGAAACACCTAGAAGAGCTTGTCAGCTGGAGTGAGATGCATGCTATGAGCTTGTGAAATTCTCGTTCCAGATATATGGAATACTCAAATTGTTATACAGCTCACTGACTAATAAAACGACATGCTGTCAGAGCTTAGCGGCTGTCATGCGCAGCAACGTGTCATAAATACAATTCTAATAAACATAAAAATAATGGGGACCAATAAATACGTAGTTCTAGTTCATGCGCCTTTGGATAGCGCAATGTATAGGTTTAGCGCCGTGGCTTAACAAAGCAGATAGATGTCAGCTTGTTGATGGCGAGATGCCAATAAACGAGGAGTCGCTAAACCATGCTCTAACGTGTCGAATACATGTCGTGCTGTTTTAGGTCATGTGTCTTATATATGGAAAACCAATCGAACCAGGAAATGGTGTTATCAGTGAACGGTGTGCAGCATGAAAACGTAGTCTACCTGACGTGGAGATAGATGACGGTTACCTGGCTTTGATACTGATGAGATACAAGACGTAAATTATCTGTCCCAGAGACAAAATGATCAGGCTGTCAGGCGCAAAAGGTGAGGAATTCATGACATTTCGCATGTATGTATGTTGGCAGGTAGATTTGTAGGCAGGCAGGCAGGCAGAAAGCCAGACAGGAAATATGCTATGGAATAATTAAGTTTCATTTTTCATAGATGTGTTTGTTGATTATAAGCTCTTTGGTTGAACCCCAAACAAATCATAAGGCGAAGAATAATCAGATGCCTACAGCAGCTCGGCTAATAATCGTCCAGAGCAATATTATGTCACTATAAAAGCTTACCAGGAAATTCGCTTCAAATAAAGCGAGGCGTTGTATCACATTCAAGCGATTACCTGGTAAGTCTGCAGAAGTACACTTCCGTCCTATAGTTTTGTTCTCAGGAACCTGAACAGCACTTCCTAACTGCCTCGCCGAATTTCATCACATGCGGTTCGACGAGATTTATCCAACGTGTTGGTGAAATCGTGAAGGTATGTAGTTTCCTGATGAAGCCGTACAGGTTTTTGCGATATAACCCATGCAGTGGAGTTCAGCTTTTCCCAAGTTGAGGTGTGTTATGTTAGCCATGCTTTGGTTCAATGCGTTACCCATATTGTGGTGAAAACCAATACACGTGTAACGGTGTGGCGAGTTACCCAGGTAGCAGTGTGACGCAATACCCATGTTGGAGAGTGACGTGTTCTTTATGTAGTGGTGTGGCTAGTTACCCATGTAGTGGTGTGATGCAGTACCCATGTTGTAGTGTGATCCTTAACCCATGTAACAGATGATGAGTTGAGATGCTTAACCTATGTAGTGATGTGACGAGGTACACATGTAGTGGTGTTGCGATTAACAAAATTGTCGTGGTGCGATGCGTTACCCATGTAGTAGCGTGACACTGCCTTAAATGTGGTAAGGCGAGTTACCCATGTTGCAGTGCGACGCGTTACCTATGTTTCGCTGTGATGAGTAGCGGGACTTCCGTTGTGAGTATTGATATGCCACCAATTTTGCGGCTTGATGTGTTACCAATCATAAAGTGTGACTCGTCACTCGTGCTTTGTTGTGGTGTAACTCAGATGTGTTTGGGTTTTTCAACGAGTTTCATGTGTCATTTGGCACCTATTGTGTGATGTGTTACCTATAATGTGGTGTGATGTTTCTCTCATGTGTTAACTATATTGTTATATAATATGTCACTAACGTCTGTCTCAACTATTCCCGCCTGGCTGTGTTCAGGAGCAGAGTCACCTACAGTGGATGAGTTCTACACAGTTCCTCTAAATGAATCATTTGAAAGAGCTAACTTGAACCTTTACCAATATGATATGGCACGATATGACAAAGCTGGCTGAAGATAGTTTGAAGAATAAGGTTCATCTTGAAAAGCTCATTTGGCGAGGTTTCAACAGACACGAAGGTCCCCGAGTTATAGGACAATTCAATCTGAATGACACGCTAGGATCTTTGACAAACATCCGACTCAAGCACCTTGATTTTGCGAACAATGGTTTTCATTATATAGCCCAGTTGAATGCTGCTCTACTCCATTATATCGAATATTTAGATCTTCCGTACAACATGATATGTTACCCAACAAAGCCTGTACAGCAGACATTTATTCTTATGCATAATCTAAGTACACTTATTATGGGTCACCAAGGAATATACGAAACATACCCACCAACACTTACGCTGGAGCAAGAAAAAATGACACTTGCACCCACTGGTAACGAATTACAATTGGAACAATCAAAGCAAGTTGTTCGTCGCCCTATGCAGCCCCCGTGCCAATGCGGTCAATCTCCCTTCCCTATCGGCCGCCTGGAGACCCTCATCATACATGCGTTTTCTCCATTTGTTTCCAAAAATACGAAAAGTTTGAAGGATATCCCTTGCTTTTGCATATCCCTGCCAAACTCAAGCATCTTGATATACAAGATAACACTGGTTTACTTGGATATGATGCATTTGAAGGGAATGTGACAATACTAAATCTAGACAATTTAGAAACACTCAACATACAAAACCAAGGGGCTACCCATTTCTCAAACACGTTCTTCAGTAGTTTTAGGGCACTCGAAGTTGCACTCCTTGGACGAAATAAACTCAGATCCATATTGATTGACGGTACGTTGTTTCCGCCACTTGTCTTGTCTCTGTGACAACATTCCTTTCGTGGATTGGATGCAAACTACCAACATAACATTTTCTAACAGAGACCAGCACATCTGCCTGCACCCGGTATCAGGTTTAACTCAGGCCTTCAAAGTAGACACGACAATGCTGACTCAACATTGTTTCCCGAACACGATGAGACTAGTAGCAACGTCGCTTGGCAAACTGGTCATTGTCGCCCTGATCACGGCTTACTGTAAACGTTGGTACTTCCGCTATTGGTGGTACCTCCTACACAGCAGCTGCAGACGACATCGCCAAGTCGAGGAGGATTACGAATATGATGCATTTATCGCTCACAGCAAAGACAAAACGGAGAGTGGGTCATTGAAGAACTGATTGAGGAACTTGAAACCAAGCGCGGTCTTCGTCTATACTTGTATTAACGGGATATCTATCCCAATGAAACTTTGATTGAAGCACTGGTGGATAGGACTGACAAATCGCGACACACTCTCCTGGTATTATCGCCCACTTTTGTTGCCAGCCACTGGTGTCGCCTTGAAATGGATATAGCTCACACCAAGATGGGAGAGGAAGGCAAATATGTCATTGTGTCAGTCTTGCTGGAATCTCTACTTAGTAACTCCATCAATGAGACTCTCCATAAATTGTTACGACGGAAGGTTTATATAGAGTGGCTGTCCGAGAGCGACGAAAGGCTGTTGTTCATGCAACGATTGGCCAGAGCGCTTCGAGCGTGCTATCATCTTAACACACCTGAAGGCCTAAGAAAGTCAGATAGACGTCTTGACTCTATCGGGAATTCTGATGACGTCATGCTGGAAAGTGATACAGCAACTGATATTAGAATGATGAATTCTCCATCACGTGATGTTTTATCGGATGAAATCAGACTTTTACCTTAGTTCAATTCTTAAGGATTTCCTTCCAATATATGATGAAGATTCCAATTTGAACTAACCTAATATATGAACTTTTGTCTCCATTGTACTTTTTCGTTTTTTCGATCCATTCACTTACTTGGAAAATGGTTACAATGATGTTAAAATGGCAATGCTTAACGTAAATTATGCCAGAAATGCTTCCAGACATGTTATTTTACTATGTATCAACTACTGTCCTACTCCAACCGGTGATGATACCATTAAGATGTTACGATCATAGTTGACGCGGGATCTATTTCTGTGTGACGAATGCAATTCCAGAGTTATTGTGGCTGTTTATTATATGCAGCTTCAATTCTGTTCTGGGTAGGCGGTGCATGACATATTAATTTAGAACCCGATCCCATACATCACATGGATATCAGATAACCTAAATGTGATAAGCAAGTCTCAATGTAGCCTAACTACACCACTGACAATTAGGAGTGTTATAACTTCAAAGGCAGATCGACTCCGTATTAAGTCAAAAGATGTTATAACATAAGGCTGGTTAACAGGCTTTGTCAAATATGACTCAGATATAATATTTCCATTTTTAAGAATAACGCTTACTTCAGGACGCAGGTCAACTCCAAATGATACCCCCATACTAAGTATCTTGGTATATCCACCACCATTTACTACTGTGCCTTTACCACCCATCATCCACACATGCCCCCTATTGCCACATTTTAATTCAGCCAAATTAGTAAATATAGGCGGCAGCACGGATTCTCTGATGGCCTCCTGTTTTTGGAGATCAACATATTGTTTGTCAGCAGCACAACATGGTGATATCACCAGATTTATCCACTATAAAGGCCTTCTGTGCATGTTCAGAAAGGTCTCGATCCGTCTTTTTATGTTGGCGTCCATAGATACCCGTTATTATTGACACCATGTAAATTCCTGGACAGCATTAACATGAAGCTCGTGGTTGTCAAATAAGCTTGCCTTACTCTCCTGTAACTGAGCCTTAAATTCACGTACAGTTCTGCTATCAACACATTTTAGACAAGATTAGTAATGTTCGTGGTTATGATATGACACACTTTATGAAGTGTAGTGGGGCCACCATCTAGTAAGTTTTGCATGGTACTTATTTGATCGTGGTGGACATAAAGTGTATTGAGGATGCCAAAGTTGATGGACGGGTCATCTGCGTAAGTACCTGAAGGAATCTATCTTTCAACCAGGCCATCATCAAATCCCAATATTTTGAACACGTCGTCTGTCATACCCACAGCCCCACTATGCCTAAAATACAGCCTCCTGCGCAAGTGTGACATTCCTGGAGCCAGGTTGTAATTGGGCAGTTTCTCATTTTACTGAACCCCATCACCGCTATACCCAATGGTCTCATTTGATTCAAGGTTGTACCAGCCCACAGTTTACCTGGTGGACCTAACACGTACGCATTGATCACATGTTGTGTTGTCAATTGGATTTTGCAGGAACACAGCTACGCCGCTCTGAACGTCTTTCAGAGTTTGATACATAGTGAACTATGCCGGCTTATCAAGAACACATATAAAGCTGGCGGAATCTATCCAGGCAGAGACATTCAAAACGTTCATGGCGACGGCACTTTTTTACGGCTTATGAGATCTGTGTTCGCTGGCAGAGATAAAAAAACCCTATCCCTCATGACTATGCCCACAACCCCTTTGGACAATCTTTGTGATGGCGGAGCCTACGAGGGACTCGTTTGCGAGTTTGGTGTACCAAGGACCAAAGACTGAAACAAAAACACTAAAGAAGTATAGAAAATAGCGGTCCTGGAACGTCCTACATAATTCAACCAATGGGGGCCAGTTCCGCTTAAACAGGGTTTTCGATGAATGCTCCTCGTCACTTTTCTGAGGTGACTTATACATGGCTGACATGGCTGACAGGCGGGTCAGATCTGTGCCAAAACGGGTCCGACTCCACAGTGGTAAATAAACGTGTCTATGACGTTCGTGGCTAACCACCGCTTTGAGTCAAACCGGGAGAGTGACACCTTGTGTACGTGTAGCCCATATATCCTGTTATCATCTCTGTGTAGCATGGTGGAACTGCTTCTATATGTGGTGTAGGTGCTTCTTCACTACCACATCCATTCAAGCGAATGTTATGCTCAATCCAGGGGCTCTGATTGAATATGAGCACACAGTGTATCTTGGTAAGCCTCATTCCTAGCGATAGATAGAGCTTGAGATTCCTGGGGTGGATCACATACTTTTGGTTGTTGCACAGGTTTGGCACCAGTTTTTCAAACTTCACCATGCTCCCCAATGCACCTAAGATATATTTTTGGTAGTCTGACAACCATTCATTCTGCACAGATATTGGCTCTGGCGCTAGTGGATAATCTTTGTGATGAGCATGTAACTCTGCAGGGTATTCCAGACCAACTTCGAGTATATATCCGATTGATACTGTTTCTGTACATTGGCCGGTTGATCCTAACACTCAAGGTTCTAGTGGATAAGGGCTGGCTCATCACCAACCCATACGGATTGCAAACATTGAGGTACTGGATGTAGTTCGCTGACTTATCCTTATCAAAGCCCTGCACGTATGGGTTATTGGCTTTTGCATGGCTTTGGCATACCATGCTTATCCCACCACGCAAGCCCTTCTCAATGAATATGTGCTTGTCATAGTTGGTTAGTAACTAAAGAGAAACACTGGTGCTCGTCAGCAGCCCACACCATGACAGTCATACACTGGTATAGTAGTGAGTCTAGACCGTACTGCTTCAGACATGTCTTGCGGAATATTTCAAACGCATCTGCCAGGAGCAGCACGTCTGTGCACAGGTATTGGTCATGATAGTCACCCATATTAGCACACTCGACTATGTCCCAGATCTTCCGTGCATGTTTTATAGTCAGATATACGGCAGCAGGGCATCGAACTTATTCCAGCCATCCATGAACTCGCAGGGGTACACTCCCTTTCACATTAGCAGGCGGCGCTTTGTCCAGTCAGGCTCATACTTAGCCGTCACTTCAGAGACTGTTTGGTTTTTTGCAGAGACCAGCTTGTCAAGCGTGGCTAAAAAGAACTGTGCACTGTCAATGAAGCGAAACTGTCTTATCGATTATGGATACGTACTTCTCCATGTTGTTTGGGATGCAGTTGATCTGACCTCCCACCTTGCTGATGGTCTGCATCACGAGGTGGCCGTCATAGTTGTGTAGGTTGTGGAAAACAAGAGGCACGGCCCTTGTCTTACTTCTAGTCAGGCGTTATTCTTATGCTTTAATTTCTAGCTTTTCTTGTTGCGATGATCCTTCTTTGCTGCAATGTTACTCGCTGCTTGTGGCTGCTTGGAGTGCCAGAGTGGAGTTGCCGCCAAATATATTTTTACACACATGACAGTGGGTTGTCGCCTTTTGGGCTCTTTTATCCTCAGGCGTCATTTGCATGGTAGCAGGCTTTGATATCACTGCTTTGAGAAAACTGCTTTGATATTGCGTTCTTCCGGTGCAGGGCTAGCAAGAATTTCTCCACAGTGTTTAGTCCTCTGTACACCTCAGGGGTTTTGGTCTGACCATCGCACCAGACAACAACATAGCCACAACCGCGTAGCTCATGTTCTTCTGTCTTCTGCGTGTTACTCTTAGTAGGATCAGATGCAGGGCCTGGAAGCTTCACAGTGAGTGCCTCAAAGTCAGAATAGATAACATACGGTAATGCCAGCTGCTTGTGCCAGTTCTGGAAGGATATTAATATCTTCCCTTCCTCGGGCATGTGATCTTGCACAGCAGCCTGCCCTATCCCATGAACTCAGGCTTGAGCGCCTGCAGCAGTTTCTCAGTTGTATAGCCATATAGGCAGTGCTCAAAGAAGAACTTGTTGTGTTCGTACTTACTCTAATCATACAGCATGCGGTTAAGATCTGTGTGTGCGGTGGAACTAGCCATCCTTCTCAATCAGCATAAGGTGTCTGGAATCAGCATTATGTCTGGAATATCAGCAAGCTATTACTGATGTGGTGGATGATAATAGGTCGTCCTTCCCAGCCAAAGACTTTAAGGGCTAGGTTAAGCACATGCATCTCGGGGTGTCCCGCAGGAACACTCACCACCCACCCATGCAGATAGTTTTTAACAGGCCACTTAGTCTTCGTGATCTTTAGAGTGGTGTGCAAACTGGCGTGCGTGACACAAAAGCTGGCTTGCGTTGCACAGTAACTGACTTGCATGGTGCAGACAAAGGTCTTGCCACAGTGGACAAAAAATTTACCTTGTGCTCGTGGTCAAAGGCAAGGCACTCTTCGAGAGCATGTAGTGCATCGTTGGAGCATGGGTAGAGATTTTTTACCCCATGAGTTGCACGGAAATCCCCTTAGGCGTTACGTGCTCGCGTATGGTGAGTCATTTTCCGAACAGATCCATTTGTCTATAATTTTTTACAGAGAAAAACAACAGCAGGGATCAGAGCGCTGGGTAGTACACTCGAACATTTGTGGTATTGTTAGCGATTGTCAATCTTTTATAATATCGACAATATTAAATCGATGGTCCTAAAAATTGGGTTAAATGTTGTAAGGGGCAGTGTCTATTGAATGATGCTTTTTTATGGATGCCAATATGTAACAGGTCTAGTTTGTTTTTCTACCGCCTTGTTGCACACTCTACAAAGAATGTTAACAAATCTGTGTTTCATCTTATTTTTGTGTAAATTGCAGAACTCTTGTGTACAGGGCCCTCTACAAGGGTCTCTTTTCCCAAGTAATAAAGGGTACATGTTTGCAAATACCGCCATTCTTGTGTATATAGTCTAGATGCTAAATGTCTAATTGAGATCACCATTTGACAGCAGCTTAGTGCCAGGTGGAACCACAAGTAGCTACTCCTCCACAAAGCCGCGGAGTGGTCCATCCAACAAACAGTAGAGTACAAGCTCATCAGGCTTAGTGACAGAACGTCCAAGCTGGTACACATTTAGTGACCACACAGGGTCAATTGCACAACGGAGGACCTGCTCCAGCTCACCACACTCGTAGAGGCAGCGAACGCCAACACCACGAGGGAAGTTTTTGCTCTAGTAGCTGGTGTGCTGCGGCACGCTCTTCCCTGAGGGATCACATCATTATCATGCAGCTGCAAATGAGTCTCTTACCTTTGTGTGAGAGCCACCCAGCGAGTCTTCCCCTGGAGGTCCTTCAGTACAGAGTTGTACTTTAGAGTTAGGACCAAGACACTTTGCTGCGCATGCCGTCCGCTAAAGGCTTTCTTCTTGGTTAGGGCATTTGTTGCCGAGCAGTCATCAATAATGTACAGGATAGGCACGCACTGAACACTATAGTAGAAAGTAGTCATTGAGCCACTTGCTGGGATCAACCACGTACACCTCTAAATCAGACCGCATCCATGGCCACAACTGACAGGTCTCATTGAAACGGATGGTTGAGCAGAGGTCCACAATATGCTCAAAGGCACTAAAGAAGGCGCCCCCAAGTAGGTCGAGCATGAAGACCACACCCAGTCTGAATACAAACAATTGCTGAGCCAGGGCCATATGGAAATGATAGGTCAAAACGACTAGTAGACTGCGTTGACGAGCATGCCATCCTTAATGTTAAGCTGTGCATCCATTACAACATACATATAGTCGTTCAGAGCACCAGCCGCCCCTGATTTTGTTGTGGTTTAGATGGTGACACCCTCATGTGCATTATCCACACGCCTGCCACTACTATGGAGATGGTCGTCATCACTCGCCCTCAAGTCGAGCCACAGGGCATACTTGCTGGTTAGGTACTCTCTTTAGGATACGTCATCCAGTGCCAGATCACTTACAGCTGTTGCAATATCGGGGTCTCGTTTACCCTGCACATTCAGGTTGATGTTCCACAGCGTGTCACTCTTATTGTATAGAAGCTTCCTGTGACAGAACACTCACTCATAGTGAATTGTAAGCCGACCAGTGTACAGGTTGCGGATCATGTGAGCAAGCTCTGTTTGGTTGACCATGTCATACTCCAAGAAGATGACATCGATTGTGTAGCTGGCTTTAGTATCTCCCATTGTATGAATCACGCGACTGTAGTCTTTGAATGGGAGCTCGTATTCCAGTCTGTCACCAAGCGCACTCTGGTAGAAGGACATTTGGCTCTCGAGGAGTTCAGAGTCCAGTTGGATATAAAATCGGTTTCCATAGGCATCGGCTATTGCCTTGTCTTCTACCTCGATCTGATGCTTGTATCCCGCTCTCGTATATATCATAGTCTCACTTCCGTCACCTGATGTATCAGTACCCTGTTACTGGGCATTAGCTCTCTCCTGAGCCTTCCATAGGACGCAGTGACAGTTGTACACAGTACGGTCATCGATGGACATGACCTCGTTACCAGCCATTTTGAAGCCGTGACTGAGCAAGGTTGCCTAAAAACAACAAGATTCATGCTTACGTAAAATACCACCCATATGATAATATTCATGTACGTGAAATACCACCCATATGATAATATTCATGCTGACTTACGTAAAATACCACCCATATGATAATATTCAGAGCTGCTTACGTGAAATACCACCCGTATGATAATGTACATGCCTGCTTACATGAAATACCACCCATATGCTAATATCCGTGCTAGCTTACGTGAAATACCCCCATATGATAATATCCGTGTTTGCTTACGTGAAATACCACCCCTATGATAATATCCGTGCTTGCTAACGTGAAATACCACCCATATGATAATATTCATGCTGGCTTACGTGAAATACCACCCATATGATAATATCCATGCTTGCTTACGTGCAATACCACCCAAATGATAATATACATGCCTGTTTACACCTACTGCCACCAATACAACCATTTCCATATCCTTACATGAAATACCATCCAGATTACCGAATTCATTCAATCATCCATGCATGTATTATCCCTATGCTATCATAAACGTGATGGCACGAGAGGTCATCGACATTGTTAGTGTTATGATGCGGTGGTTGAGCACTGGTATGACGCATCCATATTGACCGAAGAATGCACGGCATATTGTGTGTTCGGTCAAATATCTACAGAGATATGGAATTAATGTCCATTAAATAACCCCAAGTATCATTTGTTGAGAACGGTTTTGTTGCATTGCTTATTATTTTAGTTATAGGTGACTTGATCATCAATAACTTAAGTGCAGAACATATTTGTCTCTATAGCGCCACCCTCACTCTCATTCAGTACGTAACGGGAATTACACAACTTTAAAACTATATCACCAGGGAGGGTAATGGCTCCAGTCGTTATTGGTCCCGTACATCGCCGATCTTAAGTTTTAGGATCGTGCATTAATTGCAATATCCAACACTGACCCAGTTTGGTGCTAGATAATGAGAATATCTAAGAGTTAAAACGAGGTTTAACACATAAGCCCGCACAGTTCGGCACTAGTAGTGGGTCTCCGGTGGTGGCCCAGACAATACGAGTGTCGATAGAAATGTAGTCTTTGACAAGTGTTTTTGTTGTCGTTTCTAGTGATAATAGAAAATGCATCAACCTCCTCGTTAAGTAGAACGGAAAAATGCTAATGGCATTAAAGTGTTTACTTTAATGCCTATATCAGCAGTGTACATAGCCCCAATATGGGTTTCATTATTGATTGGCAACCAAGGCTCCGCAGGCCATGAATTAGTGGGGTGACTCAAGCTTGCATTCTGTCTTTGAATCAATCTATATGTCATCTGGTCTTTTCCCCATCTTAGTGCCCCACGAACAGTTGGGATGATAGGAGAAAGCCCTTCTGAAAATAAGCGTGAGTTCAGAGCAGGTGGATAACAATGCATCACACTAATTGATGACGCGTCCGCCGCTTGGGCTCCGATGTCGTTAGCTTGAACTGAAGAAACCATTGGTCCAACATCGGACGGACATTGTGATGAGGAACTTCTGAGGCTGGTCAGCATCAGTGGGTGGCACTTTGGAGCGTTCAAAATATATGACAGCTTGATGAAAAGTGTCATCATTGCTTTGTTTGTTGTTGTTATTATCAGAGTTACTTCTGCTTCTGTTAATCTATCTACCATTTACTCAATAACCTATTACGGAAATGCACGTTACAAATTACAAAATACTAATTAGCATTGATTGACGTTTTCAGTGTAATGATAGTTTACGATGCGAGGACTAACTATGAAGAGGTACAGTTGCTGGTAACTACTTCACCAGGCAACATGCTCTTCAGCTGTCGACAACACTAGATGCTGCTGGAGTGGGTCACATCTCCTGGTTGCAGGGAGAAAGGCAGCTTCTTGGATAATTGATCCAGGGAACAAGCGGAACATCCTTTAAACGACCCAAAATCATAAGCTGAGCTTGGAAAATCGTTCCACTTTTGGCATCAATCAAGCTTATATCTTAATCAACTTTTGACACCCTTATTAATTGTGTAGAAGATGCAGGCTGACAACCGCAAGGTTGACATCATCAGACATTTCGTACTGGAAACAAATGTTAACGTGAAGAATATTAACATTCACCTTCCTGTGAAATAAATACCTCTCGTTAAGGTAAACAGTGAAAGGTGTACGATGTCAAGAGAAGAACACCGATTGACCCAACGTTATTGTATCTGACGAATCAGGGAAGAACAAATTAAATTGTTGCTCGTTATTGTTGAATAGCGACGTCATCCTTCAACGCAGATGTAATTATTAAATCTGGAATATATTGTAACCGTAACTTAAACAGCTTACTGTGCAGCGTCACGCTGGTTGAGAGATTGCTTAGTCGAAAATGTCCCTCGCAGTGCAAAAAGACATCACTTCTCACTGTTTAGCCGGAATTGACCCATCAATATCGTTTACTATTCACTTTGTATTGCGATTCCAAGTGAGCTCGTCCTTGAGAACCAACACCTGTCGTCGAACCCGACATAGTCAACATGATGGTGCCAAGTTGACAAAGGCACTGTGTATTACGACAACGCCTTGGGTTGACCTACATTGCCCTACTAATAGTCTCACAGAGTCGTCTGTTGTTCCACACTTCCATGAACAATTTCACGAAGTCAGACGCTGACGAACGATTCATAGACTAATTTAACAGTTGCTCGTTCATGGAAGGCATGGAGTCCCCTGAACACCTGTAGCCAGCCATGATTACAGATTGGCGCATTGACAATCACCTTTCCGGGTTTTTTTCTCATGTAGCTTCCTGATGGAAAACAGGATCTCCTTCCATGACATTCCATTACCGAACAACTCTCCCTGCCCATCTCACAATAAACTCCTAAATTGGTATGAGCAGTGGCGACAACCTATCTGTCACCAAAGTGCTGATTTTCATTATGTTAATCATGTTTAGTTAAACACCATAGTATTTACATTTTATCACAGTTTCGTTATCGTAAGTTCCTTTGGTTGCTGAGTGTGTGAAGCAAGATTCCGACAAATGTTAACTAGTTGGTTTTGTTCAAGTTTTGTTAAACAAATTGTTGGGTAAGAAACTTCTACAGCGGGATATTGGCCGCCGAGCCTGCGGTACAATTAACGCCTAGCAGTAATTCTCTATGATTGATAAGTGTGATCAGCCCTACTTACATTAACTATTAATGTAGCTAGCACTATTAATCAGTGGCTCATTATTACGTCTTTCAACATTCATATCATCCCCTACATTCACTCGAGCTGGAATGTCTGGCATATTTAATGATGCCCTCGCTGAAATTTTTATTTTATTCATTTGCTTATATTATCGATTAATAAATCGGTGACTGCTTACTCCTAAATGTTACCTTGATTTTTATGTTCAAAAAAAGCTTATTTAAATTATTCAACAAAAGATGACGATTTTGGTTAATTGAACAATAATGACTTGTTAATCTACAGCAATGAACTACAACGTTTGTCAGATAGTGGCCATCATCTCTTGGTAGAGTTACACACCATTACGACACGCCTCCCGGTTAGGTGTCTCACGCTGGTAATTGAGACACAAACGGAAACGCGAAATTGTTTATGTGTACTGATGGCATTGGACTACATTTCAACGTTTCCGCCTCTACGAGCATTTGGACATAGTCAGTGGTTGCAACATCAATCAAGGGTTGTCTTATAACGTACAACCCTGACTCTACCTCATCGACCAGCGCAGGTGATGTTATGGCCGGCTCGCGTGGTTGACACCAATCTGTGAGCCAACCTGACTTTCATCCCATGTTGATTAAAACAAGCACAGATATAATGCAAGCAGATCAAAGACATAAAGCTCTCCTACAGATCGAGAACTGGTGATAAATGAGCCCATAGAGTGCAGGGATTCCAATTAAATTTAATGATTAGTGGCACTCGTGCTGGCATCAGAATAAATCCCCAACGTTACCTGGCAAAAAATACGCGGTAATGATTGGTTTTCCGAGATAACAGCTTCCACGCGGTGAACATCCAACAACACAAGACATGTGTCTACATGAACCCACTGTTAGGTGCCTTTGCTTAAGCGTCATTTTGCAATCTATGAGTACCTGACAAATATTTAGCAAAATTCTTTAACAATAAGATATTTGCAGTCCAGCAAAGAGTACGAGTTGATTAAGGCCGGTAATTATGTGTGATAAACTGATCGAGCATCATTCACTTAACCTGGTAAGTCATAACTAAGAGAGCAGAAACAAAACTAACAGTGAATTTAACGGCCAAGGTAGGTTCCATCATATCGAAGTGAGAATCATGCGGATATCATGGAACGATGGATTGTGAAGCCAGCCTTTTGACGGCCAGATCAGTCACGGCCCTCCAACGAGCAGGTCTAACAACAGGATCACTTCTTATTGAGTATACAGGCATGGCACTGATCTGACAAATAATGTCTGCTCAACGACTCGGTGACGTGCGACATTCATTCATTGCTATCATAAATTGTCGGCCTTAATAAGGAAGTCGCATATGACTGAATTTGGCAAAATGTAGAGGCAATCTATCCACCTGACGCTGCCTAGGTAACTCATCTTGACGCACCAGATGAAGCTACATATAAAGACCATTGCGCTTATTAAAGGTGATCAGGAGAAGATTCGATATTAGAGGATAATAGCTCTTTCACAGCTGCAGCGATTCGTCAAACATACCATTTTGTGATATATGCATGGGGGCTTACTTCAAGCACCATCTACGTTTTCTTGCTGCAAATCCATTTGGAATCATATTCACGATGAAAGACGACACCAATACGACCCACTTAACTGACTAGGTCTTCATGTTGTATGACTAGCGCATGGTGTGATGAGGTCCGGATTAATCAGCCCCCTAAACCCAAGGAAGCTCCATCATAACTTCTCTCTCACCAAACAAACATAGACAGCGAGCGAGTGGATTGATTGATAAGAAGCCCAACATCAGTCCTATGCTTCATCAAGAGTAAATGTAGTTCTTCTGTTGTTCAAGACTTGCTACGTATGTGACTCGATATAGCCCCTTGAAGTCCCTAAGAAGTTTCATTCACAATGAAAAATAACCAAATTACAGCAAACAGCTTAACGTTATGATTGTGACAATATGCCGAATACAGTAGCTTGACAAGACGTGACCAGCCATCAGTGAGGAGACATATTGGAATGGTCACATAATTAGGTTGAGATGGATGAGGGCTGCTATGGGATAAGTGGTAACTTAATCGTCGTATAATAGGAAATGGTAGGGTTTTACGTCACTTTTAACAACGAGGTGATATCGCGTCGGTGATGGGTGAGGATGATTGTGATGCTTGGATAGCTCCCCATAAATGCCAGCGCCCCCTTTGTACAGACCCTTTTCTCAGTCATAACATAATCATACTGAGGACCAATCCTAGATTTACTGGTTGGTTAAGTTGCTGACATTAGCCTTACTCTTGAGGCAAAAGTTGAAGTATATTTACCAGTAAATGTATTTCGTCCGTCAAAAGCTTTGGGTGAAGTAGAACAAGTTGGGGGACAAATGTGTTTTTGTCAGCATATTGTACTTAAAGCTGTTCAAAGTGACTACAATATTAGTACAATAAATATAATATGAGATAAGTTCCACCAATTGCACCTGATAAGTACAAAACTTAAGTTCTAGAAGCATATGATCTCATAATTTCTAGAAGCGTTGTACCTAATAAGTGTTGTACCTGATAAGCGTTGTAGCTGATAACCGTTGTACCTGATAAACTTTAGACGCCTCGCATCTAAGATGCGTGAGAAGCTTTGCCTCTAATGAGCATGAAAGGCATTGTATCTGACAAGGCAAAAAAAGCTTTGTATCTGCTAAGCATGAGCATCATTGTACCTGATAAGCAAACATAGGACGAGAAGCATTGCAACCGATATGTACTCGATACCTTAGTATGTACCATGTCATACAAGACTTGACGCTCAACCACAACACTGTGAACTTAACTCTAGGACCTTGGGGGGCCATTTAGTGATATTGCACAAATTTATCTCATTACTCAACTATGTCTGAGTTCATTATTGTGAC
>CM067349.1:55224035-55249464 GCA_034190875.2 Urechis unicinctus | reverse complement strand
TACAGTTTGCATAGCCAAGCTTACATTTTGCCCTAGATATTAATCAAGCTGAAAATTATATTACTTACTGAACCCGGTCACTCGACCAATTAGACCAGTACAAGTATCAGTGAATCATGCGGCATGGGAATGTCACCGCGTTAATGATTGTGACATGAGGAATCATAGTTGTAGACTTCGACATTTTTAGCAGCGTTTGGTTTTTTAATCTTTGACCTAGATCTTTTCACATCAAAGAACTATGCTAAGGTTGAAATTATCAGCATCCCTTAACAATAATGTATAGCGCAATCGGACATGATCGAAGCACAACCGTGCTGGCCATTGGCATTTCTGTATCAATAAAGAGCCTGCATTATCGGAGACTCAATTAGGTAGATATATATTTAACTACATTCACTAAACGGCTATGGTTCTATCGAGGAGATGAGGAGAAAATGCAATAAATCTGATGATAGGTAGTTAGGAAACCATTCTATTTATTTATGAGCCATTGCCGTAATTACACAGGCGCGGTTGTTATTGATGCGTCCAGCTTGTAATGCATCAATTATGCTGCCTGATATGCTTATCGAACGGCGTAAGCTAATGCACTGCAACAGTTTACTTACAAGGTGCGCACCAAAATGCATCTGATTTTGTGTTTTGATTGACTTGAACGAATGTGATTTATCTATACATACAATAAAATATAATTATATATCTCTTATGTTTGTCGAGAAATACCACCGTATAAGTACCGTTATCGCATAGCATCCTTCTCACAAGCAATCAGAGCTCGAGAGAAGCTAGGTTTTATTCTGAAATCGCCGTGCGATAACTGAGTCCGTGACTAAATATCACCCAGCTTCCTTGTCGATTTATGAAAGTCCAATACCAAGCAGCGCAGCTATGAAATGGCCAGACCATGAAGGCGCCTTATCTCACGCACACCGGGAATTTCTTGCTTAACGTTAATCTGGTAGCACATCGGGAATTCACGGTAATATCCAGCTCTCCCGTTTCTCACTGACAGGCCAAATGATAACGCAGACAATACCGCTGTGATGTTCGGTCTAAGGGACAACAAACTCGGCAAGGATCATGTACAGAAACAGTATATATCCAGTGTATTACTGAATAAGAAGCATTGAAAAATAATTCAAAAACCATGAGTTGTATATAACCGTTAATAGGAATAATCGAAAATGCACCCGAGAGCTTATTTACATAACAACAACATTGGATTGCAGACGTTTAAGCAACCTTGAATAGTTTTCTTCGGTGGCAGTGACGTTTGAATAAGACTCTCTCCAGACACACTTGCTTAATGCTGGTTGCTTTAATGTGATTTAATCATAAATTTAAAAAGCTCCACCGGAGAGTAACTGATCTTATAGGACTCTCGGTCACCAAATGAATAGAGCCTCAGTCTCCTAGCGACCCAAACACAACACTGGTGTAATTTCCGTCACTGCAGCTTAATATACCATGCGATCATATGATGTAAAGTTGCCATTGCGGTTAGTATTTTACCGCATGTTCTACGGATGATATGGGGCAAAACATTTCGTTCCCTTATTACCCACGTGACCATGCGATAAATTAAGCTTACAGTAGCATTCAACAGGGCGACAATAATCGACACACTAACTTTATCCATACCGATAGTGAAGAGCATATTTGGTATATTTGCACACGGGTCATTGCATGTGTGCACGTGATGCACGAGTCAAAAACTAAAGCATGATAAGTTTTTGCTATAAGATTGCAAATGTCATAGGGCAAATAGTAAAGTTGGCAGTAAATGGGCAATTTAAAACCCATAAGACTCGATAATTAGTAGCTTAAAATGGGCAGATAGAGCGAATGCACCTGACATCTATCACACTATTTCAGCTAATGGGGGATTTCGTTGTCAATTTAATACCAAGTGTTCTGACCCTGGATGCATAAATACAATAACATTAATATCATGTTTTTCCACTGAAGCTCTCAACAGAATCTCGGGCACTGTTCTTGAGATGTTTTTTCTGCTATATGCGCTTAATTTAGCAAGCGTCTAATCTAGTTTATGGGTTGTTTCCTTTTTGCAAACGATAGTCGGATACCAGGCCGCTTAGTCGATAACTAATGCTGACATTATCGGTTATAAACTGCCCAATATTTACAAACTAAAGGCATTATTATGCCAGCCAGAGAACACTTAAGCACCTGTCAGGATATGGTCTTAAGTACAATGACAAATTGTCAAAACCACACTCCCATTTTGTACTTGAACAAGATAGTGTTACTTTATATCCGCTCTGAGAGATATAAATGGTTTTTTAATTATAATGCCCAGTATCATGAAGCCCTTGGTGATGTTTTGTGTATCGCACACCACAACAAAGTACCGTCATTACCCTTACATCGAAAATAACTGCTGTTCACTTAAATAAGTAAGACAGTGATGTAGTGCTTTTAAGTAGAGGACACTCGGTAGCTGGTGGAATATTTATCCGCTGATTATAGGAGGCGTCATTACGTCCTCAGGCGATGTTATCATACATCCATAGAAAGATTATTATATCTCCTATCCCTGCTCGTAAGGTTGAACATTTGATGTGTTTTTGTGTCATTTCTTTTCTGGCAAAAAAGACTGCGGGTCCATTTTCTCAGCACTGCGTTCAATTTTGTAATTATAGTTTGGCTACAAATCCGCAGTGTAAAAGACATGCTTAAGCTACTTCCTCTTTTCGCTATCATTTCCCCTAGAATTGTAATGGGGCCAACGCTACAGATAATTCAACCAAGCAATTTTAACTTGAAACAAGGCAATGCTGTCTTTCCAGTAAAAAGGATGTAATGTAACCTACCCAATACCTGACACTTCATGTTCGGCAACTTTAATCTGCTATAAAGCAGCTATTTTGCAGCTCCTGTATCGCTGTTGATATCCATTTGATATTATTGATTAATGTGCGGGCGCCAGCCACACACGCGCCATTCAGCTGTGAGATAGGATTAAACATTTCTGCAATGGTTTGGCGTCCGCTTCCATTTATTCTACATTTCTCCTTGTGTCTGGAGAGCTGATTACTCGGCTAATTAAACCATCTGTAAACGAAATACCTCGTTTATAATGTCCAGTACTACTTAAGTATTGAAAACCACATGCGGAAATGCATCACAACAAGTACGATATACAAACGATTGATGTGGAAATCCGTTCATTAGAAACTTGACTTGCTGAGGACGTTTATTTCGATGAAATTATATTCGATATAGTTATTGTTAATAGGGATCATTTAGACATAAATTTTCATACGGATTAGGACGAACGAAACGCGCATTAATAGACTTGCTCCTGACAATATTACAAAATCCTGCCGCTGCAATGGCTTACCTGTGGGACAATAGCTAATTGCAAAATACGCAGATCGGTTGGATATAAGCAGCACTTTCAGCTTGTCTGTTCCTATGTAATAATTGGAACATATATGCACGGTAAATCTGTGTTATCATCAAACAGGATGTAAATGTAACACATGCTCCCTAAAGCCAGATATATGCATGGATAATTCATCGCAACATTATGTAAATGCTTCATAACTAGTTAATTTTGTGTAGAATGCCTTACTACTTATATTGTTAGCATAGTTTTCTACCACATTATCGACGATTTTGTTGTCAAACATCAGCAACATAGTGCTAGCGATATTAGCAGCATCTACATTTCGAATCATATGCAATTATTAATCTGCTTTTAATGAGGAAGAGTATGAAGATAGCTTTAATAACAGTTTGAGTTCATTTAAAATGATCCAGTTTAGGTAACTATATATACCCTATTGTTGTTAATCATTACGTAGAATAGTAACCGGAATATTATCTGTATTCCAAATTTGTCAACATATAATGGAGATTATCTATGCTCTTCTGTGAGATATGGCCCTTATCCTTTTGTTGTCGAGCTGAACAATGTACGGATGTGTATAACCGTTTAGCATGCAGGAGATGTTCTTGTACAAGTAGAAGTAACAGCCCTCCTCACCCCATTCTAATCTATCTCTTCTCCCGCCCAAGCATTAGGGTATTGAATGAAATGTTTTTTTTAATTTTCATGGGCGGTGCTACCTTCGATTTTTCAATATGACCATTCATTTTTTCATTAGCTTATACTGAGATTCTACTTTGTCCGCATGGGTATTACTATTGCAATACGGCCTCGAGGTACTTTGTCCCTCGCATGTATCAAGCAATTCATAAGTAATGGCAAATAACGGGAGGTACTGTATCATTAGGGGGACCTGCATAACCAACAGAGTGACCACAGCTTTGTAATAGTATATTATATATATATTACTTGATATTTTGCATTGATGGTTGTTTGAACTGTATCGCCAATTACCTACTAACCCATTCGTGTATTTGTATTATGCGCCTTTACTGCCCTTATATTGGTACAGAAATGAGCTGTATTGCAACAGCATATTGGTGGTTGTCTCTAATCACGATCGATAGCTAGTTAATCACGAAAATCTGTAGTGCAATTATCATACGGACGGCAGTTGTCAGTGGTTTGCCATTGAATTTGTATGTTGTTCAATCAGTTGGGATAATGACTTAATGTCAAATTGCTATGAAATATATGAAAATTATTCGCTATTTTGAGCAGTTAAGTTAGAGCAACATGTAAATATGCATTCAATTCTATCTACTAATTGTTATCTAAATGGGTATCGGCGCAAGGCTGCACGCTATATAATCTAGCGTTTTATGATCGGTTGTATTAATGCGTCAGCTTACTGATTCTTCTTTGCACACACAATAAAGTAATACATAGCATATGCATCTAACGTGTTATATAGCTTATGCAAGTTTACAATCGAACACAAATAATGATATGGTTTTGCAGCCAATTTGGTTATAAGCAAAGTGATTTACTTGTTTATGATCATAGCTATATGTTTGTGAATGCTGACTTGCATTCAGAATCGACCTATGAATGGCTGAGGGAGGCTAAAGTATCAGATCAGATGTTATCCGGTGTTTAATAAGCTGTTCAGCGTCGCACCATTTACGGCTTTCAGTTTTGCTGCTGCAAATAATCCATTTATTAACGCGAACAATATGTATGACACCATAATGCGTAGGCGTTCAATTGAAGCCTATGAACAGCACAGTTTTGAAGCAATGAATGAGTTTCAGACCTAGGTCTAAAGGGCATATATGTACCTTGATTAGCTGCATTAACAAGCGACTCCTCATATAATCATACTAAGTGCTCTGTGGGCAATACAGACACTCATCGTATAAAAAAGTTTCCTAAATAATAATGGCGCCCTAAGTTAGCAAACAGTCGTTATCAGGCGTTGCCAAAATGTAACTCGAACAATAGGAAGATGATTATTGAGATCAATTTGGAAAGTGTGATGCTAAGACGACTGTCTTATGTACAGTGGTAGCTGGTTCCACAACACTCGCGCAGCTGATACAAGGGTGCGATATCTGTATGTTGCTAGGTGCGACTGCTTGGTTGACGGTAGCAGTTGGTCTTTTGAACAGAGGTCCCCACGAGGTAGAGTAAATCTTAACTATATCCTGTCAGTATATTGGGGACTTACCGTGAATGGTCGTGCATGCTATAAAACGTATTTTGAATGTGATGCGTTGCGGTATTATCAGTTAGTGATAGCAAAGAACTGAAGTCATGTGCCGAAGCAAAGCATTTTGCTGATGATACTACCGGCGTTGCTTTGCACCAATAAAAAAAGCATTTTATCGTGAGTACTAGCACTGTTTGTGCGCGATGTTAAAATGTGATAATAAATTCATTCCCATTTGATATAATTGACAGCAGATAATAGACGACCACGTACAAAATGCACAACATTGCGAACTAACTACACACACGTAGAGCCGTATAAAATATATTCACATTTTGCCTACCTGTTTCATCAAGCGATTACCACATTAAAGCTTAACGCTATCAGTGGCATCAGGTTCAGATACAAATTCAGACAGTGCATCGATAACAACTGCATATTACGTACCAGCACTATTTTATACTATTGACCAGTAAAACATAGTCTGCAATCACATCCGTTCCTGTAGATCAATTTTCTCATAGATATTTGATGGAGCTGTAAATGCTTCAAGCTGATTTAATAGACAACTCTAAAGACCGCTCGTGCGCAAAGAAGTAATCACCAATAATATCGAGCTGTGCAGTATGCCATCGACGACTTTGAACCGACTTTAAAACCATAGAGTCTGCACAGACTGCTTTTTATGGTTGAACCATAACGATGCATCATTGCCTATCCCAACAGAAACCTCGGTCACAGGAATAACACGGTTTTCCGTTACTCAACCTAGTTTATGCATAATATGTATCAATCTCTGTCAGAAAGCAATGTAGCATCGAATTGTCCAATAAAGGTGTCAATGAGCTCCGCATTAAAACATCCCTTTAAATTGGATGCAAAATCAAGTGGAGAGGCTCGCCCGTGTCGCCGATTTCCTGAGTGGCATGTGTCTGTGTCTTATGACACAACTTCGTGTCAATCGTTGCGACAAAAGAGGTAAGACTTCCGCATTAATTTTACTGTAGCACTAGGACGACATACCATTTGCCGGATAGCGACAATTAACAGGAGAAGGTTTGCAGCTATTTACAACGCTGCATCAAGTTATATTTACCAACGAAGGATGACAACAGCAAGGTGTAAAGCTGAAATATGAACTAGACTCCGTCGTGATATTATATTTGTGTACACTGAAATCCTGGTCACGCAAAACAAAAACAAGTGTGCTGAGTAAAGCTCGGTGCTTTGCGCCGCTGATGTGAAGGTTTTAAAGGCCTTTCAAACCAACCGTCATTAAAGAATTTTACAATTGATGGTCTTTGTCGTTAGTGCTGAAACGATGCGTTTCGAAATGATGTCAATAACCTCTGTAACAACGGGATGCAGCATCGCGCATTTTATTAGCACGTGCATGTTAATCTTCGGAATACAGAGATGCAAAATAGTTTTGGCAGTTACTTTGCAGGCCAAAAAGGCCTTATTATCACAGCTTCATATCGTTTTCTATGATGAACAATTTTGCGATAGCATTACAGCGGTCATTCAGGTTCTTGTAGACGTCAATGAGACAAAGGCTAGATGCAAAATTCCGATAAGGTTATGGTCCTTCCCTTAAGTATGAATGGCATGACACTTTGCGTGATTTATTTCGGGGCGGGACGGGGCGGGAGCGTGGAAACAAAGAGCCTGTTTACATTGATAACTAGGTGCTAGGAACCAAGCGGAAGTGTCTTCGGAGATAAGGTTTACTAACTCCTGTTTTGCATTTGCCGGATCTGCAGTTTGGGGAGTAAACCGATAATCATGGCAAAAGCAGGTTATACATTAGTCCACATGGGCTTATTTGCACACAGTAATCATACATTTATTTGCAAAAGGCTAGCAAAAGGGCGTTAATGGCAGCAATGGTAAAAATGACAAAAAAGGGGGTAATGCAGCGTTGTACCATCCAGCTGGCATATAATTCGCTTTTTTCTCTTTGAGAGACATTATCACAAATCTTAGAGCACCAACAGTATCTGTAAGGTTTCAAAACCCAACAGTGTTCTTCATACCGTATATTCTAATAATAAATGTGACGGTCTGATGACAACCCCCCCCCCCCCCCCCCCCACACACACACACCCTCACTCAAGCCCGGTCGACCCAGCTCGATAAGTCCGTGTATTGCCCAAGGTTATTAAAAACCTCGATACTTAAACAATATCTGTAGCATAATCATATCGGGATATTCGCCTTGGGTGATGATAATGATATCGTGAGCTCAGCGATAGTTATCATTGTGGATATTATCTGCATTCAGCGTCATGTATACCAGCATTTTGTCAACAAAGTATGAGTGCACCAGGTACTCGTTACTTATACAAACATACATTCATACATACTAACATGCACACGCTCGCACATACATACATACATACATAAATACATACATACATACATACATACATACATACATACATACATACATACATACATACATACATACATACATGCATACATGCATACATGCATACATACATACATACATACATACATACATACATACATACATACATACATACATACATACATACATACATACATACATACATACATACATACATACATACATACATACATACATACATACATACATACATACATACATACATACATACATACATACATACATACATATATATATATATATATATATATATATATATATATAGAGATATATACATATATATATATACATATGTTAATTTATATATATATATTTATAATTAATATATAAAATATCACATATATATATAGTTTTATATATATATCTATATATTTATATACATATATATCTATATTATATATCTATTTTTATCTCTATATATATATATATATATATATATATATATATATATATATATATATATATATATATATATCTATTAATATATGTTTCTTCATAATAACTTCTGTTCGATGCTGCTCCAATCTTAAGGTACCAGGTGCTGTATATCGTCCATCCATGCTGCCTATATGAAAAGGAGAAATTGTTCAAGATATTCGTTTACATTTTACATCTACCCAAATCTGCGATCAAAAATGCAAAAACTGCGGTCCTGGCAACAAAGGGCGGCACACAAGAACACCAAAGCGTGGTGCAGAGTTAAGAATATTCAGTAAGGTTATCTATTCATATAATGTGGATATATGTGGCACGGTCTTCCGACAATCAATTATTTAGTCAATATGCCTGGACCATTGCATCGACAGTTGATAAATGTGTCTGCTCGCCTGGAGAGATATGTAATACCCTGAATGATCATTAACAGACACAAAGGTTAATGCAAACTCATCTTTGCAGCAGCATATGCCGTAGATCAAAATACCATAAACCAATCCAATAATAGAATCTGCAGGAAATGCTATGATGTTTTTCGGCCCATGAATTCGCCAAGCCCTTGGCATATGGGTAATAGAGGCTTAATATTGCAATGTGTCCCTGCACTGAAGTTCACACTATATCCAAATAGAGTCACCATTTACAAAATCATAGCACCCAATATATGTCATTTTCCAAGAGAAATCACAGACAGTTACATAAAATTCATCAGTCAGCGTTTTTTGTCCGCGGTCAAATGCACTAAATCTGCTATATGCAACAGCCTATGCCGTTGATCAAAAGACAACCAATCTGTCCAGTAATAGAATCTGCAGGAAATGTTATGAGGATTTTCGCCAATGAATTCGCAAAGCCTCTGGCTTATGGTTAATAGAAGCTGAATATTGCAATGTGTCACTGCACTAAATTTCACACTATGTCAAAATAAAGTCACCATATACAAAAAGATGGCACCAAATATACTCTTTTTCCAAGAAACATCACAGACAGTAACATAAAAAGTCATCGTGATTGGCTGTTTCTCTCTTAGAGCAATAACCTAGCCGATGCAACATAACGCTTTGCCTTGCTGTTGCGGATGATGCTAACGTGCTTTAAGAAGGCTTTGACACCCATGCTGTATGATTTCCACGGCAATTTTATACTGTGCTGAACTTACAACAATATCGTAGATCAACTGAGTTTGAGTGCAATGAGTCAATCACAATAAAATGCCTATTTACTCGGACGAAACATGGACGGCATCGGTTATGTTCTGGGCTTGCTCACTCAGTTTCATTCATGTATCTATAATTCGCATTGGCATATTCGCTTCCTGCATGATTATCAGGTTTCATCTGCAATATGACGGCATCCCGGGCCGGCATATTTTACTGATGGGTATATTTTTCCTGCAATGGTCTCTCGTTGTTTGGTGGTCATTGTGATGGGAAATGACTAACGAAAGCTGTCTATCAATGTTTTTTACTCGCTTGGGTGTGAGTAAATATTAGTTACCGTACCATTCGGTGTTAATGGAGAAATGCGTTGCGCTGCTCTATCTGTGGGATATATATGGGTTTACATAAACAAGTCAAGCTTATTTCATGTTGTACAAACAAATTCATACAGTAGTTGTTTTTCTTATGCATTGCCTTGTATTGTAAGTCTTGTATGTGCAAAGCAAATACGCTGTGTACAGAGTAAACATAATCGTATGATTATGTATACTATCGTCAGGTTTAAATAATGCCATTACTTACATGTAAGATATCAATCTTTATATGAAGAATATGCACTGATACTATTCAGCCATACTATGGCATTCAGCTATGACCAACAAAAAGTCCGCACGTATGATTATTAGGCACACCATTCACTTATATGTTAATTTATGGCACTCCATTCACAATTTGGTTGATTTATGGCAAATCATTCACTAATATGTTGCTTTACGGCACGCTATCCACTATTACGTTGCTTTACGGCACGCCATCCACTGTAATGTTGATTTAAACCAAACAAAGAGACATACAAAACTATAGGTACAGTGCAACTTTGTTATTGATGCAGCAGGCATTGATGGACCAAGCACTAGGACACTAATCATGCTGAACACTGAGACATATCGTGCCTGTTTACTAGACAAGTAGAGCTGCGGGATATGTATGACCGAGTTCCCAGTAGGAATGATATAATTTGCAACTATGTTTAGATTAAACGAAACATTGCTGCTCCTGCGTGACTTGACATTGCCAAACCAAGTGGAACGGATAAGATTAGTCAAGGACCCCAAGCTGTGGGACACTTACATGTTTCTGATATTGTATATTGTACGTCACGTTCTTAAATATCATGTGCTAATCTGGTGCCGACGTCACTCGGATAATGATGTCGTAACACTAGAACTGAAGAATATGCTGTTACCTAAGCCGTGTAAATAACCCGATCAGAAGCCTACAATAGCCGCAACAGTAGCATGGCGTGATATGGGGGTGGGGGGGATTCACCCAACACCTTGACGGGTCGTGACTGTTTCGTGGAAACATTTTGTACAAACAAATATCAACGGTGACCCACTTATTTATGGTTGTCCAGACAGCTGATTCTGCTTGTCATTTTGAATACGCTCTTGTATCGTATAATACTGCTTGACGGGTCATGAGAGATTGAAACCAAACTACATGCGTCGTTATACAGATACACTGCCGTGTAATATTGATGATGTTAAGTAACATTGAACATATGCAAATAATCTATCATGTAAGCAACGCAAACAGAGGGCATTTCCGTCGGAATCTAGCCGACTCTAAATAAGTAACTACCTCAAAACAATTCTTTGTTTTCATTCGCAGCGTCATGGGATTTCCCTCATTTAATCCTGGTGAACGGTTTGATATGCTTTGACAAGTCTTTGTACCAATATATCAACTCTGGTCGAGCAGCGGGTAAACTATTCTGCTTTGCAAGTGGTAATAATGCCTTTGCCCAAAGCGGCACCAGCAATACTCAGGAGAACGACATAGAGGTTTAAGGTTGATCGAAAGCCGCTCGGGGAAAATATAGCAATTCAGATAAGTGGAAGACGCTCAACTATGAACATGTTTCAGTCGCCAATTCGGTGAGCTATAATTGTAATGCCCTTTTTCATAAACATTATGGTTATATTCTATTAAATGCAACAAGCATATAAATTCCGCCGTAGAGCAGTTTAAACTGATTACAAGTGCAGAATGGTACAACCTACTGTGCACCAGAGCTCGTTCATTTCCTGTTATACAAAGACAAAGCTCATGACCCGATTATCATTTTTACCGCCGACATCACCAGCTGTTATGTAATATATCATAGGCTAACGTTTTCAAGTATTTGATTAATGGCAATTATCACCTACAGAATATTTATGGCTATGTTTAGGAAATTAAACATCCACGCAAGCATCGGGTCATTTACAGAACAAATTTTCGCTGTTAATTGTTTATTTTAACTTTAAATTGCCTGCGAATAGGTCAACTGCAGATTGATTGCTTCTCTGACGACTGAAATAATTAGACAACTTGTGGAATCGAAATATACCCAAATCCCCCTCGAGTAGGGTAAATTGTCAATTCTGTTAATAACATCTGAATCTAGCACCAAAGGATGTACCAGCCTAATACAAAGTAGGCTTCCATAACTGCTGTAGTTATCTCAGTAGTATATAATTATGCGTTATATACACCGGCCTAGGCATCGTCATCTCCAGAATCCTAATGCTCCCGTACCGCACTAATACACCGCAATGTCACTCTCAATGCCGTACCGTACAATAGCTGTGAAAGCTAGTTTCGGGATGACGAGGTTCAAGCTTACAAAGTATAGTGATGAGCTGTGTCATTTACTTGCCAATTAAACGATATTTGGCACCTAAACTATCACTGCTGATGGGGAAGTAACATTGGATTAGGTCGGTGTTGTCTCTCAACTTCTTTGCTATGATAAATCAACGCTATCCATGAGTAAACAATCCCCAACAATTCTACAACACTATTGCCCTGCCCCATACAATTATAATCCTGCGTTAAAATGTATCGCTGTAATTGGTATGATTGAACTGTGATTAATTTAACCTAGCTCCGTAATTACTACATATGATCCATAATGAGAGCATTTTACTTCAGTTTATTCAGTTAAGTGCTACACAGGGAATTTGTGCAATATGGTTTCATGGCAATCTAGACAGCTTAGATTGTCAGGCCGCTTAGAGATATACCACCCTAGTATGAGAGCCGTCAAAAAATGCCGTCAACATTTTGAAATAAAATTGATAATAATAGAGGAAATTGCAAGTGTATTTAATTAATTGCCATATTTGACATTATCTGTCCCAGTAGTAGTGTATGCATGACATCAGCTGTATGGTCGGCGCGACTTCATCGTCATACCGCCAGATCATCAAGAATTCCGGATCAACTGATTGGGGCTGAGTCATCATAGTTTTGGTGCAGAAACGCGTCGCTTTAAAGCAAAGGACGAATGCACAACTCAAACATCGAGCTATTGATATTGATATCGGGTGATTTGGTTTCGTGCAGTGGAGTAAACCACTCAACCAAATGAACAGTAGTTAATTTTTAAATGTCTGGACGTCATATGTTCTAGTTGCAGTCGTTGCAACTAGTCTTTAAGGTCGATATTTCGCAGCGTCAACGACACTACACATCTAACCTTGGTGCTTCCGATTGAATTGGCCGCATCGGCTTTTGCAGATTTAAGGCTTGATTATATTGTAGTTCTTATCATGCAAATGATTGGCTGGGTTTGCCAATCGCCAATATCCAAGGCGTCTAACCGCTTCACCTCGCTCTCTTCAGTGTGTTTAACACATATCGTAAATTTCTTCAGCTATGACTATTACATTAATTCCGATTTTCTATATATGTGTATATGCTGTAGGCACTTTCAGATGAACTATGTACGGTACGTTTGGCTTTGATACAGCTGTCAGAGTCAATTTGACTTAGGATGTATGCTGTCGCTTAAAGCTGAGCAGCCGAACCTCTGGGAGACAGAATGGGTCTAGGTTGATTGACTCTCAGCCTAAAATACTGATGGTATCTTAGTTGTTGCCTTGGTTCAATTATTGTACTAATCCCTTGGTGTCGTAACATCAAGGCTACTTCTGTAAAATATCGCTTCAAAGGTTACACCAGTAAAGCCCCGCGAATATTGCCTAGCTTACATGAGTTATAGCGTAAACTGAGCATATGTGTGGTCACTACGGATCACGCAAATGCTTCATCTTTGCACCACAAAAAGTCGGGGTTATGCACATATGGGCTATACAATCGACCGACGCTAAAGTGATCAAAAAAGGAGATGCTCTTTAAATATAATTGGTAGCAATTAAAAAGTAAAATTGCTGAATGCAGTCATAATACACACTAGCTTGGCACTGATAGATTCATGAGCCACAGGGATCCATTGACGTAGAATATGTGTACGGCAATTGCCTACAGGCATCGATTGCGGTAAATTCATACTTCGCAACTTATCTACGGTTAACATGACTTGCATGTAGATAACTAGTATGTCTCTCTAATAACACTGACATTTGATGATATTTCAGTAGGCTCCATTATCAAATTAGTGCATAATAGGTAATAAACATCAGAGAGATGAGCCACCACTTCTTTACTATACAGAGAAATGGGATCACGGGTATCCTTGTGCAATATTAAGCTAAGCATTCTGATGAATTGATTAGACAAAGTAATAGGTTTTGTATATCTTATGATGCATGCTAAGCTATAACGAAAAAAAAAATAAAATAAGTGGAAAAATTGGAGAGACACTACATTTCATATTTTTACAAAACTAGTGACGCAGAATCATGTCACTAATACTCAATCAATCACACTGGACTATTTAGTTTGTTGCCGTTAATTGTCATGAAATTCCGCGCGAAATTCTAGAGTTGGAAAATATTTTACCTAAATTCTCATCAGTGACCTACGGTATGGATTGCATTCGCAATGCTACAGCGACTCCACTGTCATTAACAGGATAGTAACATGGAATATCCATGCTACATTAATTGGTGTCCTCAGCTGTCCATATACAGTTTATCTCTGGTGACAATATACTGCCGTAGCAAAGATTTCAGTGACATCAAATCATAGATACGTTATTCAACTATTCACAATTTGCATACCATTTTCTAGCCGAAGCTACCCTACAACATATTTCTTTATGGATGTTTCCTACCAATAAGTTGCTGATAGCCTTGATTCGTCCACCTGTTAGAAGGTTCGAAAATCGTTGCTCGCAGCATAACCAACTAATTACTTCTGTGCTTTGTACGCCGTGTTGTTTCCTTGTTTTCTATATATGTATTCGGCATTATTTGTGCGCCCTAATAAGTTGCGTACATGTTGGCATGATACAATAGGATGCAAATCCCCTGCCTAGGACCCACGTGCCTGATAGATTGCGATGCAAAATACATTAAGGACAACGCAAATTGTGCATCCAATTTTATCAAGGCACTTGTCGAGTAAGCAATTGAGCAATAAGGTTTACATATGAGTATGATTATACCCCAAAGCTTCTAGTACTTACCCCCTTAATAATCGCTCACAAGCAGTATATGGACAGACGCCAGCTTTGGACAATTGGTTGAATATTATTGCTTTAAACTGGTCACTCGCTCGAAGTTGTTTTATTGTCAACGAAACGCAACATTGTCGTTACAGTGCATGCGATTCATGACGGATGTTTCATAAAATCAACATCAAGATGGGTCCTTATTTGGACAACGTTGATTTGCCTAGTTGTAATAAAGTTGTAAGAACTTCTGCAATGAAATCTATAAACGAAGGTAGAACAAAGGTACCGTGTGGTCCATATGGATGTTCTACGACACCTACCCAAAGTCATCTGGGGCGTTTATTTGGCCTTGTACCCAATTTAATTTATCTCCTGCGGCAATAGTCAATGAATCGAGTTATAAAGCAATAGAGCACCAAAATCACATGGCTCTGCCTCCAGTAAATAATAATTATCTAGATAAATCTGAAACCGTTATTAATTTTACTGCATGCTATGTGCATATGTGCACACCACCAACACGAAGTCTATTAACATTTACCATCATGGTTTAATTTGAATCCATCGCTTATAATTTAGGCAGTTAGTGATGCATACAAAACTCAGGTGTTTTCGTACTAGCCGAATGTCAACCCGAGTTCACGGTCGACGACTTAAAAGGCGATCATATGATTAGTAACTGGCCTGGTTATTACTGTTGTGCCTCTTTGATGTAGTCATGGCGACCCAGAGTCCACTTCCTTAACCACATATATTGCGTTGCTACATAATAAATTTGGTTGCAGATTTAGTGGCTGCTGGAGTCGACCTGTCCAGACGCAATGTTAAAAAGGGGTGTTTGAAGTGTATGCAAATCGCCATTCAACGTACACAGCTAACCTCGTGCCTTTGCATACAGAATGTTTGCTTCGAATGAATCCGTTGCTATTCAGATGCAAGCAACTTATCGCTATGACAACGTTCGTAGTGTTGATCTTCGTGCTGGAAGGTACGCTTAGCTGTGTCGGCTCACGCTGACTTTTGTTTGAGCTAAATGCTACTCCGCAGCCCTCGTGCAAGTAAGTATCATATGCGTTTTCAACCGAGTCGACATTCCTTGACCAAATCTTGCAATTAGCAAAGGATGTCTGCTTCTTCCTCACTTGGCATCAGATGCGCGTGGATTCGTTGGATTTATAATGCACCGTGGCATAGATGGTCAGAAGCTGTACTGTCACAGCATTACATTGAACGGCCGGATACCTATGCTGCAACCATTCTACACGTCGATAAACTGAAATCGACGTAGTGTGACAATCCATGTGATTTGCGGCGATTGTCACAGCCTATGATCGCTTCGTCTAAATAAGTTTGGTGTTTAAAGGTTAAAGTCTGGTGTGATGATTCTTTCTTGAATGGATGAAAAAAATATGGCACATAAAGACATAGCTTAATGTACTCAATAGTGCCCGCCTGGAAAGTTGACATTTGCTCTGTCCTTGAGGTCATCA
Organism: Urechis unicinctus; assembly: GCA_034190875.2. Lineage (NCBI taxonomy): Eukaryota > Metazoa > Annelida > Polychaeta > Xenopneusta > Urechidae > Urechis > Urechis unicinctus. The sequence continues at coordinate 55,232,971 of CM067349.1, read as the reverse complement.
ACATAATGTAGATTACAGTCTTTTTGTTACCGTTATCAGATGACCAGTAAACGGTTAAACTGCTGCGAGTCATCACCTTGGTACTTGATGCCACTCAAACCATTTTTCCCTGAAGCACTAATCGTTACAATTTTAATATTGGAAATTATGAGAAACGCCTGATGCGATTTTCTTCTTATCACTGCAAACAAATAAGTAGGTTCAAGAATAATCTAATTGCCTGGGGTTAATTTTGTACCTACATCCGAAATAAAACACATAACACTCGACTGCGGTTACTGATCAATCACATGCCCCATTAATCTCGTTAACGTACTAAAAGTGTTACCGGTGGTTTAGCCCTTCTTTATCAATCATCTTCAGCTGACGCAATTGTTTTACATCATGAGGCATAACCCTCAATGGAAAGTACCTGGAAATTTAGGGAATGCTTCTGAATAACTGATCAAATTCCATGAATTTGAAGCCCATATCTTCCAAAGTGACAAACCAGTCAAAATATGCTAACCATGTGTAGACGGTGAATGTTGGTTCTTGCTGCCATAGCATACACATGGATTCAAGAATGTAAGGGATTTAGAAGACGTTATTGCAAGCCCAATGACCAGTGCGGTAGCTTCACTTGCAATTAAGTGCTGATGATTTTAAAGAACGCCATATGTTCAAGGTTTAATAATTCAATGTATTTGTCGGCCTTGTTGTATTAAACTATATTCGAGGTATCTGGGGAAGCTATATTATGACTAAATAAGAGGAATGCGATTTGACACCAATAATTCTTACAATTAGAAAAATGTACAACAAAGTTATGCAAATGTGTCAGTGCTATTTTAAGATATTGCTTTTATGGTACGTTTACATTGTCACTAGGCAGAAAAATAGTGGCATTATATGTTCTGTTTATATATGTTCTGTTTATTATATGTGCACCAGAGCTCGTTCATTTCCTGTTATACAAAGACAAAGCTCATGACCCGATAATCATTTTTACCGCCGACATCACCAGCTGTTATGTAATATATCATAGGCTAACGTTTTCAAGTATTTGATTAATGGCAATTATCACCTACAGAATATTTATGGCTATGTTTAGGAAATTAAACATCCACGCAAGCATCGGGTCATTTCCACAACAAATTTTCGCTGTTAATTGTTTATTTTAACTTTAAATTGCTTGTGAACAGGTCAACTGCAGATTGATTGCTTCTCTGACGACTGAAATAACTAGACAACTTGAAGAATCGAAATATACCCAAATCCCTCTCGAGTAGGGTAAATTGTCGATTCTGTTAATAACATCTGAATCTAGCACCAATGGATGTACCAGCCTAATACAAAGTAGGCTTCCATAACTGCTGTAGTTATCTCAGTAGTATATAATTATGGGTTATATACACCGGCCTAGGCATCGTCATCTCCAGAATCCTAATGCTCCGTACCGCACTAATACACCGCAATGTCACTCTCAATGCCGTACCGTACAATAGCTGTGAAAGCTAGTTTCGGGATGACGAGGTTCAAGCTTACAAAGTATAGTGATGAGCTGTGTCATTTACTTGCCAATTAAACGATATTTGGCACCTAAACTATCACTGCTGATGGGGAAGTAACATTGGATTGGGTCGGTGTTGTCTCTCAACTTCTTTGCTATGATAAATTAACGCTATCCATGAGTAAACTATCCCAAACAATGCTACAACACTATTGCCCTGTCCATACAATTATAATCATGCGTTAAAATTTATCGCTGAAATTGGTATGTTTGAACTGAGATCAATTTAACCTAGCTCGGCAATTACTACACATATGATCCATAATGAGAGCATTTTACTTCAGTTTATTCAGTTAAGTGCTACACAGGGAAGAGACAGCGTAATTTGTGCAATATGGTTTCATGGCAATCATGACAGCTTAGATTGGCAGGCCGCTTAGAGATATACCACCCTAGTATGAAAGCCGTCAGAAATGCCGTCAACATTTTGAAATAAAATGGATAATAATAGAGGAAATTGCAAGTGTATTTAATTAATTGCCATATTTGACATTATCTATCCCAGTAGTAGTGTATGCATGACATCAGCTGTATGGTCGGCGCGACTTCATCGTCATACCGACAGATCATCAAGAATTCCGGATCGACTGATTGGGGCTAAGTAATCATAGTTTTGGTGCAGAAACGCGTTGCTTTGAAGCAAAGGACGAATGCATAACTCAAACATCGAGCTATTGATATTGATATCGGGTGATTTGGTTTCGTGCAGTGGAGTAAACCACTCAACCAAATGAGCAGTAGCTAATTTTTAAATGTCTGGACGTCATATGTTCTAGTTGCAGTCGTTGCAACTAGTCTTTAAGGTCGATATTTCGCAGCGTCAACGACACTACACATCTAACCTTGGTGCTTCCGATTGATTTGGCCGCATCGGCTTTTGCAGATTTAAGGCTTGATTATATTGTAGTCCTAATCATGCAAATGATTGGCTGGGTTTGCCAATCGCCAATATCCAAGGCGTCTAACCGCTTCACCTCGCTCTCTTCAGTGTGTTTAACACATATCGTAAATTTCTTCAGCTATGACTATTACATTAATTCCGAATTTCTATATATGTGTACATGCTGTAGGCACTTTCAGATGAATTACGTTTGGCTTTGATACAGCTGTCAGAGTCAATTTGACTTAGGATATATGCTGTCGCTTAAAGCTGAGCAGCCGAACCTCTGGGAGACAGAATGGGTCTAGGTTGATTGACTCTCAGCCTAAAATACTGTAGGTATCTCAGTTGCTGCCTTGGTTCAATTATTGCACTAATCCCATGGTGTCGTAACATCAAGGCTACTTCTGTAAAATATCGCTTCAAAGGTTACACCAGTAAAGCCGCGTGAATATTGCGGTGCTTACATGAATTATAGTGAAAAACTGAGCATATGTGTGGTCACAACGGATCACGCAAATGCTTCATCTTTGCACCACAAAAAGTCGGGGTTATGCACATATGGGCTATACAATCGACCGACGCTAACGTGATCAAAAAAGGAGATGCTCTTTAAATATAATTGGTAGCAATTAAAAAGTAAAATTGCTGAATGCAGTCATAATACACACTAGCTTGGCACTGATAGATTCATGAGCCACAGGGATCCATTGACGTAGAATATGTGTACGGCAATTGCCTACAGGCATCGATTGTGGTATATTCATACTTCGCAACTTATCTACGGTTAACATGACTTGCATGTAGATAAACCAGTATGTCTCTCTAATAACACTAACATTTGATTATATTTCAGTAGGCTCCATTATCAAATTAGTGCATAAAGGGTAATAAACATCAGACAGATGAGCCACCACTTCTTTACTATACAGAGAAATGGGATCACGGGTATCCTTGTGCAATATTAAGCTAAGCGTTCTGATGAATTGATTAGACAAAGTAATAGGTTTTGTATATCTAGTGACGCAGAATCATGTCACTAATACTCAATCAATCACACTGGACTATTTAGTTTGTTGCCGTTAATTGTCATGAAATTCCGCGCGAAATTCTAGAGTTGGAAAATATTTTACCTAAATTCTCAACAGTGACCTACGGTATGTATTGCATTCGCAATGCTACAGCGACTCCACTGTCATTAACAGGATAGTAACATGGAATATCCATGCTACATTAATTGGTGTCCTCAGCTGTCCATATACAGTTTATCTCTGGTGACAATATACTGCCGTAGCAAAGATTTCAGTGACATCAAATCATAGATACGTTATTCAACTATTCACAATTTGCATACCATTTTCTAGCCGAAGCTACCCTACAACATGTTTCTTTATGGATGTTTCCTATCAATAAGTTGCTGATAGCCTTGATTCGTCCACCTGTTAGGAGGTTCGAAAATCGTTGCCCGCAGCATAAGCAACTAATTACTTCTGTGCTTTGTACGCCGTGTTGTTTCCTTGTTTTCTATATATGTATTCGGCATTATTTGTGCGCACTAATAAGTTGCGTACATGTTCGCATGATAAAATAGGATGCAAATCCCCTGCCTAGGACACACGTGCCTGATAGATTGCGATGCAAAATACATTAAGGACAACACAAATTGTGCATCCAATTTTATCAAGGCACTTGTCGAGTAAGCAATTGTGCAATAAGGTTGACATATGAGTATGATTATACCCCAAAGCTTCTAGTACGTACCCCCTTAATAATCGGTCACAAGTAGTATATAGACAGACGCCAACTTTGGACAATTGGTTGAATATTATTGCTTTAAACTAGTCACTCGCTCGAAGTTGTTTTATTGTCAACGAAACGCAACATTGTCGTTGCAGTACATGCAATTCATGACGGATGTTTCATAAAATCAACATCAAGATGGGTCCTTATTTGGAAAACGTTGATTTGCCTAGTTGTAATAAAGTTGTAAGAACTTCTGCAATGAAATCTATAAACGAAGGTAGAACAAAGGTACGGTGTGGTCCATATGGATGTTCTACGACACCTATCCAAAGTCATCTGGGGCGTTTATTTGGCCTTGTACCCAATTTAATTTATCTTCTGCGCAATAGTCAATGATTCGAGTTATAAAGCAATAGAGCACCCAAATCACATGGCTCTGCCTCCAGTAAATAGTAATTATCTCGATAAATCTGAAACCGTTATTAATTTCACTGCATGCTATGTGCATATGTGCACACCACCAACACGAAGTCAATTAACATTTACCATAATGGTTTAATTTGAATCCGTCGCTTATAATTTAGGCAGTTAGTGATGCATACAAAACTCAGGTGTTTTCGTACTAGCCGAATGTCAACCCGAGTTCACGGTCGACGACTTAAAAGGCGATCATATGATTAGTAACTGGCCTGGTTATTATTGTTGTGCCTCTTTGATGTAGTCATGGCGACCCAGAGTCCACTCCCTTATTCACATATATTGCGTTGCTACATAATAGATTTGGTTGCAGATTTAGTGGCTGCTGGAGTCGACCTGTCCAGACGCAATGTTAAAAAGGGTGTTTGAAGTGTATGCAAATCGCCATTCAACGTACACAGCTAACCTCGTGCCTTTGAATACAGAATGTTTGCTTCGAATGAATCCGTTGCTATTCAGATGCAAGCAACTTATCGCTATGACAACGTTCGTAGTGTTGATTTTCGTGCTGGAAGGTGCGCTTAGCTGTGTCGGCTCACGCTGACTTTTGTTTGAGTTAAATGCTACTCCGCAGCCCTCGTGCAAGTAAGTATCATATGCGTTTTCAACCGAGTCGACATTCCTTGACCAAATCTTGCAATTTGCAAAGGATGTCTGCTTCTTCCTCACTGTCACAGCATTACATTGAACGGCCGCATATCTATGCTGCAACCATTCTACGCGTCGATAAAATGAAATCGACGTAGTGTGACAATCCATGTGATTTGCGGCGATTGTCACAGCCTATGAACACTTCGTCTAAATAGGTTTGGTGTTTAAAGGTTAAAGTTTGATGCGATGATTCTTTCTTGAATGGATGAAAAAAATATGGCACATAAAGACATAGCTTAATGGACTCAATAATGCCCGCCCGGAAAGTTGACATTTGCTCTGTCCTTGAGGTCATCAACATAATGTAGATTACGGTCTTTTTGTTACCGTTATCAGATGACCAGTGAACGGTTAAACTCCTCAAAGTCCTCACCTAGATACTTGATGCCACTCAAACCATTTTTCCCTGAAGCACTGATCGTTACAATTTTGATATTGGAAATTATGAGAAACGCCTGATGCGATTTTCTTCTTATCACTGCAAACAAATAAGTAGGTTCAAGAATAGTCTAATTGCCTGGGGTTAATTTTGTACCTACATCCGAAATAAAACACATAACACTCGACTGCGGTTACTGATCAATCACATGCCCCATTAATCTTGTTAACGTACTAAAAGTGTTAACGGTGGTTTAGCCCATCTTTACCAATCATCTTCAGCTGACGCAATTGTTTTACATCATGAGGCATAACCCTCAATGGAAAGTACCTGGAAATTTAGGTAATGCTTCTGAATAACTGATCAAATTCCATGAATTTGAATCCCATATCTTCCACAATGACAAACCAGTCAAAATATGCTTACCATGTGTAGACGGTGTATGTTGGTTCTTGCTGCCATAGCATACACATGGATTCAAGAATATAAGGGATTTAGAAGACATTATTGCAAGCCCAATGACCAGTGCAGTAGCTTCACTTGCAATTAAGTGCTGATGATTTTAAAGAACGCCATATGTTCAAGGTTTCATAATTCAATGTATTTGTCGGCCTTGTTGTATTGAACTATATTCGAGGTATCTGGGGAAGCTATATAATGACTAAATAAGAGGAATGCGATTTGACACCAATAATTCTTACAATTAGATAAATGTACAACAAAGTTATGCAAATGTGTCAGTGCTATTTTAAGATATTGCTTTTATGGTACGTTTACATTTATCATAGGCTAACGTTTTCAAGTATTTGATTAATGGCAATTATCACCTACAGAATATTTATGGCTATGTTTAGGAAATTAAACATCCACGCAAGCATCGGGTCATTTCCACAACAAATTTTCGCTGTTAATTGTTTATTTTAACTTTAAATTGCTTGTGAACAGGTCAACTGCAGATTGATTGCTTCTCTGACGACTGAAATAACTAGACAACTTGAAGAATCGAAATATACCCAAATCCCTCTCGAGTAGGGTAAATTGTCGATTCTGTTAATAACATCTGAATCTAGCACCAATGGATGTACCAGCCTAATACAAAGTAGGCTTCCATAACTGCTGTAGTTATCTCAGTAGTATATAATTATGGGTTATATACACCGGCCTAGGCATCGTCATCTCCAGAATCCTAATGCTCCGTACCGCACTAATACACCGCAATGTCACTCTCAATGCCGTACCGTACAATAGCTGTGAAAGCTAGTTTCGGGATGACGAGGTTCAAGCTTACAAAGTATAGTGATGAGCTGTGTCATTTACTTGCCAATTAAACGATATTTGGCACCTAAACTATCACTGCTGATGGGGAAGTAACATTGGATTGGGTCGGTGTTGTCTCTCAACTTCTTTGCTATGATAAATTAACGCTATCCATGAGTAAACTATCCCAAACAATGCTACAACACTATTGCCCTGTCCATACAATTATAATCATGCGTTAAAATTTATCGCTGAAATTGGTATGTTTGAACTGAGATCAATTTAACCTAGCTCGGCAATTACTACACATATGATCCATAATGAGAGCATTTTACTTCAGTTTATTCAGTTAAGTGCTACACAGGGAAGAGACAGCGTAATTTGTGCAATATGGTTTTCATGGCAATCATGACAGCTTAGATTGGCAGGCCGCTTAGAGATATACCACCCTAGTATGAAAGCCGTCAGAAATGCCGTCAACATTTTGAAATAAAATGGATAATAATAGAGGAAATTGCAAGTGTATTTAATTAATTGCCATATTTGACATTATCTATCCCAGTAGTAGTGTATGCATGACATCAGCTGTATGGTCGGCGCGACTTCATCGTCATACCGACAGATCATCAAGAATTCCGGATCGACTGATTGGGGCTAAGTAATCATAGTTTTGGTGCAGAAACGCGTTGCTTTGAAGCAAAGGACGAATGCATAACTCAAACATCGAGCTATTGATATTGATATCGGGTGATTTGGTTTCGTGCAGTGGAGTAAACCACTCAACCAAATGAGCAGTAGCTAATTTTTAAATGTCTGGACGTCATATGTTCTAGTTGCAGTCGTTGCAACTAGTCTTTAAGGTCGATATTTCGCAGCGTCAACGACACTACACATCTAACCTTGGTGCTTCCGATTGAATTGGCCGCATCGGCTTTTGCAGATTTAAGGCTTGATTATATTGTAGTCCTAATCATGCAAATGATTGGCTGGGTTTGCCAATCGCCAATATCCAAGGCGTCTAACCGCTTCACCTCACTCTCTTCAGTGTGTTTAACACATATCGTAAATTTCTTCAGCTATGACTATTACATTAATTCCGAATTTCTATATATGTGTACATGCTGTAGGCACTTTCAGATGAATTACGTTTGGCTTTGATACAAGCTGTCAGAGTCAATTTGACTTAGGATATATGCTGTCGCTTAAAGCTGAGCAGCCGAACCTCTGGGAGACAGAATGGGTCTAGGTTGATTGACTCTCAGCCTAAAATACTGTAGGTATCTCAGTTGCTGCCTTGGTTCAATTATTGCACTAATCCCATGGTGTCGTAACATCAAGGCTACTTCTGTAAAATATCGCTTCAAAGGTTACACCAGTAAAGCCGCGTGAATATTGCGGTGCTTACATGAATTATAGTGAAAAACTGAGCATATGTGTGGTCACAACGGATCACGCAAATGCTTCATCTTTGCACCACAAAAAGTCGGGGTTATGCACATATGGGCTATACAATCGACCGACGCTAACGTGATCAAAAAAGGAGATGCTCTTTAAATATAATTGGTAGCAATTAAAAAGTAAAATTGCTGAATGCAGTCATAATACACACTAGCTTGGCACTGATAGATTCATGAGCCACAGGGATCCATTGACGTAGAATATGTGTACGGCAATTGCCTACAGGCATCGATTGTGGTATATTCATACTTCGCAACTTATCTCTACGGTTTAACATGACTTGCATGTAGATAAACCAGTATGTCTCTCTAATAACACTAACATTTGATTATATTTCAGTAGGCTCCATTATCAAATTAGTGCATAAAGGGTAATAAACATCAGACAGATGAGCCACCACTTCTTTACTATACAGAGAAATGGGATCACGGGTATCCTTGTGCAATATTAAGCTAAGCGTTCTGATGAATTGATTAGACAAAGTAATAGGTTTTGTATATCTAGTGACGCAGAATCATGTCACTAATACTCAATCAATC
>CM067349.1:55199040-55223935 GCA_034190875.2 Urechis unicinctus | reverse complement strand
CACCCATAAAGTGGCATGTTGCCCCACCCATGTGTCAACTGATTTGTTATATAATGTTAAATTTCGTATTACGAAGGTTGTGATGTGATCAGTCCCCCATTTTGAGTTGTATTGAGTCGAATGTTTTCAGCTCTTGGGATTATCATCAGCATCCCAAGCAAGTATGATGTATTCTGTCAAGGCGTCGTTGTCCATCATGACTCTAATGCGATACTTCGCTGTCAACGCCATCTGTGCAGACGTGTCATGGCCGACAGGATGCCTATGCCTAGAAGAACTGGACCATGCCCACGCTGTCAAGTGTGTAGTCGCTGACCTGGAACCAACTGTCAGTCAGCTTCCGACATTGGTGACCAGGTTGTTGATATTGCTTCGCACAGGTGGACAGAAATTCCAACAACTCGACATTTGTCACTTAACTGAGCTCTCCACCTGCCTCAACAATTCCCGCCTGGCTGTGTTCAGGAGCAGAGTCCACCTACAGTGGCTGAGTTCTACACAGTTCCTCCCGATGAATCATTTGAAGGAGCTAACTTTATCCTTTACTAATATGATGTGGGAAGATATGGCAAAGTTGGCCGAAGATAGTTTGAAGAATAAGGTTCATCATGAAAAGCTCATTTTGCGGGGTTTCAACAGACGTGATAGTCCACGAGTCCAAGAACAATTCAATCTGAGTGACAAGCTAGGATCTTTGACAAACATCCAACTCAAGCACCTTGATTTGGCAAACAATGGTTTTCATTACATAGCCAAGTTGAGTGCTGCACTACTCCATCATATCGAATACTTGGATCTTTCGTACAACATGTTATGTTACCCAACAAAGCCTTTACAACAGACAAGGAGTCAGATTTATGCAGTTATTCTTATGCATAATCTAAGGACACTTATTGTCGGTCACCAAGGTGTATACGAAACATACAAACCAACACTCACACTGGAACAAGAAGAAGTGACATTTGCACCCACTGATAACAAATTACCATTGGACCAATCTAAGCAAGGTGTTCGTCACCCTAAGCAGCCTCCGTGTCAATGCAGTATATTCCCCATCCCGATCGGCCGCCTGGAGACCCTCATCATACCCGCGTTTTCTCCATTTGTTTCCAAAAATACGAAAAGGTTGAAGGATATCCCGTGCATTTGCATATCCCTACCAAACAGACTCAAGTATCTTGATATACAAGATAACACTGGTTTACTTGGATATGATGCATTTGCAGGGAACACGACAATAGTTAATCTAAACAATTTAGAAACACTCAACATACAAAACCAAGGGGCTACACATTTCTCAAGCACGTTCTTCAGTAGTTTTAGTGCACTCCGGGTTGCACTTCTTGGACGAAATAAACTCAGATCTTTATTTATTGACGGTATCTTTTACTTCTGGAGTAATGTACAATTGCAAGTGCTTGATTTGGCCGACAATGAGATAGAGCAATTTCCGTCTGGCGATGTACTCAGGGCTTTACCTGGACTCGTGCACCTGAATCTTAGTGGTAATGCAATCTCCACATGGAACACAAACATCTCCATGCTTCATCAATTACGCACGCTCAACCTCAGCAACAACAGACTGGCTACGCTACCTGCTACAATGCGAAACGAGCTCGACGTGCTTATTTCCTTGCCAGGAGCCAGTCAGTTATCAATAGACTTGCGTTCTAACCACTTGTCTTGTCTCTGTGACAACATTCCTTTCGTGGAGTGGATGCAAACTACCAACATAGCATTCTCTAACAGAGACCAGCACATCTGCCTGCATCCGGTATCAGGTTTAACTCAGGCCTTCAAAGTAGACACGACAATGCTGACTCAACATTGTTTCCCGAACACGATGAGACTGGTGGCGACGTCGGTGACCGTGTCCACGCTAAGCACCCTGGTCATTGTCGCCCTGATCTCGGCTTACTGTAAGCGTTAGTACTTCCGCTACTGGTGGTACCTCCGTCACAGCAACTGGAGGTGACATCGCCAAATCGAGGAGGATTACGAATATGATGCATTTATCCTCACAGCAAAGAGCGGTAAATGGACTGATTGTTGTAACATTGAGTAGTTACTACATCGTTTTGATGATAATTATACTAACGTTAGCTGCACACAAATGATGCTTTAACGAGGCTCTTTATATTATTTACACCTCTTTAACAAGTATCATGTTCCTAATTGACTTCAATTTTTAATGCTCTAGCAACTTCCGCATGATATTGTTTTAAATAAATTGCAGATCTGGATTATTGTGTTGCGTATCAAACCTCTTTAAAATGATTCCTGTATTTAGCTCTCAAATGATGACTAAATTTAGTTCACATTGTATAAACATTAAGATTCAATCCTTTAAACTATAACAATGAGGAATCTAGATTAACTACACCATTCGCAATGATATCGCATTTTAAATGTCAATCTGCAGAAAGGCCACCTCCTGAGGTTTTGGCTCGATGCTAAGTATTACATAGTCGTGAGTGAGACAGGTGGCTTTTGAGGCGGCAAAGGCTCCTAAGCCACAGTTTGTCCATGCAAGGAGCCTACAGTCCTTTCAGGACAAAAATGGGCGCTGTGTTGCGCCAAGCATGAGGCTCTGAGGCAGACAAGGCCTGGAGCACTTTAAACACGTCTGAGAGCTTCATTCCAACCCAGCGTTTAGTGCATTGATAACAGTAATCAGACATATATCTGGGCACTGCTGTAGGCACCGTCAAAGACCCAGAGCTGCATGCTGGACACTGGCATTCAGTTCGACGCAGGTAAGCAGTTAATGGCCAACCTCGAAGATGCAATGAAAAGTGCAGTTTACCTACCGGCTGCAAAATATTGACAGCTTCGTTGCTGTATTTAACAGTTTATTGTATTGTGGTGTCAGAGGCATATACTAGGAATTGTAACAGAGGGTATGTAAGATACCTATCATTAATATATGATCAAAAATAGTCCAAGAATAGACCCTTGCGGCTCCCTTTAAAGGAACCTTAACACCATCGAGTCATAGGACACACTCAATGAATAAAAAAACCGGCTCTCATCGTAGGCGAAATTGCAATAGGTCTAGTTACGCTTTGGCTTGTTACTTAGTAGGTCATCAGAACGATCACATCCTCCAGCGCCCCGACTGTGGGCCATGTATGTCTTAAGCTTTATTGTCTAGGCTTTTCTTGTTTTGTTGCCCCTTTGTCTTAGGTTACTCACTGCCTGTGGTTGCTAGAGTGTGGACTAGCCAGAAGAATAACACAAGTCCTGGAGTAGAAATGCTTATTTGTTCAATTTAGTTTCAACAATGAAGCTCCCTGAAATGTCGGTGTAAACCTTGTCCCTGACTAGATGATCTCCTTGTCTGACCCATGTGTGCTCCTTATAAAGGGTCACCAGTCACCTGGCTTGCTTACCCGTGACCCTTGACCAATCCACACGATAGGCCAAACCATCCCCACGTGACACGACAAGTCCACTTGGAGGGTTGACCCGCTTGTGAGCCAAGTTTATAAGGATTGCTGCTATCAGGGTAACGCACCTCCACACAAGTGGTGTGATGTAACCCCAGGCTCTCGCGCTGATGATTAAGGGGATGGGGAGGCTTTTTGAAAACCTATGAGCCAGAATAGTATTATAACATATGTTCTGCTATTTTCAGTCGATGATCGACAGAAGGGCAGCGACTGCTTCCCAGCAAGGCCCTTCAGGGAGTTTTCCAATGGGTTCAGCTCCATTTTTTATCCACTCATTCACACCGCCCTTGTCTGATGGTGTCGGGGTTGGTGCCAATGTCGAAGTCGTCCCACCACCTATGAGGGCCTTATACGAGCGTTTCCATCCTGTACATTATTGACAACTTCTCGGCTTAAAAAGCACAAACCAAAAAAAAGGCTGGTGCAAGAGCTGGCCTTTGCATAGCAAAGTGTCTGGGTCCTCACAGAAAAGTACAAATCTGTGCCGCAGGATCGTGCTCTTTCACATGAAACACCGTGACTATATACATCCTGAGTGAGAATAATGTAATCCCAATGAGAGATTACATTATTTTAATATTCCACCAGGTCTTTGTGAAAACTAACTATGGCCTTGGCATTTTGGTTATTTTTCTTGGCACTGGTAATGGCTACCTTGGTTATTGCTCCCAGCCCTTAATCTGGCCAAGCACTCGATGAGCAAATCGTAATCTAGTGAATGGGGAAGTTTTCCCTGATCTACTTGGTAAGTATCTGTCGCATTCACTGCATGTGTCATTTTGGTATACGCTTATATCACTTACCTGTAAGTGAGATTTAAATATATATACCTTATCTGACATGATCTAAGTTTGTCTGGACATTTCTAGCTTGCACTGCAGACATAGCACCCCTTTGCTGTTAGTGCCCTACCCACATTTTTTAAAAGGAACTGGGAATGCTAAATTGTGGTGCTTCATGCGAGCTCTATGGGCTATACACTGATCATTCACTGTGCATCATCGAAAATTGTGACCTCGCACAGGATACTACGTAAAACTTTTGTATATGTTATACCAGAGCCCCCCCATGGAGTTGCCCACCCCCCAGGATCCCCCCACGCGTTGACCACGTGATCATGTGACGTGTTTGGACTTGCGCCAGGTAGTGATGCTATGTGTCCACATGATATGATGTAATGCATTGTTAAGATGAGTTGTTGAGTGTTTAAAGGTATTGAGTGGGGTTCTCTAGGAATAACAATGGGTTTAGTAAATATTGTAGTTGAAGGTATCTATTCAAATGATATACCCACGCCACTTGAGAATGGTGTAATCGTTTGGGATCACAATGAACTTGGGAAGACGTGTTTGATATGTTAGTAAATAGGCAAAGTGGCTATTGATGGTTGAGAATAATAATGGGTGTTGAGTATAGCTTGGGTTAGGATTACAAATTGTAACACTAAAGTTGTAAACTGTAACAGATGCGAATAAGGTTGGATTGAAGAATGTCTGTGAAGTTTGCTATTGATATGTCAAGTAGTGTAAACGACAATTGGGATTAAGAATGTCTGCTAAGTTACAACGACAATGAGCCTTTTCCAATGTAATACTTGGGAATAACAATGCGTTGAGAATGTTTTTGAAATTCGCCATGTGTCAGCTGTAACAGATGAATGAAGAAGCTTAACGTGGGAAAGAGGTCGTTTGTGTGATGGAGTACTTATCAATGGGTAAAAAAATGTTAACACAATCAACAGTGCCGGCTGTGAAAGCTGTGGTCAATCTCCCCCATACCTAACATGAGGAAAGCTTTCAACATGGAATTTGAAATCCTACAGGCGACGCCTTCTTAATCCTGAATAATTGTCGCCTATAAATATGGTTCCAATCGTTAGTAGTCACCAAAGCTCATCTCACGAAATAGGAATCACTCCTGTACCACATCATCACATCATAGTCGCAAAGAAAATGGACTCATTCAGAAACCGAAAATACCGTAAGAAAAATTAATTGATATATAGAGAGAGAGATAGATAGAGAGATATATATATATATATATATATAGAGAGATATATATAGATATATATATATAGAGATATATATATATATATATATATATATATATATATATATATATATATATATATATATATATATATATATATATATATATATATATATATATATATATATATATATATATATATATATATATATATATATATATATATATATATATATATATATATATTTATACATATATCGTGATATGAATATGATTATTTATCAATTTATTTATTTGTGTCGCAGAGAGCAAATTTGACTGGTTTAAAATGCCCTGTGACAAAGTGGGTGAAATATACATGCAGCTGCGGTCACAGTATATTGAAAACGGGGGATTGACACCTGAAGAGGCTCTTGTGCTCGAACAAATTTTAACAGTGGGTTTAGTAAAATTGGAGGAAACAGAATACCCTCCTTTTGACTTATACGCACGAGTATTGGATGTGATTACCAAAGAACTGGTTACCTCCACAGAAGTGATAAACTATATAAAAAACCCAGCATTGGTCCCACGATCGATAGCGTTCGATTTGTTAGGACGCTGTCTACGATGGGGAGTGACAAAATTTGAAACGTCGAGCGGTGTTGGAGTAACTACATTTCGGGGGATGACCTCATACGAAATAATGAAATGAAAATCAATAAAAAAAAATGTACTAACCACACTGGTATTTTCATGCTTTCTGATGATATTTATATACACTTTAAGCGGCGAAGAGAGATGTGTTCCTAGTTAAGTCGGATTTCGAAATGAGGTTTTTCGTCCCGGAACACGTGGTCGGCCGAATTAAAGCCTTTGCGCACGACCCTTTGCGTAGCTTCACACTTGAATACAGCGTGTGCGAATAAAAGCGTTTGCACACGGTCCGCTGCGTAGTTTCACGGTTGAATGCCGCGTGCTGTAATATAAATGGGGGTGGAAATATAGGAAAAATTCACAATCTGAGTCAGCTATCAGACCCAAGACGATCCAAGATGGAGCCAGCAAGAAAACGCTTTTTTGTCGTCGTTCGAGTTCATCAGAGTGTAAGCATGAGTTATTCATTTAAATATTATTTATCCTAGTGAATTTAATTCGGAGCGATATCCGATGATAGCTACAACTAAATAAAAAATTTATCTCGAAATAACTGTATTCAGACTAACGATTGTTACCATTTGGCTTCAGTACTTTGGGAGGGTCCAAATGATCAGGAATTGATTACATATATGGCGGGATACGAGCGCGATCAAGGTAAAATATCAGTCGAGGTTTTGACATATTTATATATATATATATATATATATATATATATATATATATATATATATATATATATATATATATATATATATATATATATATATATATATATCACTGTCATTAGAAGCAGAATCGTGTTGAATGATATCAAATTCACTATTTATTTTAGTTTTTATTCATTAATCTTTATTTGTGTTAGCTTTGTGGGATAGTGATGTCAATGACTATGAGTTGTCATGTGTCATGGACGAGTATGCGTTGAACGAAGCGCATCGAGCTCTTGACGAATTAGCTGGCTTTCCCGGTGAAATAGGTATGGATACGATTCATGGATTATTAATTGCGTCTGAACGTGAGCTCAACAAGATATATAAAACAACTATCTACCAACATATTACGATGGAATTTTCGGCCTAGCACTATTAATTTCTGTTTGACAGTTGAAGCTAACCAAGCAAACGTGGTAATCGACGACGGTCAGCAAGGCGCCGGGGTAATGGAGAATGAAGATGAACCTGGTATGATCTTTACATATTGTTGCTTGTGATAAATTAGAATCAATGCGGTGATTGATTTTTAACTATCTCACTCTCTCTCGCTCTCTTACTTTTCTTTCAGATGCTCTGGCAACCGGAATCGCAGCGCTCGAACTTAGGCACGGCAATGCCATCCGGACTTACGTCCGTATACGACCATTGCAGGATGTCTTTAATTTCGATTTGCGCATTCCGATGCCCATACTGAGAGAGGTCATCTTCGATCAGCAACAAGTGGCCATCAAAATAAATGCCAGCTACGGCTTTATCTTGAGGAATAATGAGAGTGGTGAACTCCGCTACTTTCATTCTTCAATGAATAATGCCCGGCTACTTCCGGCACCGGTCACCGTGAGAAATGCTGATGATTTCGAAGCTTTCGAGAGGAGGCTCGAACAGGGGGATATTCTGACATGGGCCCGCGATCAGCGCCCCAATTCCAAGTGGATGGTTATCAAAGTAACAAACCTGACAGTCTATGTCAGCAAGTTACTAGACCACCCTATTGGTTTTGCCCCTACCAAACTACCTCCTCATATCCGGAACAACAAGGCTATCCTAGGGCTGGTCATGGATATGAATTCGGGGAGACCATACACGGACAGGCTATGTCTGTTTCGTTGTCTGGCCTTGCAGCGTGGGGCCCCGCTTCGAGGATTAGCGAAGTTGACGAAACGGCTTTTTCGAGAGACCTATCCCACGGGGGACATTGAAACGTTCCCCGGTGTTCCATGGGCCGATATCGAAAAAGTGGAGGAGCGTTTCAAAGTTAACATTTTCGTGTACCAATGCACTGAAGAGCAGGTAAGCTGAAATATAAATAATTTAAGTGAAGCTTTACTCAATGAAAGTGTAATTCATAACTGAATATTTTACATGATTGTTTGTTGACAGGTTGCCACACTTGTTAGGCGGTCCCCTACTAACTATGCTGAAGAAATGTACCTCAATTTACACGAGGCGCATTTCAGTTATATTGTGAACCGGGATCGCTATTGCAAGTCTTACGCTTGCACCACATGTGGCAAACTGTGGAAACATGTGGGAATGCTGCATCGGCACCAAACCACATGTATTGCTGAGACAGTGTATCGATATCCAGGTGGGGTCTACCATCCACCACCCACCATTTTCGATGAACTTCGTGACGGTGGGTTTGAAGTGGATGAATCCGCCTATCCCTATCGAGCCACTTATGACTTTGAATGTTATTTTGACAGGTCAGACATACCCACCAACTCGGACAAGGTGATATGGGAGGCTCGTCATGTCCCCTTATCAGTCTCCGTATGTAGTAATGTACCCGGTTTCCAGGAACCGGTTTGCTTTGTTACCGAGGGTGATACGGATGAGTTGGTGTTGCGTATGATGACCCACTTGAAGCAAGTAGCCGACGCTGCTTATATCATCCTACAGGAGAAGCACACCTCCTTACTCCAATGTATGGATGAACAACTACAAGAACAGCTGGTTACCGATCCGGTAACCAAGGGGAAGCATCCACTGGAGCAACTCATAGAAAAGTTTCAGAGCTATTTGATGGAATTACCCGTTATTGGTTTTAATTCCGGAAAATACGACCTGAACGCCATCAAGGTAGCTATCATGCGGTTCTTCACACAATACGAACCAATTAATTTTGTCGTAAAAAAAAATAATAATTTTCTTTGCCTAAAGTCCGACAATTTTAAATTTTTGGATATCTGCAACTATTTGGCACCTGGTTGCAATTACGACAAATATTTAAAAGCGTACCATTGTAGTGTAAACAAAGCATGTTTTCCTTATGAATGGGTCACGTTGGATCGGTTGAACCACAGAGAGCTACCTTCTCACGCTGACTTTTATAGTTCGCTTCGTAATGAAAACATTAGCGAAGCGGACTATATAGAATGTCAGCGTGCATGGGAGTCTGAAGGGATGACCTGCTTCAAGGACTATTTGAAGTATTACAATAATATTGATGTAGTCCCATTTCTAGAGGCCTTGGAAAAGCAAAGTCGATTTTACGAGGAGCGTAATATCGACATGTTTAAACAGGGTATTAGTGTTCCAGGTCTGACATTGAACTACATGTTCCAGGATCTTGATTGCTTCTTCTCATTAGTCGATGGTAAAAATGAGGATCTCTATTGGCTCATCAAAAATAACATTGTAGGTGGGCCATCCATCGTTTTCCATCGATACCATGAAAAGAATGTGACTCGGATCCGACAAGTTCAATATCAGGACCAGGCCAAACTATGCCGTGGTATAGTCGGCTATGATGCTAACGCCTTGTATCTTTACGCCTTGGCTCAAGAAATGCCCAGCGGTCACCCAGTCAGAAGAGTTGCTCCAGATTTTGCACCTATCACAACAGATCGCCGCCATGTAGCATTGGCATTGGAGTGGTTGGATTTTGTGGCTCACACTGACCGCATTCACATCCGTCACCAACGCAATCATTTTGAGAAGCGTTTTGGTGCGCGACGGTTGCCTGTAGACGGTTGGTGTGTCCAAAACCAAACCATTTACCAATTTCACGGTTGTTACTGGCATGGGCATCCCTGCACTGGCAAGACACACAATGTCACCCGAGATAAAGCTATGGCAGACTTGTTGATGGAGACCCGTCAAAACACGGCTTACTTGAGAAAATTGGGTTATACTGTGGTGGAGCAGTGGGAGTGTGAATGGCGAAACCAAAAGCGACAAAGTCCCTTGGTGAAAGCCTTCATTAACACCTTACCAACCCCACCTCTACCTGCAATGACCCAAGAGGAAATTCTCAGCCGTGTCAGAGATGGGTCTTTCTTTGGGATGGTGGAAGTGGATCTTCATGTCCCAGATCATTTGAAAGACCACTTCCAAGAAATGACACCCATTTTCAAAAATATCAACATCTGCCGTGAGGATATCGGACCTGTCATGGGCGCGTATGCAGAACAACATAAAATAATGACGGTAAAACCCTTTCCGTTGCGAATGATGTATTTTTTTATTTTTATTCAAAGAAAGTGCTATAATATCTTAAACTGTACTTTCTCATATCTGGTGATTTTACGTCTTGATGTGTCACAGCAACCATGGAGGTCTTTAATCGGTAGTTACCGAGCGAAAAAAAGCTATTACTGGCCACTCCGCTATTAAAATGGTATCTAAACCATGGTTTGGTAGTCACACGAATCTACCAAACTGTGGAGTATGAACCAAAGGCCTGCTTTCGTCAATTTGCCGACCGTGTGTCAAATGCTAGGTAAGATTTATTTATTTTTAATCATTTATTTATTTATTTATTTTTAATTTTAATTTATTTATTAATTATTTCATGAACATTTATCGGAGTATTATTTTTTTTTTTTTATTTATATTTATATTTTATTTTTTTTTTTTTTTTTTTGTATCTTAATTTATTAATAATTTCATGAACATATATCTGATTATTTTTTATTTATATATCATCATTTTTTTTTTTTTTTTTTTTATATTATCATTAGCTTATAGCGAATTATTATTATTTTTATTTATGTAGTACCTATCAAACCTTTTATTATTTTTCTTCATTGTGTGTCTTTGTAGGCGTACCGGGGATGCCGATCCCAACCAAGCTATAGTAGCAGATACCATGAAACTTCTTGGTAATTCGGGTTATGGACGCACGGTTACAAACCAAACCAAACATCGAAAAAAGTAAAGTATGTGGATGAGCGTGGTGCAGCCAAACTTATTAACGATAAAACGTTTCGCACCTTAAACGAACTAGATGAATCCACATACGAGGTCGAAATGGCCAAAGCTTCAATATCGTTAAACTTACCGCATCAAATTGGTTTCTTCGTGTACCAATATGCAAAGTTGAGGATGTTGGAGTTTTACTTTGAATTTGTTGCTAAATATGTGGATAGGTGTGATTTCGAGTATTGTGAAATGGATACCGACTCTGCCTATTTTGCCGTTTCCGGTCGATGTTTGGAAGAGGTGGTCAAACCTGACTTGCGAGAGGCCTTTTACCGTGAATGGGATCAATGGATGCCAGCGGTCACTTGTCAGGCTCACCATGAGGAATGGGTGAATGCCAAGTGTAGTGGTCAAGTTTGGGTAGATCAACCGTGCTGTCTCGAGCGTCAAAAATTTGACAAACGAACACCCGGTTTATTCAAAGAAAGAATGGTGTGGTGATGGGATTGTCAGTTTGTGTAGCAAAACATACTATTGTTTTGGTCACACTGACAAAACATCTTGCAAGGGGTTGAACAAAAACCAGAATACCCTCAACAAAGACAAGTACTTAAAAGTGTTGAGAGAGCAACAATCAGGGTCAGGTGTTAATCGGGGGTTCCGATGCATGGACAACCAGATGTTCACCTACGCCCAGTCGCGAGCTTCTCTCTCATACTTTTATCCCAAACGGAAAGTCTTGACTGATGGGGTATCAACGCGCCCCTTGCTGATTTAATATTTTTACGATGTTTGTTGTAGTGATAAGTTTATTGTTGTCTCAGTTTGAGTGATGTACTTTTAGAAAATGTAAAAAAAACAAAATTCTTTGTTTCCTGATTCATGTTGAAAATGTATTTTACAATCGTGCCAATAAAATGATTGTGTAAACAAGGCCACTACAACAAGAACAATTCGTTTAGTATATTTTATTAATCAAATCGAATACTATGGTATCATTAGCAACCAATTCCTGCTTAAATATACCCAAGAGTTGTTTCATGGAAACACCTCGACTCCTTAAAAAAAGCAAGTAATACATACAATACAAACCACAGGCACTAGAGTTTAAAGCTTGCACAGTCTGTTGATTAAAGGTCCATGATACACAATGACGCGTGAGAAATCTATGAAACGTAGGCTGGAGAGGTGGTAAACCGAACGAATCAAAATATTCTCCACGACCTTCATGATCGATATAAATAGCCACCCAGTGTTCCCCAGGTTGACTACGGGGTTGGGTGTTACAAATCAGACCACTAGGCTGGACTAGGTTTCGAGGCAATGTATCCAAGGCAAAGACACCTCGAACCATTTGACGAGTATGGGGATCTTGTGCAATCAGGGTCCGCAGTTGATCCGAATCCATGCTTAGGCCGCGTAATCAAATAAAACATTACGAGTTCGATCCACTTGAATCACGTTTTCAAATTCGGCATATACAATTACATTGACGGTATTAGGTAGAGCTTCAGCAAAACGCATTTCCAAGCGGATGTTTCCTTGTTTGATCAAGTTAAAGTGACTACCTCCTTCAGCTAAATCAGGTGTTAGATCAAATGCA
This sequence comes from Urechis unicinctus, assembly GCA_034190875.2. Classification (NCBI taxonomy): domain Eukaryota; kingdom Metazoa; phylum Annelida; class Polychaeta; order Xenopneusta; family Urechidae; genus Urechis; species Urechis unicinctus. The sequence goes on along the minus strand of CM067349.1, from coordinate 55,211,393 downwards.
AATAAACTATAACCCTTTGGATATTCATGCAACGCAATGTGATTACCCTCGTCTTGATTGGCTTGCCCTGTGCTAATGAATAGATTGGCGTAACTTCGTGTGTATATATGGTTTGCAAAATGGGGTTGTAAGGGTTTGGCAGGGATCTGTTGTCCATCCATATATAATGACAAAAAGTTCATGTTGTAATGCTTGAAATGGAATGGGTTCTTTTGATAGTGACCATTGAAAGCCTCGTTATCTACACACCCCAAAACCAGACGCTTAGGAAGTTGACCCAGAAATAGATTTTCTTGGTTGGCTGTCATATTACCCTGAGGTATAGAAAACACTTTGGTTTCCACACGTCGAATAGGGTATTTGACTGGGTTACGTTCCAAGGCTTTGATATGAGCCAACTGCACTGTTGGATTCAATTTGATTTTGCGTATCAATAGAACCGCAGAGGTCAACACCGTCTTTGGACGAAAGTCGTTCGCAGTCGTTGCCATAAGACTAAAGGGATCGCTGCTTTTCACCAGGCGCACTTTCATATCCACCCCATTCAGCAAATACCGCTCTTGGCAAAACATGTCCAGATGAAGTCGCCCCATCATATCCACCACCCCACTTCCGGCCGCTCGCCTTTGTCGGGTCCCCCACCCTGATTGATTATCAGCCGTACGGGTGTCCATGTGACCGGCTGTGTCTTTGTGCCATAAAGCTGCCGTCAACTGTGACTCTTTAGCTGCCGGACCGTAACTCAACAAAGTTTCCATGTAGGCCCGATACGGATAAGTGTTGGAGGAGGTAGACACTAGCTTTTCGTTGAGAGTTACATCCACTTGACCAAATAATGAATGTAAATATAGATTAACAGGAGCCACCGGGGCATCCGCCTCTAAATTATCACCATTGGCTTGTACCACCTTGGTCTGGAGGTGTAAATAGGAATTGGCCAGGTCGAGATAATCATCACCCGAACCACTGACGCTAAACTCAACAGGACCCGCACCTAGTGCCGAAACCGGGTGATGTTCCACCCAATGACCATGTGCAATACTACTCTGAGTCGGTGGAATACTAAAGAGATCCAATTCACTTTTGGTACAGGGGCACGATTGTGGGTGGACGAGAGCCATCGTTATCCGAATATATCACCTTTCTGCTGTCGTAGCCTTCCACGCTTGGACGGTCTGCCGCGTTTCTTATTCGATGGTCTACCACGTTTGGGTCTGGTGTGACTGCCTCGCGCATGTCGTTTTATAGCTGGAGCCAAATCATCAACAAATTCACTTCCGGTTTGTATCATTCGTCGTTTAGCGGCCGTTTTCAAAGGTCGACCCTTCAATACATCTCCGACCACTCTGGCTCCTGTTTTCATGATACTTTTCTTGACGATGGGTACAGCTTTCCTGGCCAATGAGGGTAGTGTTTGTTTCACTAAAGGCATCACCATACGTGCCAAACCACTAAAGAGGCTACCCAAACCATGACCACGTTGTCGCCTACTCCCCATGAATACGGGGAAACCATTTCCTGCTTGGTGTGTATAATAAGCTATATATGGATCGGCCATATCAAAACAAAGTTTTTTTCTCTCTTTCCTAAAATGTAACGTCAGTGTCACTTTACCACGTTCAAATGGTATATGGGATGGCCAGTATCATCTCTATATCGATTTCCACAGTGGAAAATGATTTGGTCATTACAGGAGAATAAAATATATGTTCATAGGTCTGGGTCACCATAAGACCTTTGAAGTCATCTTTAAGGGGTATGATACGTAACAGAGGGGCCATCGTGTCGCCTACCACTTGAGGTTGTACTGCACTGCAGTAGACATATAAACCATACAGACCACTGTTCAGATCGACAATATGCTCGCCTACTTGTTCCAAGGCCGTTTGGGTAGTATGGTCAAAACCCAAGATCTGACTCAATTTCTCAGTCAATACCACTATCACATCATCAGTCAATTGAATAACAGCTTTCTGTATTTGGTGATTGTAACCAAATTGGACTCTAGATTCCCCTAAAACCGTCATTCGGCGATTCAGGGTATCCACCAAGGCTTGTGGACTATTATAATACCCCTTCTTGATATCAGTGTAAGTAGGATGTGCCATTTCACCCCTGTCAGCAAATTGACACATTTCTTCATAATCAGACAAACAAGTAATAACCCCCAAGTCATTAATGTATTCCAGAAATTTTTTATTCACAATAGTCAACCCCACATCGGCACCAATGTTATACCAGCTACGGGGGTACTGTATCTCAGCCAAACCCACTTCCCATTCGCCAACCAAATCGATGGTCTTGGGTAACTGAGTGATATATTTTGTCAGCGTGTTCTCTGGGTGATAGCTCAAGGAGCTATTGCTCGGCAATGTCAAGTTGAATGTCATACTACCGACGTCACTTTATGCTTGAGGGTTGGGTTAGGTAGCATGTATCCTAAACTACTGCTGAGTAAGGCCGTCCATAAATTACTGTCCCCTTTTTCCGCCGATAAATTGTAAATGCTGACGACTATGACCGTATACAGGATGATGATTTGTGCAAAGAACACGATTTCTGCTTTGGGTATGGATTGACCAAAGACTGTCCACACCCGATCGCTCTGATTGTCACGCTGGCTTTCCATGGTATGATGGTGAATCGACGGCAACATCAGTTTTTTTTATAGACTTCCAGTCGATCGACCCAACTGTTGAAACTGCTTGGATACCCCCACCACTTGACAAAGTATTGCTTGCCGTCTTTACGCCTTCTTTCTTTCAACACCTTCTCCACACGATACACGGTTTTATCACCTACTCGTTGAATTTCCGCTTCGTAAAACGTACCCGCCAATACAGTTTGTGTATCGTCCATGAGAGTATAGACATTGGGTATACCAGAGTGAACCTTATGTATGGTAAACAATTCTTCACTCCAATTGGGCAAATACCCCTTTTTAAACTTGCCCCGTTCCTTACTGATGCGGACTCTTTCCCCCATGCTGAATTTAGGTGATTTAGTATCTTTAGACTCGCCGTAAAGCGTTAACCAAGTCTCTTCTTCATTGGTAAGTTTGACCGACTCAGGGGTGCGTTTAATACTTCGATGGTAGCTCCGATTGTATCCTCGGACTAATTGCTGTAGCACCGATAGATAATCCAATGTGTTGTGTTTGGTTAAAAATAACGCCACATTTTGCTTTTCAACGTACGATTAAAGCGTTCTGCTATACTTGCTTTGGTTTCCGCATTGTGTGTTGTGAAAAAAAAAATGAATGTGGTTGGCTTTCAACCACGTCTGAAATTTGCGATTGACAAATTCTGTGCCTTTGTCCGTCTGCAAGCGTTGTGGTTTTCGGCCTTGTTTCAATATCAGGTCAAAGGCTGTCACTAGGCTAACACCTGTCTTAGTCTTCAAGGGTACTACCCAGGCATATTTGGAAAACACATCGATGCAAGTCAACAGAAAGGTATGACCTCGGTTGTGTTTGGCCAAGCGTGACACATCGACTAGATCAGCTTGCCATTGATGGTCCATACCACCTACCACCACTCGACGTCTAAGAAATTTTTGTCGTATAGGTTTATGTAGTGTGTACGCATCTTGTTGAGATAACCACGATGTCACTGAGGATGGTTTCAACTTGGCAGCTTTTGACAAGGTACGTACGTACACCCCCGAATGCACTGGGTAATTGTGGGTCGTAATACAACTTGTCTAGTTTTCCAACCTCGTCCATGAGTTAGCTGCTACACCTCTGGCTGGTATTTTTCCTCTGGCCACCAAACGTCCAGGTCGAGTTCTTTTATGATCAATCAATCGCTGCACTCGATCTTCCCCATGTTGGATCCACGACCATCGATCTGGATGACCCACCCAATCTTGTGGTACGTTGGTGTCACGCAAGGCTCTACCAAATTCTCGCCAACCATGGGGAGTGAAATTTTTACGACGCCGTAACACATCATTGACTAAATCAGTCATGTTGCTACCATTTACCACCTGCCCTTTAATGACTAATTCTCCGCTGTCATTCCATCCCATTTCAGGGTTTCGTTGGATTCGGTCCATTAACAAGCGTCCTTTAGCCTGGAACTTCCCTGGAATGCTTTTGATAACCTCCACCATCACAGGATCGTTCATCATCTCAGACATCTGCTTAACCACCCCGGGTGGGTCTGCAGCCTCGACTGTTGTTGTGTCATCAGATCTGGATGACGTGGTGGTGGTGGTGGTGGGTGGTGGTGGTGGTGGTGGTGGTGGTGGTGTGGTGGTTGTGGAGATTTATGCTGTTGGTAATAGTTGCGATGCTTTTGCAATATCTGGTTGTACATTATAACTTTATCCTCATCCGACTTATCACGCTGATTCAATACTTGACGCATCTCATCATCCAAATTCAACAAGGTCGAAGTCGTGGGCGCTTGGTCGTATTGTGAAGCACTCAATACACGAGGATCCACAAGTATCATTTTCTTTGCCATTATTTCACGATACCACCTAACAACGTTCCCAATAGTGGACCGATAATAGGTGCTAATAGCGCTGGTAAGAAACCACCTTTTTGTAACACACTTTTCTTTTTCGTAATGGTGGTTTTTTTTCGAGTAGTAAGGGTGCGCAGACCTTGCTTGTGTCGGGTTAATTTACGTTTCTGAGTTGGTGTTAAGGGAACGTTCCCTTTTAAGACATTCAAGGCACATTCACAGAGACAGTTGACCAGATCTTTGTCCGCTGCTTTCAATAAAGCTTTGTTTATGGCTGGTTTTGCCTTGGCCATTACTCGCAATGTATCAGCGTGTCTTTGTAAGCGACCTGTCATCTTAACCCTTGAGAAATCAAATGACAAGTATGAGTCGATTTGTCAATGTCAATTATATATATATATATATATATATATATATATATATATATATATATATATATATATATATATATATATATATATATATATATATATATATATATATATATATATATATATATATATATATATATATATATATATATATATATATATATATATATATATATATATATATATATATATATATATATAATTTATTTCTGTTCGAGATAAACCGTCTGGTGTGATTGTAGCACATTGGTGCGAAGGCGCAAATGTTCTGGTGTGTCTTGCTTCAGATCCACCAATATATAACCATGTGGTTCACGTGTAGCATCCACAAAAGCCTCTTGAACATACTTGACACGACCGGGGTACATTTGTTTAGCCAAGTTGGTAATTTGCGTTCCATCTCTCGATTTTTTTGAATACGAGGAGGTACTGGGCATTCAAACTGATAGTGCGATGATCTTTGCCTTTGTCAAATAAATTCTGCACCAGGTACATGACGCTTATGTTGCGATGGTGACTGCCTTTGGTAAAAAGTTTGGTGATGCGCTGGTCCGTTTCATGCATCAAATCATCGATAATCAATAGCGTGGGTCGACTTCCATCGATATCAAACGATAAAAACCCTCAACAAATTCGACTTGCTTGAACTTGGTATAAAACGTTTGCCATTCACCATAACACCACACGATGCGTTCAGGGATGGGATCCATATGTAGATTTACATCTTTGATGAACTGGCTGACAAAATAGGTTTTTTTCCACAACCGGTCGGACCAGCCACAACACATGTAAAGGGATGCTTAAATCTCGGATCCATTATTTTATTTATTATTTTGTTTGTTTGTTACGTGTTGACACCAGGTCGCTTATTTACGAATATGGTTAAAAATCGACAATCAATGTATTTATATAATAATATTTATTTGAAAGAAACCACTATATTTACTACTCTTCATGGTTCAATACCGCCGGGCGCACGTGATATGGGTATGTCTATCACATCCTCATCTGACAGATCATTATCAGGGTCAGGTAGTAGAGTTACCGGTCGAGGCTGACGTAAATAACTTTCCCGATACTCGCGCAAGGCTTCTATTTTTCTGAGGGCTAATGAATCCATATCAATTTTGTTGGTCCGATTCAATTGTTCTCGCAATTCGGCAACCTCATCCATGCCCTGACGACATAAACGTCTCACTTCATCGTAATCTTCTTTACACCACTGTAAAGCAACTTCCAATCGACCACAGTTGCGACATTGTAAGTTTACTTGTGCCTGTGTCATGGTCAATGTTCAGCCAAGTGACTGATCGAATTTGGTAAGGATACCGCATTTATCAAACAAGTTAAAGAATGACGTCATCAGTCACGTGATGAACAGGTCCTAACATGCTCCGGTCATTATTCGATACCGATACTCACTCAGTAAACAAGTTACAGAATGACGTCATCAGTCACGTGACGAACAGGTCCTAACACGATCTGGCCATTATTCGACTTCTTCAGCCTCCAAACGTTTGAATTTCTGCACTTGACGTTCCAATAAAAATCTCTTCTGATATAGGGCATGTCGTGTAGCTTTAGCCCAATCCCCATAAAACTTCAAACAAACGTTGTCGTGTTGTTATGATCTGTTGATGCGTTGGGTCTTGTTCAAAGTCATCCATCACTTTTAACATATCAATGTATTTTTTCTCTCCAATACGGTTTGTAGTTCAGTGACGTTACCATCAGGATAAGAATCCATCACTGTAAACACCATTTCTCGCCATGGGTCGACGTTTTTTTTCTCTTTTTTTTTTTTTTGCTTTACTTCTTCACGATTCGTTCATCTCCCAACCTACTACCCCACTTTTAAGGTTTAGTGAGGTGATGTCCACGCCCACGTGTTCATTCTTTTATCAAAAGCACCAATCAGAGGTCTCCATTAGCTTTAATAAACCATGTAGCGCTGATGTCACCACCAATACTGGTAATCAACCGTTGTATTCGTTATATTACACAACATATCTTACAGAAGCTTAAGAGAAAACAGAGAAAACAGAATATATTATATATATATATATATATATATATATATATATTTTATTGAAGCGATTATAATTGGTGAATCACACGACTTTCAATTTCATTCTTTACAGATATCAACCAAGATTGTCTATAATCAGGGCAAAAGAATTGACTGGTTTCCGTCCATGAAGGGGCAGGCACAAACAAACCCAAACACGTCGTCCACATATCCATCAATTCCAGATCGTTCACACGCAGCATTGCCTCAGGTAAATACACCTTCACCTGCTCCTCCCGTTTCCATCATCAAACACACATCATGCTGTACTTGACTTGGATGGACCACTTGACAACCGTAACAATTTTCTTTAATCACGAGGTTCACCAAGTTTACCAAATGATCCACGTAGACAGTTTTAAGAGACACTCCTCCAGTAACTCTTGGCGTTGTTTTGTAGCTCCAAATCGATCATTCAACTCCTCCCAACTGGCAACCAGCATGCGCCAAGCAAATCTATCTAAACGCAGTTTTACCTGGTCATGTTTTATTATCACCAGCGGGGACGGGTGTTGAACACTAATAGAAACTTCTACTCCCATGGAAACCTCCCGTTCTTGATGAGTCCCCGCTTCTACCGCGTTTAGGGTCTCTGTTATGGCTGATAACTCATAGCCACCGTACAAAAAGTCTCTCAAATCCAAATCTATCTGTAATTTCCGATCCGTGTCTAGAAGTATAACTCTGTCCTTATTCCACAAGGTCAGCGAAAATTGACAGAAGTCGCGAGTGTAGACTGGAATCACCATCGTTTCAGTTGTCTTCGCATTTTTTTTTCTTTTCTTTCACCTTGTGGTCAACCAGTGGGCAGATGCACAAAACTTGTCACCTCACAGTTATATATCCTGTAGCTGTAAAGCCTCACAGATCTGGGGCAATACGTCTTCACTCAATAGCTTATTAAACTCTGCCTCTGTGATTAGCCAACCACCAGGTATTCGTTCCTCCCCTCTGAAATGCTGAACGCCAATCAAATGACGACCAGCAAAATAACGCTTGACCAAGTACTGATCGCCCGCTAAATATACTTTGTTTGCATCTTTCAGACGAGGTGCCTCACTTACAAGGCGGCCAAATAACAGGGCGAAAATCGGGATTAAACGCTTTCTACTCACTCGCTCCACCTCCAACCTCACATATGGAGCTCCATTCTTACATTTCAACACGCGAATGGTCACGCGAGAGCTCAGTGGTATTGGTGACTCCATAGTGATTGAAAAACGGTCTGATTTCCAGCTCTTTATAAAGCATTCAGCAACGCCTTACATCATATCACATGGTTCACTTTCAACACCACCACCCCTTTCATCTTTACTAACATGTTCAAACACGTCTTCCCAAGTTCATTGTGATCCCAAACGATTACACCATTCTCAAGTGGCGTGGGTATATCATTTGAATAGATACCTTCAACTACAATATTTACTAAACCCATTGTTATTCCTAGAGAACCCCACTCAATACCTTTAAACACTCAACAACTCATCTTAACAATGCATTACATCATATCATGTGGACACATAGCATCACTACCTGGCGCAAGTCCAAACACGTCACATGATCACGTGGTCAACGCGTGGGGGGATCCTGGGGGGTGGGCAACTCCATGGGGGGGGCTCTGGTATAACATATACAAAAGATGGTATTTGTCTTAAATTCAGTGCATATAATGATTAGACCTATATCATTAAGCCATATCTAGGTATGGATTGCCTGGCATTGTATCATGTGAATTTTTTCAAAAGCAAGAGCTTAGCAATTATCCTACATCGTATCTCGCACATTTGCCGGGCATATATTCCAAGGTGGCTGCATACACAAGACGCACATATGAAGTTGTCCAGAACTAATTAATATTTAGGAATAGCCAAGTTTCTGCTCATTGCATGGTTTGAGTTCAAAAATAATTGTAGCCAAAATCAGGCTAACATTCAATCAAGAGACCCATGGGTATTCGGGGGAAGATTGCGAACTTTGAAGCCATTTGGTTCGTCATCATCATCATCATCATCATCATCATCATCATCATCATCATCATCATCATCATCATCATCATCATCATCATCATCATCATCATCATCATCGCCATCACCATCACCATCATCATCATTATCATCATCTTCTTCATCATCCTCAAGGTTATATTCACAATTATCTGCATAATAAAATTCGTCATTATCTCTATTATCATCAAAACCTTTGTCGTCATGGAAAACTTACATGATGATGATTGTGTAAAAAATGTCATCAATGTAATGAAACTAAATAGCCTCATATTGAAAATCTCTTGGTAAGACATCAATAAACTCCTGAACATAGGTCAAAGCCTGTACTCAAACGGTCAGCGCCTCCTTCGGTTCAAGGGCGTTTCTCATCGGCACTGTCATCGTCATCGTCGTCACTATTGACCCTCAATAGTTGTGTTTATCTTCGTTTTGAGATCGCGGATGTTTGGCGAGGTAATTGCAATCACGGGAAAGCAAGCCAGCGGACCAGGGACCCTTTATAAATGCCACACATGGGTCAGCCAGGGAGAGTCGAGAGTATACGCAGAAAGGTATTGATCATTCTATTGCTCCCGTCATGGAAGAAATAATTGTTTCCACTGCTGAAAATGATTTCGTTTCACTCTGATCATATATTCAACACAGTACGTGATCGGATAGAAGCAGTGAAAGACAGCAAACATGTTGCCGAAGTCATGTATATACTCCGCTGGATCTCTCTCAACTAGTCACGCTGATTATGCGAAAGGAATAAAGGCTGTGAGATAACCTCAAGATAGAGCGCATCGATGAGCGGCCGCGAATGCAGTTGATCTTCCAGGTCGAGGTGTTAAAGAAATACAAACAACAGAACTTATATTATTGGTTCATAATGGTACTTGGATGAATCAATCTAATCAAGGAAAATACATTTTTAGCATGAACGTGAACTCAGGGGCTGGTTAACAGTACCGGCCCACAGTTATAGTGTCAGGCGTTGGTAAATTTTTAAGCACTTGTTAGCAGATGTTAGTCACTCGAGGTTTCAGTCTGTGTACGTGTTTCAGTGCGATGAGCCCTAATGTCTATGATTTCATTCATCCAACACAAATGGGATCGCCAGTGCAGACATCTCACCCACCTTCTCTTGTGGGTATAACCTCACTCTCCTTCCATTGTGGCTATTACATCAGTCTCTTCTAGATGTGTCGATATGTTTACCATCTGCGCCACCTTTTCCACATCCTACATATGTGTCTATCACTTCTGCGTCATCGACATGTGGCTATCACCTCATCCTTCTCTACATGTGTCTATCACCTCACCCTCCTGTACTAGCATAGCTTGCAGGTAAGGGCAGTTATCCCATGGATCACATATCTCGCGCTATGACAGAAATATTGCCACAGGATGAAACTCCTACAAATCATAACGCGAAGAATAAGGAGCAAATCATAGCGTTTATCATATGCCCACAGCAGCTCGGTTAATAATCGTCCAGAGCAATATTTTGTCACTATATAAGCTTACCAGGGAGTTCGCTATAAATAATGCAAGACGTTATATGACATAAGAGCGATTACTTGAGAAGTCTGCAGAAGCTCGCTTCCGTCCTACCACACCTCGTTTAGTTCTAACTGAATTGAACAGCGAAATCAGGCAACCAATTGTAACGAGATTTATCCAACGGGTTTCATGAAATCGTAAAGGTATGTAGAGTTACAGGTTATGCTACATGAAATTAAGTGTTCATATTACACACCGCCCGTGTCGTGGTGTGACGCGTTACCCATGAAGTTGTGTGACGCGTTATCCATGTAGTGGTGTGATGCGTCCTCCATGTTGTGGTTTGATGCATTACCCATATTTTGGTATGACACATTACACATGTTGTAGCGTGACGCATTACCCATGTTGTGGTGTGACACATTACCCATGTGTGGGGTAACGTATTATCCATACTCATATGAGACGTATTATCCATGGTGTGACGCATTATCCATGTTGAGGTGTGACGCATTATCCATGTTGAGGTGTGACGCATTGTCCATGTTAAGTCAAATATTAAACTGAGTTGTATCTAAGGTGCGGAAGTTAATAAAAAGTAATTAAACATTTAAATAAGTATTGTCTGTGGCTTGTTTGTATTTTCGGGACACGCTTGCTGTGTTGCAACTGATGACAGGATACCTCAAACACACAGACAAACTAGGCGGCAGTTTATGAAATGGCTAGCAAGTTTCTTAGGGGGGCAGTGTGGGTGCAGAATCTATAATGACAAATCTTGTAGGTCGTACAGTATTGCCAAGACGGTGAGATAATGATGAACCTTCAAATTATAAAAATGTGGTGGTATACATACATCGCTTTGGTTATCGCCCAACGAGAGATTGCGTTACCACGCTCGGTCGAAGTTATGGCCCCATCTTCACGGTGGACGAGTAACTGCACAAGATTCGTTTCCATATTACTCCACTTCGACGAAGAATTCTCGCAGTCGGCACTACGTCACGCTGTCATGTGATATAGATAGTGGTAAATTGTTAAGGGTAAAGTTGTCACTGTCAATACGCTGCGCGTCGCGGACGACAAACGTTCAAAACTACTGTGAGGTCCAGACTTCCTCAGACATAATCTTTGTCTGTTATATGCCATGTAACTTTTGGCAGTGCATTGTCACCACAGCTGCCTTACATGATGTGTAGTGTTTGTAAAATGTGGATAAGAGGATATCAAATGTATCTCCGAATGTCCCATTCAGGGTGTGATATTATATAATTCTCATTGAGAGGTCTTATCCCGGGGGTCTTATTTTGTTGTCATTTTATACTATGAACCGATATATGTAATTTAAAATAATCCTTCACTCAAGTACTAAGAATATGAAATGGTGTTGTAATCTACAAATGTCTTTTTCATTAAGCAAGTTAATAATGGGACTGGATTCTCACCTCTTGGCGTTGAGTTTATGTGATGTGGGTGGTGGCTTCATGGTCAAGGAATTCATATTGTGGAGAAAGTGGTCATTGGCAATTCCATATTGATTTGCTTGGGAAGAGCTACAGGATATGTGTAGGGCAGGTGGATGTGGAGGAGAAGTTGACACACTTGTTCCTGAAAGGCGTAGTATGGCATTGAGCGGAAACTGTATGACTTGGGTCAACTGAGTGACCAGTGATTGGGAGTGGTTGAAAAGGCAGCTTTTGCACTACAGAGCCGACTGCGATGCAGTCTGGACCTACCGATTTATCCCATGTAGCTTCAATTTTGGCCTCATTCTCTTCAGCGGCCCTCAATGAAACTTCATGACCCTCTAATTGCATTCGTAGAATATCTTGTAAATGACCGCCTCTGCTTTGAATATTGTCGGCGATCTAAGTGCTGTATCCTGTGGCAGTCTTGGGGTTCTGCCAAACAGAAGCTCAAAAGGGGACATGTTTATTGGTGCGATGTTCTG
>CM067349.1:55163583-55198940 GCA_034190875.2 Urechis unicinctus | reverse complement strand
ATGATTGTTGACTTTGAGGAGCTTGATCGGGCCGTGTCAAACACAACGTGTTTACCGAGAATTGAGAAGATGTATTGGTTAACGGCGTAAAGCTTCTTGTTTTGTAATATAAAGCTTTTATCATTGTTTTATCAAGTCAAGCATACATATTATCATTCTTAAAGGGATTCACTTATACGAATAACGACGTGATGATGTCTTCATTCTCCAGGCTTGTAGTGACTAGAATCATTAACATAATTGCCTATATTTACGTTATTATGCAATTATAGACTCATTGGAGGACATGAAATAACGCCACGTGCTGAATGATCTTCTCCGCTCTTAGTGGATAAGAGGAAGAGATGGGAGAGTGTGACTGATGTTATCATATTCTGTGTGCGTCCTCGCCGATGCTCCAGCTTTAACCCCATTTAATATAGTGTGATTATACCATGACATTGTCCATATAATGGATGTCCTTAATATGTGATAAATGAAATTACTTAGGTATCGCTCCTGTTAATCTGTCAGTGAATGAATCCTTTTTTACCAAGCTACAACACGAAAGTGAAAATAAATGATGCATAGTGGTTTTACATTGCAAGGTGATAAGGCAATGGTGATGAATGAGAATGTTAATGATGCGTCGGCATGGCCCCTTAAGTGGCAAAACCCGGGTTAAAACTTTAGGTCCCTGCATTCTGCCTTAAAGTAATTTAAAAGGGAGAGATGTTTTCTAGTATCTATATTGCATTTAAAAAAGAAAAAGGCCATGCAATCTGACTTATGGCAAGTCAGCTTTCTTGAGTAAATTGTGTCAATTCCTCATTCCGCCTCTCAGCTACAAATCTACGTTTGTGTATGGTGCTTGAGTAGGGCCCCTAAGGCTGAAAGACATGGTAGAAACCTTCTGCCACTCCATACTGCCTTCCCCGATATTTGTAACAAGTAATTGAATAGAGAGATATATATTCCAATATTTATCTGAAATGGCCTTCACTGCTGCTGGGTAATATCGGCGGTAACTTTTAAATCCGCATTTCGGTCGCTTTACTGCCCGACTATTGACATCAATGTATAGTGTGTTGCGCGCTAGCGGATTAGGTTTGTTCCGCGTAAGTGTAGTAAATCAACAAAAACCTGGGTATATAGAACTGTCACAGGTACGAATGCGGTGAATGTTTAATAATACATATACATGGATACGCTGTGCCTCTTTTATGTTTGGGTACTTTTTGCGCAATGGAGAATCTCAAATTATAGCCGTATCCTGTCTTTTCAACTATCCCCTATGTTTCAACATGATTACTAATAATTTTATTAACATCTACAACCGTATAAGAAGCATACATTATTACCCCAAACAGACTTATGGTATGCATGTTGGCTTAGCAGAACATACACTGAATTAAAATGCTAATATTGGTTGATTGTATTGGGTTAACGCATTTAACTAGCAAGGTTAAACTTTAAACCGCTTACGACATGAGCATGGGGCTTTTACTGTAAGAAGCAAAACAACTTGCATCACAAGTCAACAATGCAATATGAATGAGCTGCTGTTAACTCAATTTCGAATCATTCGCAGCAATTGCTATAACACAACGATACCGTAGATTAGCGGTGTATATCAATCATATACGGTATAAAATCAACATGCTCATTGAACACATGAGATGAATATGACATCTCTACTCGAATGAGATCTTTAGGCTCAATGGTCAGCTGATATTTACGTTTCAACTTTGTTATTGATACTTCACCTTTTGAACTGTCACGTTCACTTACACCCTATAGGCCTAAAGCAGGGGGATTATTGGTACCATATTGTATCTGTGTGTGTGTGTGGGTGCATATATATCTTTTTTTTATTTCTCTTTCGCTCTCTTTTTCCCTCTCTCTTCCGTTCTCAAGCTCGCTCAATATTCTTCTCTCTCTCTCCATGGATTAAAAAATACATCTGTACCCATGATGCATAAATATCCATGCATGTAACCCATTTAAGGAAGCATGTTGAAGAGTGTCATCATCGTTTCATACCCAGTGTGTAAGGAGTGAGACATGAAGGTTCAGCCGAGAGCAATGTGCCATGTTGGTCTTAAATGCATGCCGAACGGCGCTTACTATTCCCATCAGATTTTCAGGCACTAACATTTAAGTGCTTACGTCGTCACTTGCTAATATATCTCATTTCAATGTCGGTCGCAGTACAACGCTAAATAACATTTTTAGTTCAAGTAATTGTTGCGCGTGATTACAAAGCTAATGGCGAGAGTGAGGCTAATGAAAGACATCAACATAGATAGGACTGTAACCATCATTTCTTTGTGAAACATTACGTAAATGTATCCTGTTTTCATGCTAACTTGCAGCATCACTAGAGTATACCGCCAAATAGGTATGCATTCATGAGCATAGAAAAGCAATAACTTGACGTACCGTTTCGATTTCACTTAATCTCAATTATGTGCTTTATTTCATAATTTGGTACCCTGGAAATTTCTGCGCAAGTTACCATCACTGCTTGTGTTCAAACAAAGGCCGTGTTAAATTGCGGCATGTAAATAGAGTTATTGTTGTATTAATGACATTCCATTAGTCAATTAAAACGATGTTTTTATGTTGGTTTCCAACGTGTTATTCTCCTAAATAGTTCGGTCCAGCAGTAGCGCTTATATGCCGCATGAAGAATGTCCCAGGACAGCGATATATCTTTAGCCATAGATTACGCAACGACGTCATTAACACATGCGTCAGTTTGATATGTGCGTTTATTCTGTAATAATTTCATCGAACAATATTTAACCAGACATATTTATCTTCATTATGGGACGTCGTAAACTTAAACGCTTATATCGTCTTCTTTCTGGATATTTCTTTTCGAGTAAACATATGACATGCTGTTACATGTAATGAGAACACCGTAGTTCAGGCCTAGAATAAGATGAGGGCATGACTAGGAAGAAATGAATGTATGGTGTGATGAATTTATGCCAGCGGTGTGATGAATTCATGTCAAAGGTGAGATTGATCCACGCATATATATTCACGAGAGCACGCGATAACACGCGAGAAGTGATCGAATTATAATTGCCTTATTCTGAACATTGATATTATACCGCAATATTCTGAAAAGTGTCAATATCGAGATTATCTGTGACTACGCCAACGCACTCATCGAAGTGCTAATATTGCAGAATGGAAACCCAAGGACAGCTTGGATTTTCGACGTCATTTGTATTTAGAACCGCAACCACAAATATATTCCATACATATACATACATACATATAGGTATATACGTACGTAATATATATATATAAAAATATATATGCATACAAACATATATGCATATATACTTATATATACACACAAATACACACACACACAATATATATATATATATATATATATATATATATATATATATATATATATATATATAACATATATACATATTTATATTTATATATACATAAATTTATATATACACATATATATAAATACATGTATATATATATATATATATATATAAATATATATACAAATATATATATATACATACATATATAGATATGTATATTTATATATATTTATATATATTTGAATATATATATATCAATAGATATATATACGGGTATAAATTTCAGTCGAGTACGAAAGGGTATAACGGACGAGCTGACCTCACTTGAAAACACAATTGCAGTCAATTACACCTATTTGGCTCTGCGTGGCCAAACTAATTAGATGTAATTGGTGCGTATAATTCTCCCCTAGGGACCATACTTTTTACTGTTTTACTGTATCCATAGACTGTAAGTAAATTCAATGTAGCTGGTTATTATAATTTAGCATACTCCCAAGATATTTAATGGCCTGAGTACAGTACCATTTCCCGTACATAAAGTTGAATTAAATGTTAATAATTATATATACATGTATATATATACGTATATCTATATGCATATATATATATATTTATATATACATATTTATATATATATATATTTGTATATTTATATATATAATATATATATATATATATTATTTTTTATTTTTATATTTATATATTTATGTGTAAATATATATGTCTATATATATATATCTATATATATATATATATATGTATATATATATATATATATATATATATATATATATATATATATATATATATATATATACATATATATATCAATATCTAAATACATGTGTGTCTGCGCATGTGTATAACATAGATATTTCCCATTTTATGTTGCACATTTTACTCATAGAAGCGGCAAGCTAAACAAACGCTCAATTGAGATGTCCAAGTCGGGTTCAATTTTTGCTGTTCCAGGCTGGCTGTTCATCAAGCCGTCTCTACCTTATGCTTAGAAGTAAAAGTATGCTTCAGACAAAACAAATCGTGTTGGATTGGGCGCTGAGCGATCAGGTGTCGTGCGTTTTCACTTCACCACACTGCTGTTTGATTGACATATACTTTTAGCTCAGGTACCATGTTTGCAAACTATACGAGCATGACACTATGTGTAATGCATATACCTTCTGACCTTTTATCTTTCAGCTTCACGTGACTATTTTTAACAATGTTGCGCAATTACCTGTCGGACAATCCTGGTGATTATTATGATCTGCAATACGGCGTTCCAATTGATTAACTACTCAAGGGTAACAGGAAACCTCGTTGTATCTATAGTCAACATGCTACAACCATAACGTGTGATATGTGGGTCAACAGGTGGAATGACATGGTAACGGCAAATGTGAATATAAGTTCCAAAGTAACCCGAATTGTTTTGGCTGTTTGGGAATCAGCAAATGCACCCCACAGTGCCATACTAGGCATATTTTGCTTTGCCGCAGTTAGCAGGTGTTAGTACAACCCTCGCGGGCTCTTTTTGAATTCTAAACTCAGCAGATTGCAAGATGACCAGATTTGTTCAGTTGTCATTGAAAGAATGACAGAGGAGTTTGTCAGGTAGCCCAATTTTTCATCTTTGGTATCAATGATGACGAGACGGGTTTAGCATTTCCTCATTTTATACTTTTCACAAAGCGATTAAGGTCCCTAATGTCACCGATATTCTCTCGATCTGTTATCAGGTTAGACAGTCGAACTTCGCGAATAACCCGGTCATCATTTAGGGGCTAATTGTAACTGGTGAAAGAGCAATTAAGTCTTATGGGCCATAGCATGGAACTAACGCTGTAGATTTGTGTGGCATGTCAACAGTATACCTGGTAAAGCGTTTGCAAACTTCGCCCGAGATTTTGTTAAATGTATGTGTGAGCATTTTCATTGCTGCTGTTTATTTATCAACACGTAACTTTGATAAGATGCTAATGCGTCTAGATTCCTCTGAGGGATCATATTCTCCAAACAAACCCAGCAGCGCATTTGTACTTGCGTAAGTATTGTTGGTAATCCTTTCATACATTCGACTAATACCATGGCAATCATTCCGCGAACCTTAAGCCTTTCTTCTGATGTCGTGTCCCCACAAGCAATAACTGTTAACAAGTTAAAGCTACACCAATAGAGGAGCCTGAGTGACTGTTTTTTAATTTATTCAATTCTTTCCTAGGGCACTTTATCATGCTCGATTGCACTGAGCTGCTTTAAAAACACATAGTCATTTGTTAGATATGTGGATTTCCCAGATGCCGAACCATAAAAGGCCGCAGCTCATTGAAGCATTGATTTGCTATAATTTAAATTGGCCCGTTTCTCTAGGGTGGAATAACTATATAGCTTTGCACAATCATGGATGGTCTTTTCCTTTACCCACATGCACATCATGTAGCTGGTTCGATTTCGAAGGATCATATCACTTGTAGCAAGCAAGCGTTTTTAATACAACCATGACAAAGATTCGACAATAAGCAAATAACATAAACTGGACAAGAACGTATATGGCTTAACAGCACACCAAAGAATTGTGCTTTGTGGTGCTTAACAAGGTCGGTGAAACAAGGAACAAGAAGAGGTAAAACTGTACTACATTTTACGCCATCAGTTCATTTGTTTTGGTGTATCGATAACACAGATTGTTGAGAGCAGGATTTGAATAGATTTTCTATACATAATCACAAAGACTCATTATCACATACAACCGACCACTGTCTTTATGGTTAACCAAACGTGCACATAAGGGCTTCACACGAAAGGTATATTCACATTGCAATCACCTCCAGCTGGTATGACATTGCTATATTAATATTGCTTTCAAATATGCTGGTTTTCAGTTCAAGGCTCATGTGGTCAGAGGAGGCAGACAAACACCACATTAAACCAAACTATGCATGAAATATGACACATTAAAACTTATTTGGGTACATGAGGCCAAGCAATCGTTCAATGAAGAACAAAGGCCCATTTACGGAAGCCCACTGACATATGAAGCCACTTGTTCTAAAGGCCAAATATTTCATCTTCTCTGTCAAAACTATGCTCATGCAACATATTCCTTATCATTCCATTCCTATTCTTCTCCTATGATTGCTGCAGTTCTATTCGGAACTTTGATCCATTCTACAAATGGCTGGTTACATGTTCAAAATGATTTATAATATGTGCCAGTTGCCTTGTGGTCAACTATTACTTTTTAATGGATCACTCCAGGTTGTCTACGTTATTGTGGATTCATACTAAATACGTTCTGCTGTGTGCAATATTCTAATAATGATTTTATTAGAAAACACCCCCTCTAACAAGTATTAACATATTGTGGTTCGTATTATGATGCGCTTCTGTCGCACGGTGAGTGGAACGCTGCTTACGTTCATGGGCAAGATAATTTTTTGTAACACTAAGTAGTCAAGCAGTAAGACAGCAGGGTGATATCAAACGGCAAGGACTCTCTGTGGGTCGTACCAAAGCTTAAAGAGCTCATGTTATGTTATTAAGCGTGCCATTTAGTAATAGTTAAATCACAACAACCGGCACATCCGATTCATCCCTTCATATATTGAGTTCTTGGCTCATATTAAGAGCCTCGTTATGGTCCTCCCTGCTTCGGCACTTTTATACTGACGCCTGTAAGGCCGTCGTGGTAACATTGACAGTCTTGGGTCTGTTTGCCTCTTGTTGCCACATGCTGACATTACAAATAGCAGATATTCTGTTTGTAATGATACACAAGCTGTGCGCGCTTAACAAAGCTGCACTTATTAAGCATGCCTATGGTTGAGGACTAGAGCCAGCGTACGTTTCTTAATTAGCTATCGATTTATGGGTATAATGCAGCTTGGTAAATGACCTGAATATGTGTGTGTGTGTGTGTGTGTGTGTGTGTGTGTGTGTGTGTGTGTGTGTGTGTGTGTGTGTGTGTGTGTGTGTGTGTGTGTGTGTGTGTGTGTGTGTGTGTGTGTGTGTGTGTGTGTGTGTGTGTGTGTGTGTGGTGTGTGTGTGTGTATATATGTGATATGTGTCTGGTGTAGTATATACAGCGCGCCGAGCTTTATGGATTATGCACTATATAAGAAAGGGTTGGATTGTAGTATTCGGTCTACATTAGAAAACTTTGGGTATTTATTGCTGGTTCTTTTTTGTCTATAAGCTAATTTCACACCGAGTGCATTTATAACGATTGCGCTTATAACGTCACAGTTTGCTTTTCACAATAATAGCGATAATGAGAATGGCATGCCTTGCTTAAAAAAAAGACTAGAGGTCAATGACTCTTTCTTATTTCTGCATAATATGCCATGTCAAGGGCATTGTTATGAGCTAGGCACACGAGTCCTTGAATACAAATTTATGGTGCAGGTTCTAATGCACGCAATTAGTCGCTGTCGTCATTCGGTACTGCGTCTTGTAGCTTTTTGTATTATTAATTGGTGCCTTCTGCGTGGTGTTATTGAAACGGTAATACTTGCAAAGGAAAAAAGACCCCAAAGAAAATACATGGTCATCATTCATTTTACGAATACTATAATCCATATATTAATCAAATGAGATGCAAATCCAGAGAGATACAAGCTTGATCTGCGTTAACTTGGAATTACAAGGAACGACAAGTTTATTGGTTAATTCCGTATTCATTCTAAACGTAAAAGGTTCATGTAGAGTTCGCGCTAATTGATTGAGACACCTCGGCATTGCTTAGAAACCATTTGCAAATGTGACTGACTATTAACGGTCCGCATAAGCTATTCATATATCAATGATGACAAAGTAAACCAAATGTATTTACCTGTAAGTCACGTGAACGGTTCGGTTTGAGCACGAATGTTTGAACGAGCTAACGGACAAGTTTTGACATGGTTATTTATTGAAGAATAAGAGAGGTATGTCAGTGGGTGAGAGGCAATAGAAAGTGGCAGAATTTCGACATGTTTTGGAGCAGGAACCTCTGTGAGTGATGACCTTGTGAAATGTGCGGATTAAAGCAACAAGGAATAGTTTCCAGGGACGTCTTGGTTATTGCTGTACTAGTTTACAAGCTGTTCGCATTATATTTCATAATAGAATGTGGGGCGCAGTAAACGATATGCCGAGTTTTGGAGAAGTTGGATGAATCATATTCGTCCTACAGAGCAAATCTGTCGTGATTGCGTTTAGATGAGCAGAGAAACGAAAAACAGCCACTTGTGTTAAATGATTCTCACAGGTAGACGTGCATGGCTTATGAGGTCGTATAAGTGTTAGATCTTGTATACAGATACATCTTGTACTATTCAACTATTAACTTCCATAGAACATCTGTAGGGTGTTAATTTAATCAACCATTAAATATATATATATACCGCCAAGGGACAAACAGGCGTCAATGGGTGCACTGTCTTGCCATCATCAAAATGGATCTATTACAACGTGAGCACGCTGTCATGATGACCCCTTTCAGTCGCGTACCTCATATCACACGTATGTGGGATCATTTCTCTCATAAGGTAGCTGATGTTTTTTGGTGTATCGAATGGTCCAATGTATTGCATACGAGAAATTTATAAGTTGTTCTACCTTACCAAGGGCAGCTTATCTCTGTCGATTGCATAAAATATTTCGGTACATCTTATTGGAAGCAACTCTAACTTTATTAAGCGACTGTTGTGTACAATTTGGTCGACCATATAGAACTCGCATTTACCACAACATATAGTCATCCTTGTTGGAATTTTTCTATATACTGCAATTGCTTACCATTCAACCATACTAGGGAACAGAACAGTTAACGGGTATTTTGTTGAGACACAAAGCATGCAGGTTTCGGCTGATTGAACACTATATCGTGGTGAGTTCCGAATCAATATCTAAGATCAAGCATTTTTGGCAACCCATTGGCACTAGGCGACATAAGACATAGATCGTCAGCATGAAATGCATGGTTAATACCAATATTGTTGATAAAACAGGGGCAAGATTTCAACAGACTTGAAAGATCATCGACATACATATTAAATAGTTTAGGGGACACATTTGACCATTTCTGTCACCGCAAACTTCTCCTGACACTTACTCGCACTATTGAGGAGGGCGGAAAAATGGTCACCTCCACGTCGGCGATGTTTTTTGCTGAGGTCAATACAAATGGTGTAAGGAGATGCTTGCACGCTCGTGATAGAAGAACGCACGCATTTGTTCTGGCGATTGCAATTTTTAAGGAAAAAACGTCTTATTCTACGTAGGCACTGTGCTTGTGCAAAGGTGGCCACAGCACTCTCACAATCGTCAGGCTGGTCAATTATTGGAATGACGTCTTGCGCTCCTGACTGATACATAATGTCGGAGTCTGCCAGATATGATTTTGCAGAATTAATACAAATATCGCATAGAAAATTTGCACAAATAAGAACGAAATTTCTTTGAGGTATTCTACAAAATTTTATCCACACGACGCTGTAGTCTGTATTTGCAATTGGACATGCATCGTATTATACAACATTAATTCTTCCTCAGAAATCATAATTTGGTTGTTTGGTAAGTTTGGGCACTCTGGCTATGAGTGTGTGCGCAATTATGTAATGGGTGCGGTTCAAATTGCAAAACAGAAGTTGACATCCGTTCATTTTTGTCTATTTTGATGACAACAATCATGTCAGGCGCCAACATCAAAAATTTCCAGCAAGCACAATGCCCACACTATGATGTAAAGGTAACATGGTCCACATAATTACTACCATGTGTTTGCTTAATGTGCGGACGTGCTTTATTACTGGTCATAACGCTCATTGCAATTGTATAATTGGAAATTAAGCAGGATGACTCAAACGATTTATATTAAGGTTGTACAATATATTACGAATAAGCATGCCATATGATATATAAACATGCAAATGAATATCATACGCCTTGTGAGTTCAGACGAACCATGATTTACTATAAGCTAAACCATTAAATTGTGCAATGGGTGGAGAGGTTGACGGACTAAAATGTTGATGGTTTCGAAATAAACACCATTCCCATATTTTCTACATGCAGTTGTTATAGACATAACCCGCATTAGGTACGGCCAAACCAAAGACATAGATGGACATAAATGCAGGTATCAAGTGCACACTTGATACATGCATTGCATGATTTTATCAATAATCAACCATTTACACGTCATTTACTCTTTACCAACTATTTAGTTAAGGTCGAAATACATATTATGTGTGTCGGCAGACATACAGGAAAGCGATGTGACATTGGCCGACAAAATTGGCTGTTTTCTCTGAATTTAATAATGTACCCTGGTCTAGTGTCGTTCACGCACAATGCACATTAGTCTGGATAGATGTTGTGAGTAGCGAATGTCCTAATGACTCCCATGTAAGGTAATTATTAATGGACTGCTGCTTATTGAATCAAGTCGCTTCTTTGTTCTAACTCAAACACTTCCGGTGCATAGTCTTTTCCCATTCATGGGTGTGTCTTATGGAAGTCACTACGTGCAGTACTCAAGCACAAGAAGATGTTGCCTGTATAGTTCCATCACGCCCATTGCGAGTTGATGTATCAAAACCATAAGGAAAAACAAACATTTGCGTCTCAAATTATTTCAGATGATATTTTGAACTATTATATTATGTCACGTGTTCATAGCAGTAAACATTTATATACTGCGCTTGATTCTCGTGACCACGCCTACGTTAGTCAATGTCTCCTAATTTACTTGAACCTAATTCACTTGAACAGCTTTGCATAATTCGCACTTGCCGGGGTTTGTGGGTAGATGGTACATTGCATAATTCACACTTGCCGGGGTTTGTGGGTAGATGGTACATTGCATAATTCACACTTGCCGGGGTTTGTGGGTAGATGGTACATTGCATAATTCACACTTGCCGGGGTTTGTGGGTAGATGGTACATTGCATAATTCACACTTGCCGGGGTTTGTGGGTAGATGGTACATTGCATAATTCACACTTGCCCGGGTTTTGGGGTGGATGGTCCACTGATTAATTAACCCTTGCCTGGGGTGTGGGGTTGATGGTGCATTGGATAATTTACACATGCAGTTAGTGAGGGGCGGGATAAACTGGTTTTTATGAATGCAGATGCGCATAACCTAGCTAACATTAAGTAAAACAATGAGCTCTACTGTGGCTAACACGGCAGCCATCATGTCCATCATTTCTCCATAAAACTTTACCGGATGTAGTTCAGCTGTAGATTGCTCTTTAATAGCCCTAGGGTAGGGTGGTAATAGGGTGGTGGTAGGGTGGGGTTAGGGTATTGGAAGGGTGGGGGTAGGATGGGGGTAGTGTAGGTTAGTGTAGGGTGGTGGTAGGGTAGGGGATGGGCTAGGGTCGGGGTAGGGTGGGGTAGCGGGTAGGGGTGGTAGGGTGGGGCTAGGGGGGTGGTAGGGTGGGGGTTAGGGTGGAAAGGGTGGGGGGGTAGGATGGGGGTAGCGTTAGTGTAGGGTTGTGTAGGGTGGGGCTAGGGTGGTGGTAGGGTGGGGTTAGTGTTGTGATAGGCTGGTGGTAGGATGAGGTAGTGTGGGTGTAGGGTGAGCGTAGGGTGAGTAGGGTAGTAGGGTAGGGTGGGTGGTGGGGTGGTTGGGTGGGTTTTGGTAGGGTAGGGACGGTTTGGTAGGGTGGTGGTTCGGTGAGGGTAGGGTGAGGGTAGTATGAGGGTAGGGTGGGGGGGTAGGGTGAGGGTAGGGTGGGTTAGGGTGATGGTAGGGTGGTAGTTTGGAGAGGTTAGGGGGTGGGTGGTGGTAGGGTTGGAGGGTGGTAGGGGGGGTGGTCAGGGTAGGGATGGTGGTAGGGTGGTGGTGGTGGGTGTGGTAGGGTGGTGGTGGGTTGGGTGTGGGGTAGGGTAGGGTGGGTGGGTGAGGGTAGGGTGGTGGTGGTGGGTGAGGGGGTAGTGGTGGTGATGGTGGTGTGGTGGTTGGGTGAGGGTGGTGGTGGTGGTGGTGGGGTGGGGGTAGGGTAGGGTGGTGGTGTTGGGTGAGGGAAGGGTGGTGGTTTGGTGAGGGAAGGGTGGTGGTTGGTTGGGTGTAGGGTAGGGTAGTGGTTGGGTGAGAGAAGGGTGGTGGTTGGGTGGTGGTAGGGTGGGGGTAGAATGAAGTTGTTGGCAAAGAACTGGGTATGGATGCTGTCTATCTAATGTACTACTGGAATGTCGTATGGAAATGGCTTAAGGTCGGATACAAGGCAAGAATAGGAATGTTATAGGATGTTTACTCAACATTTTCCGCTACCCGCTACTTTCTAGATAATATATTACGGACCCAAGCGATAGCGTTTTAACGATGATTCACCGTTCAGTATTTGGGGAGCGAGTAGCGAACTTTGAAACATATTAGCCGTGTCACTGAACAAGGCCAGACGTCATTTGATATTACACTGGGGTTTATGTCTAACCTACGGTATTTGCATAATTAGGTTAGTGACGTGTGTAGATTATGCGCATGGCTTGAATCCAGGATGATTTATTGCTTAACTGACTGCATAAGTAACCGTACTCTGACGTATTGTTAAATTTGAAATATCAATTTAGGCCTGGTACAAGTCACGTTGGTTGGCAATCGCGTCATTTCCAAATCATTTTTACCATATACAGAATAACTGCTATCATCAAAGCATAGTACCTGATTCTTTTCATAAATTTGCGGCATGTCGTTTTGCAAACAGGATTATGTATTTAGATGACTTTTGGAGTAAACTCTGCTACATATATGTTTTTTTATGATATATCATAGCGGCTTTATATATTTCGTCATTAACCCCCAAATTAACGATAAATGCCAACAAAAACTTTATTTGGCAAACGTTAAATGATATGAATGAAAAAGACACAATGCAATATCTCATATAAATTGGCTCCATTGGCCACGACGAATAGAGACATGGCACGTGACAGTTTATTTATGGCCGCGGAGAGCTCTACAAATGCTGATTGTGAGCTTTTGTGCCATAGAATTATTTGTTCTGCCAGTTCGTGAGCAGCAGCAGTTCATTATGGGAGGCTTACAAGAGCATGCGTCAGCCTTCATATTTACAACCCGACCAATGTCAAAAGTTGTTGTTGCCGATCGCCTCTGCAGTATGGCTTGTGTATTCATATCATGCTTGTCTTTGACTTGTGAGGAAGCTAATTTAGTCCAGACCGAGATACCTTTCCTAAAGTTTGCTCAGGCTGTTAGTACAGTACAGATGTTAATGGATGGAGCTATAGACAGGCCAGTGAGTTGGATAACTTAATGTGTCTATGGCGGGTAACCAGTAGCAGAGGTAATGTATAAATCGTACGTACTTTTACGTAATTCGCTTTGTAGTGCTACACTAAACGCATATAACGAGAGGTGTGTATTCCATTTAGAAGATATAACGTATTAGCTTGGTGTTAAATCGTCCACACGACCAGCAAGTTATAATTTGCCGCTTCTGTTTTCAACCTCAATCTATCCTATATAGTAGACATAACAAATACGTGATTTATCACCATGGCTTCCATTACGCAATTAATTCTAACCTCTTCGGGCGGTGGCGAGTGACATTATCTTGAGTAAATTCAACAGAAATCATTCTGGGATTGCCATTTAATTCAGCGGAGCAGCAATTTATCTACCATCAGTCATTGCTAATCCGAATGCTAGTGTCGTCTTTTCATTGATTTACGATGGCTCTCAGTTGGCATTCATTTGAATGATGTCAAGCATCAGCAGTAATTACTGCACCATCAATCATCTTGGCGGTCAGTTCAGTGTCTAGCATATCAAAAACATGGAACAAACCACCAAAATTGACACTGTTGCATACACGTACCATAAGTCATCCCAATGTCAATGTTGAACAACGAAATTACACTTGCAAACTTCGTTTATATCTCTGATGTTCCTGTAATAGTTTTGTTAATAAAGAAAGCTCTTCAAGCATCTAAAGCTCATTCTGAAGCTCATTCTGTTCAATAGTTGAAGCTGCCAATGTCGATGTCGGGTACATACCCTTTGACAGGATCAGCGGTACATTAGACTGACTTTGGCCAATCGTATATAAAACCATGGCAACCAACTAACTATATGTATTTAATTCCTTGATCGGCTATTTTGTTGTTGTCGGCTCGATGACATGATAAGTTGATTTACTCCTTTCTATAACGATATTATTGATTATAGCTTTTGATATTCACGCGAGAACGTCATTTCATGCATCTGAGCACTTGATACTTTCGTGCTTTTATGATCGTATGAGTATATTATGGTCTAAAATGTCCTCGGAAATGACTAGTAGTAACTACTCGATTTGAATACAAAGCGCTTGCTGGCATGCAGGGAATCATGAAAACAGGAGATCTCATTATAAAATGATAGTTGATTGCAGATATATTACAGACGGAATTGCCTTCAGGTTTGATTATGGCATGGCCACAGTTTTAAAGCTTATGTTCTTAATTTGTAAAGTCACCCAACTAAGTATATGTAATTAATCCCTTGGTCGGCTATTGTGTTGATGTCCTTTCTAAGACACGATACGTATATTCCCTCATCACTATAACGATGTTATCGTGTCGATTTACTTTTTATCCTATATCAATGAATACGCTACGATCTATTTTAATGGTAGAATCTTACAGCTCTTCATTTTCTCCGTCTAATTATCCTACATAAGAAGCAATCATAGCTAGTCAATCTCCGGGGCGTGCTGGACTACAGGTTGCTTGGCTGTTTCTGCCAAAACTCTCAATAAGCTGATAAGCACATGCGAGATATAACGAAAATTGACGTGAACACGAGTTTAAACATGGTATTTCTTTATGTATGATATGAAGAAACCCAATTACGATGAAATTACAAATATTTCTATGAAGCAGGTCTCGTTATCAAGAATTCGAGGGAATAATTTGCTGAGCTAATTGACTGCTTTGCGAAGATGTCTCAACCAGGTGTACATATAGAACAAACCCCAATAGAACCATGGTGCGCTGAGAAGGGTAAGTATGGATGACTGAGGTGGGAAAGGTGTGTTCAGGTAGGTAACGCGTATTGCAGAAGATATTGTATGTTCAGGTAAGTAGTTAATTACTTGAATGTAATTTTTTGATAAGTGTCAAGATGTTGCGATTTGGAAAGGTAAAAACGTGGTTAGATAAACCATGGCAAGTTTAAAATGAATGCGCATGACCATAGCTCATTGACCCGTCTTTGTATTACCTCATGTGACGTCAAAACAGGTGATCACGACTATAAATCAACCTGAATAGTCGGCTATAGTTCTGCTACAGTCATTTGACTATGGTTGCGGTTCTTTTGATATATGGACGAACGATAACAATTTGCTGCTACCTTTTACGTCCGTCATGTGATATTTGACATTTGACAATAATTCATAACGCCTCGTGCATATATCAAGTTAACGGCCTTTGCGGATTACAAAGCCCGTTTATATCACTTTGCCGGGACACAAGCAGCCATAGGGTCAATCACTTGCCATTTGCGCTTCGGCAATTTAATGGCTGAAGCATTGTGCAGATACCCACGGCAAGAAAGTTCACTTCGTCCAGGAGTCGACAAGGACCCCAAATGCCAAAATGCAGGTCCAGCGGACAAATTTACGGACAAGCTATTCCAAGTATTTTTATCTGAATCCGTGTCATGAGGCGAATACTTCTGTGTTCATGTTCTTGGTACCATTAGCAGAATATGACTTATATAATGTCACAAGCCTGATATCTAATCGCCACATATCCAATCAAAGTCGCCTTGAGATTCATTCCATTGAGGAGAACGCTTGCTATTGTTTTTCGTGTTTTCTCTCTCAACTTTGTTATTATGTTTGCTACCACATTATTCCAGGTCCTTATACATTGATGCCCATGTCTCTACAACACGTGACCACTCGGTTGGCTCTGAACTGGTTGAGAGGAACAGGTAGATGTGTAGAGTACTGTTTTATGAACAATCTTCCATTCATCTGTTTCTAAATCTCCACACATAAGCAAATTGGCTACTTTATGTGACCTGAAAGTGTACAATTGTTGATGCGATTAAATAGTGTTGTTTCGTGCGTAATATAAATGATATTATGCGGTTGAATAAGATAGGGAGCGGCATACATAATGTAGATACTAATACGAGGTATCAAATGACTGACGGCTGCACCCAGGGAAATAATATTTCTGTACATACGTTCAAAAAACATCAGAAGACCAACTTTTTTCAGAAGGGCAAATATTGTGTGCGAATAATGTACCAGCGCTTAAGAACATGATGATTGTTTTTGTATTGGGCGCTCTATGCAACTGGGTATAATACATTATAAATCAAACCTCAACTCTCCTCACCACTCAAACTCTGTCATGGTTTCTCTCTAATGATAGTCACGCTATCCACCACAACATTAGTTATTAAATGAAAAGTAATCAATAGCCACATTGTTGGAAAAGATTAAATGAGGCTCAGATGTTGCAGGATATAAGCAACGATTACGTACATAATTAGGGGATTTACAAAGAATAAATCACTATCATTTACACTTCATCGACAGCAATGGGTTGTGCTATGCGTCAAACTAGTAAAGCCAGTTTGGATAAGCTTCACTATATTTGGTATGTGGTATAATTTCCCAAGACCAATACGCTATGCGTGAATCCTTATTGTTGTAAATCAATTATCTAGGCGAATATGCATCGTTAAATACGAAATGGAAGTGCCCAGTTTTCAACATGCACACGAAATTCGGACATGCATTTGTCGGAATTTGATGCAAAATGATACGGTAAGGCTGGAAGTGAAGCTCCGTCAGGGATTCCGATATTGCTGTACTACCGAGGAAATATCACAGCAAATGAGTACAACTCAGCTTCGCTTTAATTACATTGAAGAGGGTTATCTTAATCAGGGCTCAAAATCGGCGGGGGCCCGGGGACCCGGGGGCTCAGGGGCCATTTGCTCCTACAAATAGATCCTGTGCCCTTAATCAATATTCTGTCATAAGGTCCCTTTGTGGCCCTCAGGTTTTTTTGGTTCACTTATGGAGGTTTCCATATAGAATCTTCTCGACTCGATTTGAAACTGAATGATTAGTCAAATAGACCATGGAGTATCTACGCCAAAGAGCAGCGCCGCCAACACGTTGCACTTAAAAGTTATCTCGACACCTTGATTACTTCAGCCTAAAGTTCAGGTGTGCATCTTTATTTGTTCATCAATAATTATAAGTACTGAGCTGATGAGTGCGCTTCATCAGCTCACAGTATGCGGTCACCACCGCTTTGGACTCTACACTTTCGATATTCTGTTAAACTTTTACGTTTATGCAGCTTTAAGAAGGAGTTTGAGTCAGATGCATCAGGCCACGAGGCGCCACCTAGGCGCGCTCAGTGACGAACCGTTTGTATAATGACACTCATATGTCTGCATACAATAGGTTTTCACATGCAACAACGACACCAGCCAAATGTATGCAATAATGAGTGATTACCTTTATGACTTACAGTCTTAGTTTAAGTCAAGCGGGTGGGTCTTTGTAGTGAGTATAGTCCTGGGTTAGTGACATTGATCGTCGGTTAGTTGAAAAATCACAGATACTAGCCCCGTTGGCGCGTGAGACAAAAAGTTAGAGACAGACCATAGGTCTGGTTCTCTGCACTCGTGGAATAATGCTGCACTTAACTGAAGTAAGGCGTCGGAACTCACCAATTTATCAACGGATATTATCCTTAAAATTCATGGTTTGACAACATCCCTTCCCATCATCATAATATATCGCTAGCATTTTTCTTACAACGGTTTATGCACAAGGAGGTTGTTTTAAGGAAGATAACGTTGATTGTATGATTTTTTAACCGCAAATGTCACAAAAACAGTGGCCCCAATCGATGGCTGATGGCCCATCGATTTTGAAACCTTTGGGCCCAGCTGACCACTGAATCATGTGATGTTATTTCTATCTCTGCTAAATGTGATTACCTGGAGGAAAGCTCCCATATACAAAAGATCTAAGAAATACAAACATTGCTTCACATAAATGCAGGATACAGTTTTACGAGAAATCGGAACCAAACTGATGCATTCCTTGAATTTAAAATCGTGATTCAAGACCGGTCATATCTAATGGCGTAGATGTAGCTACGTACAGTATTGTCTTGGTGTATGCGAACTGCATAATAACAGTACCAATTTGTTCCGCGATGAGTATCACAGCCAACTATTTAATTTGCGGATATAATTTAGCCAGCGTGCGCTAGATTACAGCCCATGACAGCCTAAATAGCCTAAGAACACAGGAATATATCACTAATGGCTGAGATAGATGATTCCCTGGGTAGGATAAAATCACGTGTCTGTTATATCGTTATATTATTTTTGTTGGCATATTCTACGTCAATCTTGCATTGTAGGCGTTCCATTTAAAGGCTATATTTCTCATTGCATTGTAATCTGACGTTTGGCGAATAACCGTATTTATAACAGTTGGTCAAGCTGGTACATACATGTTGATGGTCGAGATTCAAACCTTTCATCGATATTTACTACACTAATCGTAGAACACATGCACTCAATCAAATCGAATGTGTAATGGGTGATATTCATGAGATGAGGTCATTCACATTGCTAGAAATTGTTATTTATATGGACTATGTCGATCGTATTCTCTGGTAGAATAGTATTTGTCCTCATTCAATACCGAAAAAGCTTGCTCGGTGGAGTATGCGTGTTTTACAAGTATCTCTTATAAACCATTTCAAGTCAAGACATAGTGATGCGGAAATGTGACGTGCAGCGCCTTTTATAATATTGGTCTCTATAGCAGTACTCACAATGCGATGTAGTGGCTTTGCTATTGCGAACAATACGTAATTAGTTATCAGAAGAGAAACGTGATAGGAAAAGGTCTCCATAATAACCAGATACGAAGAAGATACGAAGAAATGAACAATGATTATATTACGAGGACTTCAAGGGAATATGAAAACAAGAGATCATAAAATGCTAGTTTGTTGCAGATAATTACAGAAGAAATTGATTATAGCCTTTGATGTTCACAAGACAACATTATTTCATTAGACCAAGTACGTTCAAACTTGCGTGCTATTATGATCGGTAAAGTTTATTATGATCTGATGTGTGCTTTGAAATGACAAGAGATAACTTCTCGATTTGAGAACAAAGCTTTTGGTAATTGCTCTGCTGATCAGTGCAAAACGTTATTGATATGGTCCCAGCTT
Organism: Urechis unicinctus; assembly: GCA_034190875.2. Lineage (NCBI taxonomy): Eukaryota > Metazoa > Annelida > Polychaeta > Xenopneusta > Urechidae > Urechis > Urechis unicinctus. The sequence continues at coordinate 55,179,359 of CM067349.1, read as the reverse complement.
TATAGCTTTTGTACTTGTTTTCTAATTATAAAAAGGAGGACTGAGAAAGTCTTAAGAAGACAGGTGCCTGATTACTGACTAACTGACAACAGATTATTCGATTTCATAGCAATATTAATTTAGGAATGCGCACGCATTTGTTAAAATTACCAAGCAAGCAAGCATCGTGTATTTCAATGCATCCATATTGCACTTTGAAAAGGACAGACTTAGCTGAGGATGCAATAAATTACTAAATTGCTTTGGATTACAATCCCATACTTTGGCAAGCATCGTGTTACAATGCATCCATTTTGCAAGATGGAGCCAAGTGTCATGTTACAGCATATGTTGACCGCCAAGTCCTACCATTGCATCCTCCGTATATGCAATCGAGTCTGGGCAAAAGGACCTTGAACCAAATGGGCAGTATCACCCAAGAGACATTGTTCTTTATGAAAACTATCCTCATCCATTACGGCCCCAATATCACTTTGTTGTTGAAACGGACATAAGACCTCAATACTGCATTTCATTTGACACTATTTATGTGACTGATCAGTTTGAAGTATTAAGACAACGCACATGGTAGGCAACGTTTGACGTGTGGAGTATATGCGGTGGTTTCGTTTGTTAGCCAATCATGGCCGTCAACGGCTAAATAGTACATATCAGTGAAAGAGGAAGTAATCAGGGCACAGGGTCATTTTAATTAATTATTGTTAGATTAATATACCTTTTTTTTATACATTTGATACCCGAACTTTACAAGGAGGAAACAAACATTTTATGATGTCTTTCAGTAACTGAACCGACCGTTTGTCCAATGTTAATAGATATGTTTGCTTTAAACTCTGCATGCATATCGGAATCAGGTATTTGACGTGAGTATTAACAGAGAGAAATATGATATTCACACAGGGGTCATGTAGATATAATGATCTTCAGTTTGCTACATATGCCACATTAAGTATTTTTCTGAAGGCAGTATTGTAACTATATTTGAAATGCGGATTTAAAATTCATAATTCACAACGGAATGATTACTGCTGTCGTGTTTGCACTTTGTCATTATTCATTCTGTCTCTTAATTTTGTCATTGTGCACGCAGGATAAATTGGTACGCTGTGGAATAATACAACGCAGACAATAGACACTGTATCAATATAGAGTCTTTTGTGCATTTAAAATACTTCAATCTGTATAAGATCTTAACCGTATTTCAAGCTTCCGGTAGCGACAGCGGGGTATGGGCTTCAGTTTCATATTTGATTGTTAAGAGGTGAGAATGCATGAAGCTCCGGGGGTGGTCGACTGCACGCTAAGGGTCACAGACGTACTCAATGGACGTTCATTTTACATCGCTCGTGCTCCTTATGTCATAAACCAAACAAGTCACTCTAAAATTCGGACGCAAGTCATTTCAAAGGATGACTTAGAACCCATAATCGTGTGTCAATAACCCTAAAATATTAACATACATCGTTATAATGTAGTCATCGTATTGATGCCATTGTCGTAGAACGAATCATCCCTACCATCGTAGGCATGACAGTTGTAACTTTTATATAACCTTCATCTTTATCATCTTTGGGATAGCGTAGAGAATAAAACAACGCATTGGTGGATAGGGATTTTCAGTTTGTGGAACTCTGGTTGATGACAACAGGTTAAATAGTTATGTCATTAGACTGGATCTATCCAGGAACAATTGATTAAGGAAGTTGTCCGCTGACACCGCAAGTACTTTCCGACTTATCAGGTGCAAATGATCGTACTGGTAAACTCCCACTCTCAGGAAGCCATCAAAGATAGACTCGGTCACTTTATATTCTCAGTTGATAGAAATATTTCATGCGTCACAATAAATTAAGTGCCATTACGGCAATATTGGTGTACACTTTAGTCCGGCACACATATGAACATATGGCGTCAACCACACGTAGAACTGTGAGTAGTAATCAGTGTGCTCTCTGATGTAGCGCTCAATCATATGGACATACCTCACACAATGGGAACTAATTGAAGCTGTTGCTAAGGGTGGTCTTACTCGCCTAATCTAGGCGCTTGTGGACCATTCTTCTTTGTGCTTGGAATCTTTGTCAAAAAATAGCAATGATGTAGTGCAATGGAATTTTAATTAATTTACTTGCCGCGTTCCCCAGAACGTTCGTAAATAATTTACTTTTCAAAACGTGGATGTACTGCGATTTTAACAGATAAGCTTGTTATTATCTCATTGTCACATAATACATGTAAGACCTAATAGAATGAGAAATGCATAAGGACAGCAAAGGGCACAATGCGTTCAGTTTACCACGGAAATAAATTATAGGTGAAACGAATAATAAAGAATGTAATGCTCTAAAAATGCGAATGCATAAACGTTCACGCCATAATCCTGTCATTATTAAAAGAACTGTAATATATCTCATTAAATTTCATTAAATTTAAGGGCAAATGCATTAGAATGTTCATGCTACATATGCATGCACCGAGTCACAAATAGAGCTCATTTGTTAACAGCACACGAAAAGCAATACAATCTACATACATGCGAGCACCTGAGAGCGGGGCAGGTGAAGGGCTGAAATCTAGTGCAATTGAATTATTATTTTATAACGCCATTGTGCTGTCACGCGAATGGTAAGCTAATATAGAAATGCCTGAAAGAGATATAGAAAATACCACGTAACTATTTTCGATTAATCTGTCAACGATTTAACCCATTGCTCACATATTATATATATATATATATATATATATATATATATATATATATATATATATATATATATATATATATATATATATATATATATATATATATATATATATACATATATATATATGTATATATAAAAATATCTTCGTTTTATGGAGCCTCTTGTTTTATATATATATATATATATATATATATATATATATATATTATATATATATATATATATATATATATATATGTATATATATACATACGTATACATATATATGTATATATAAACATATCTTCGTCTTATGGAGCCTCTTGTTATATATATATATATATATATATATATATATATATATATATATATATATATATATATATATATATATATATATATATATATATATATATATATATATATATATATATATATATAGATACATACGTATACATATATATGTATATATAAACATATCTTCGTCTTATGGAGCCTCTTGTTGTATATATATATATATATATATATATATATATATATATATATATATATATATATATATATATATATATATATATATATATATATATATATGTATATATACATACGTATACATATACATATGTATATATAAACATATCTTCGTCTTATGGAGCCTATTGTTATGTTGGGGCCAACATTTATTCTCCCCCGAACACACATTCTAAGTTAGTGTGGTTGTCACTGATCTCATTGGAGTATTTTATTCTTGTCCATGCGTTCTAAGGACATTGTATGATACTAAGATTAAACACAGTGCAATAGATATGGCTCGAGGCATAGAAGGTAGCTGTTCCTTGAAAGTCAAAGTATTCACAGGAATGATGGCACAGATATTTTCCACTAACACAATATACATGACGTCTTATGGAGCCTTGGTTATTTTTCAACTAGGGTAGCAGTTCACAAAATGGTATATAATTATACTCAAGGTCATTCACAAATTGCAGTTTTCTATCGTTTGAAACGTGGAACGTATATCGAGCCCTAATTCCCGGTTGTCGTTGTTCCCATTATTTGCTGACACTTCAAGGTTATGCTACCTTCAACGATATCATAGTAGTAACTATCTCTATGACTGTGCCCAGGCACGTACTTGGCATTGCTATCAGAACAGAGATTATTAAATGCTGACTACCATTTGTTTTTGGTACGGTCCATCTTTACACAGTCATCAATCTGATATGGGGAGACGTTATTCAGAGATCGCGTGGTCTTAACCTTAAAATAATTACATTTGTAACATTACCTTGAAATTGTTATTTGAGAAGTTAACATCCACAATACGTGTTCTGGGTCGAGGATTTTGAACAATATTACGCATTGCACATTTTTGCCAATCTTAATATTTAATCCTTTTCTAATCAGAACATCTGGGAAGGGTACATATTGATTGGCACCTGCGTCACCAATGCCGGTAAATGATGTCGGCTAACCAAACGCTGTGATTTGCAATGCAACCACGGATTAAGGTTTCAAACAAGCAAAACACTCTCCCAAATTGCATAAATCAGACAGAGGCTAATGATCTTACTGAACGATAAGCCTATCCCGAACGAGCTTAATATGTACATTTTGACAATTTTAGATTCAAGGGTTGACTAAGCCAGCACGTCGCGCCACCCGTGTACTATTTATTCGTGAAAGTCTGACCATTCTAGAATATACACGTAAAACTTATTGCAAATGTCCTTCGCAATGTCGTCATTAATTCCGCAATACAGATAAATACCAACTCAACTTATTCAATCATGACGAAACATCGAGAGCATCATGTTGAATCCGAACATTTTACAATGTTATTTATCTATGTTATCTGGGCAAAACAAAATATGAGACAAATGGCTTATTTATATAGTTGACTGTGTATAATAGGAAGCAGTAAATCACTGACATTATTGCTGATCCTAGGGCCGAATGAATGATTGCAAAGCAGCAGATCAGCTGGGCAGAATAGGGATTTAGGGAGAGATACATTATGCTTTTTCTGAAACAGTATATTAATAATTCATCATGGAAGAAATTGGCTTATAACGCTGATAGGATTTTGTCCAGACATTTATTTTGCTCACTAACAAAACGAATGGACAACGGCTTATCTGCCTACTAAGCATAAACCGAAATTAATAGACAGAATATTCATTTAATAACAAAGCGAATACAACGGTGGATCATGTGTTACCAGACCTCTGTTCGAAAGCGTCAGGATTTGCGATATATATTAAAGATGAAACCAACATATGATTTGTTTGACCACCCTTTGATTCGTAAAGTGTTTCTATGCATATACACAAGTTTCTTTAAATGATGGTAAACAACATAATTCTACTTCAATTGCCTCTAGTGACGCGAATGCCCTCGGCGTTATATTGCACGTACTGTGAGAATAATTGGAATAACTGCAACTCTTGAATGTGGTCTGTTGAACGTACTTTAGCCTTTATGACACATGCTTAACTGTCATTCGAATGGTCATGTAAAACAATATTTGTTAGGATCAAGCGCACAAGCCAGAATTATTTTTATCACCTCAAATGAAAAGTTGGAGCCCAGCAGTAAGTGCTCACGTTGGCACCAAATATTCAGAAATAGTTGTAGCGATTACAGATGATAATTAGCAAAAAAGCAACAAACTTCAAACGAAGTGTCTAAAAGGTTCTCTGACCAGCATGAAGTTATAATACGCGTTGTGAGTTACAGATCACTTGGCATGATTTATAGAGAGTCACTTCTCCCCTGTGTCGCTAGTCATCTCTATCCATATCTTACAAGTTATGCTAATGAAATTATGAGAGAGAGTGGACGGAGGATGAGTGCCGAGGGTTGGGGAGAGGGTACTAGGGTAATAGGCATTAGGCTGGCACTAGACTGGATTTGCATATTGCATATCAAATGTACTTATCTTCTTGAATTTTCCTAACTCATGATTATGTTTAGTCATGAATCTTAGTAGATAAATTGTCCAGCTTCGTATCAGTAAAGTGAAGATTTACCAACGTCAAAACGATATTTAAGTCAAATAAAATGTACGACGGTTTAACGGGTAACACTAAGAACCACATTTAAGGCAGGGCTCGATGAGTTAGATAGCCCAACGGCTATTTTGGAACATTTTACAACACACCAGCACTTAACGGAATGGAGGTCCCGCAAAACCGCCGGACTCTTAAGTATGTCAAAACCGCATGCAAAGCGAAACTAAATTTGCTGTGAACATATCCTTCGACACGGGGTGTCTGTCAATCATATTGTCTGGAACTTACCTGTTATGTGATGTTCTATTTATGATCTGTTATTGCTTGCAATGTATCATAGGTTGTCAGTCGGCATAATGCAGACGTGCAAGTGGCAGGATTCTGGTTTTTTGTTTTTAATATTACAAATACAATTTTATTGACGGTTGCATTTTGCGACTGATTGGCTATTGTGAACGGCTATGTATTTAATGATCTCATATGCCCCTTGAGTTGTCAAGTAAGGACGCTTCATGGCACGACTTCAATCTGAGTCGCACAATTTGAACACCATGTACAATGCAGCCCATGTTGATGAGAACTTGGTCGTAAGTCGAAATGTTTTGGCCAGTCTCCCACATTGCGTATATATCTCCTTGGTCGTAGTAAGGATATATAGATTCTTGAACACGATGTGTTGTCTATCATTTCCCACTTAGGAGTCGTGTAGGAACATTGCTTAGAATAACAGCGCTTTACCTGTTGTATAGTACTATATATTATGTCAAACTATTCCCACTTGTCATTGTTGCAGCCTTACATACGATTAGGTTTCTGGGTTAGATTAACACGCATAGTTGGCAAAGGCTGCACGTGGCCATCAGCATTTGACGTGTGGAATATGCGTGATGAGATGGTATCTTCTAGAATTGATTACTGGAATATATCTCATGGTCAAAGTGTTACGGTAGCAGCGCATTTGCGCTCATCTTCACAGTAAGCTTGTCTCAAAAGCGCTGCATCCTTTTCTTTGTCAATCATTGTCGTCAACGATTAAATAACACATAAAAATTAGTACAGGAGGTCATGTGAATTTATTGAGCTGTTGATCAAGTTGATGACCATTTACAAATAGTTGACACTTAGCGGTTATAGGATTGCCTGTGAGAGCATTTATAATTAAAAGTGACATGGGAAGTGTTCTGATGAGGAACGAAATCGTTCATTCTGGATGCTCCAACTTTGTGGTGTCTTGTGGGGAAATATAAAATGCATGTTACAGTGGACATCCATTGCTTTCTATTGCTTTACTGTTTTTAAAGCTATATTATTGGCAGCAACTCAACCGACTCGTTATTATTCAGACGTAAATGACAAACATCTGTTTGTCAAATGAATTCACATGATTAAAAGAAAAGTTGCACATTATTGCCTCTGAAACAAAATTGCCCCATATATATTACATAGTAATATATTGAGGTTCAGACGTTAATTTGTACAAGGCGATATCGTTGGTTTGAGTGACATACATAAATTGTGGAGGTTGTGCCTGGGCTTCCACGTGAAAGCTACTGATGTTTCACATGGGCTTCAATATGAAGGTCCATTCGAAGGCACGCAAAGTTGCAAATGGTTGAATGTTCCGCAAAGAATTGAACCTCGAAACCCGTGGTCTGCAGTTGATTACTCATGCAATGTCGCTATCGAGTCCCACTACCACGCCACAGCTGCAAATATCACCCAGACTCTGTGGTTGCGTGGCGCCAGCGCGACAGGTAAGCCCGAAGACAACTTAATTTACCCCTTTCACCCAATATTACTATTTATTTGAAGTACAAACATTCCTTCCAAATTGGCATCTGTATATGTTGTCAATTTGTAGCATAAGTTTTCTACCATGCAAATACTCATTAAGTCGCTGCAGCTATTCAATTGCGTTGGGGTTTATCCGACATCTTCTGCTTATTTCTAGCGGACGCTCGGTGAATATAAAACGTGATATATCCTGTATATTTCTCGACGTGACGCTGGTACATTTCGGCATCAACCAAGACAGCGATCCTTAACACTGCTCTTTTTATTACTGCATAATGTCCAGTGATCTTCAACTCATAATATGTGCAATTACTTTGACATGGTCTTTACTTTGATAAATTCAACATATGTCATCCTGTGTTATCATTTATTTAACAAGTGCAGCTATTTATCTGTCATATGTTATTGCAAATTGGATTGCTGTTGACTTCGTTAAAATGATGGATGGTGACGTTAAGCGTTAAAAGTAAATATCCCACTCTAGATCGGCTCATTTATGCTTAGGCCTTAAACGTCATAGGCAAAGTACATACCACCAGAATGCAGAAAAACCCTGCTTTTGTGTGATGATATTATATGAAAAGGAACACTCGCTTATTTGTGTACCATGGAATAGCAGTACCAGGTAGGGTTCCTTCTGCTTATTGACGGCTCAATGCTAAATTGAGAAGCGGAAGGTGTTTTACATTACCTTTTTATATATTAAATGTTTCAGTAATATTTCTGTTAATTAAATCATTTATTCTTATTCAAGCATCTGAATCTGATATAATATTGACCCTATCACGCATATTAAACTCATAAAGGTGATAACATCGGGTATGGGAACTAAATATAAAAATGAATAGCACTTACATTTTTACTTCCTATGATAACCTTAACTTGTAGAATTAGTTAAACTGACACAGCAGCGGTCAAGCGACCTAGTGTCATGAGTGGGCTCTTGGATGGTGAGAAATTGAGACGAAGCAGCGTTATATTGCCTTACAGATTGTAATGGATGATAACATAAGAGCTAGAGGCAAATCAGACACTTAGGTAATTTAATTCATCAATGGGAATCTGTAATAGAATTAACGGATGAAACCAAGGTTAATGGTCGGTCTGAACTTCTGTGATCAAAAGACTAATTTGCATCATATATCGTATGTACTTTCGAGATAATACGCTTTGTAGGTGGTTGATGATAGTTTATAATAAGAAACCGGGTTTTGATCTGGAAGATATAAAGTCAAATGTAGTTTGAAATTGCAGCTCGAGGATAACTGAACACTGCTTAAAGCGCCGTCGGGCGATAGCGGCTCTACACATGAGAATGTTATTAATACGTTATATATCACCCTGTGTATACAACAAGCATTCCCAACCGGATCAGCTGTATATCGGGACAGGTACTTGTACTTAAATATCACTGGTTCTTTATAGTTCTTGATAAATTTGTTACCATTCGTTATGAAATCGTCATCGTTCTCAGAAATGTTTCGGTTTATTTTTGTAAATAAAGAAAGCTTTCCATGCATCTGAAGCAGAATTCCAAGACACTAGAATTGAAGTGCACACATCAAGTGTGATATATTTTAGGACAAAGCAATCATTTGGAGAGACTATTGTACCTTGGTCAAACATCCTGTGATGTGCATTGTTAATTTCCGCTAAATGATTACAACGAATCAGTTATTACAAATGTAACGGTTTCTAAGGAACTGCTTTTACTTACTAAAATGTAGTCCATAGCGTTTGTATTTAATTTCTCAGATATAATGCGTTATGCAAGCTTTTCTACAAGATTTTTACTCTGCACTCTTGAGTAAAGGTTGGTGCTTTATGTAATTGCTTGTATTGCTACGTCAACCGCTCTATCACTATCAGCTTAGCTCGATTAAGAGGGAAATGGACTCTAAAGTTAACCATTGACGTTGACAGTCTGATAAAGTTCATGGGATAATCACATAAAGGTATTGTAAGCATCATTGTTGCAATTATAGCTTTTTCATATGAAGCACTATCGGCAATGTGACGCCAGTGGACGCAATTAAAGAGGTTGTTCAGCCACTCATATCGGGCACTCGGCGATCCTTTTGTTAATACGCTGTGCCGCAATGTTTACTTGATCGAAAATCAGGCTGATAGGTTTTCGACTTTATTGTTTGATTGGAAATACTCATGATGTACAGTAGAAATATGTTTTATTTAGTTTTGTCGTTCAGTTGGTAAGGGGGCCTTCCATAAAACCGTGATCACACGAATGCTATAAAACATTACACGCTCAATAACCACCTCGCCATTGGTGTGTATAATTCCGCTTGTGTTACAAAATGTAGATTTCATCAAATCTCCGCTCGTTAAAGTTGCGTGCTTCATTTACGATAACAAAATTGGTGACAGCCGAATCAAGGATCTATTTACATAGACCTCAGCGCTGCATAGCGACTGAAAACTTCAAACGTTTCCAATGTGCGGTTGCCAAGGAGCTAGCTTGGCCACCTGGTTACACATATGGGGCTGGTTACACATATGGGGGTCTCTTTAAGTATCTCGACATTCGTCCACTGACGTCACATCTGGTTATAATGACTACTTTTCTGGTAGGATAACACATGCCAAAAAGCACCAAGTCGGTTTATACTAGCCAATTAATGATAGGCATCACTTCCAAACTGGAACATCAGGGTGTCAGATCATCATGTATTTACCAGGTTCAGGATACGTATAAAAACTGTAATAGATAGAAACTGGCAGAATTGTATGTAATCTCATTGATCCCTCAAAACTAGGTTAACTACTCTCCTGTTTTCCAATAAACGAGGGAAAGTATTTAGTCCTGCGCTCTATTAACTAACAGCCAACCGTAACTTCTGTAAAATACTTTGAAATGGCGAACTGCCTAAACGACAAACAGCTACCCTGGATTCCTGGTCTGCTAATTAATTGTAATGGATCAGTTAGCGTATATGTACTAGGACAGAAATGACCTACTACATTAGTTCTGTTGCAATAAATGCGTTTATTGCTCTGTATGTACTTAGCCAATGTTTAGTATGACATTGCTGGTTTTAACGACCAATAAATGACAGCAATATGGCTTGTCGCGGATGCTGTTTTAATCTAGGCGTGCCGATTATTATTGTTCATAGATAATTGCCTCAATCATGACATAATTAATGTCTCGAGATGACTGTTTAATTTGGTTTTTATTGATACGCTTATGTGGCACAAAATGTAATGCTACTATAGCTTGCTTGTAGCAGAAGCCATGATTTATTTGTGGCTGCATTGTGTTTCGAGACCTCAATATTCGCATGGTTCGGTCTTTCAGGAGACATGTTTGTCGCTATCAATAATTCGAGACCACATAATGTATTTGTCAGCAATGTATATCATTATGCGACCATATGGAAAATTTTTTGATTCATGTTATCGTAATGCATTTCAGTGCCCACTTTAATCATAATATTCACAATTATCCCATGTCTATTATTTTAACATCACTATTGGCATTTTTGTCAATTATTGATTAAGATTCATTTTGCTTAGTGAGGTAATGAGGTCAGATTTGCTTCATCATAATAATAACAACAAGCAACGTACTCTAACTCAATTTTTATGAAAATCTCAATTTTGTAAGTTCTTTTTTTATAATCATATTTATCACAAGCTCGTGATAAATTGATCTGTTCACTTAACTATGGTTAGAGACATGGTAACCTATAAGTCACTGGATCCTGGAGCAATCAAGACGAGGGTTCCTCTGTCTAAATGGCATAGTCCGTGGTTGTGGGTCAATTAATCAACTAAATTATATAAGTAATTAGCAATTAGGAATGAATTCCTCGAAATCTTATAACCTGCTCTGCTTTAAAGTTGTGGTGTTGTTATAGTATCGTTATCAACTTTCGCCATTGCATATGCTATTCAATTTGCTTAAATTAAGTTCAGCCGAATGATATTCCTTATTCATTGCAATGCATGCTCGGTGGGATATGTGTTGATATGTTTAATGAAGACAAAATGTAACGCGCGAGCTTCAGATTCACGAATAGCTTTCATTATAAACAAAAATATACTGGAACGTTTATGAGATCAACGACGATTTCACAGCAAATGGTACAATATGCAATCAAATAAAAACAAAGCACGCATTGCGGTGGCGTTTGAAGCTGTAATGTTAACCATGAGTAGCTTTCTTTATTAACATAAATATACCGGAGCATTTATGAGATCAAAGACGGTTATATAACAAATGGTACAATATGCAATCAAATGAAAACAACGCACGCATTGCGGTCGTGTTGGAAACTGTAATGTTAACCAACAATAAAATACCCCTATATCAATCATACCATCTTTATCGATAACTAGTTATGTTATCTTGTCAATTATGAAGAACTAGTGATTTTAAAGTCTTATTTATCACCTTACACGGCAAGTACCTCTCCCGGTTGGGAATGCTTGTAGTAAACACAAGGTGATATATAACGTATTAATAACAATATCATACGTAGAGCCGCTATCGCCCGATGGCGCTTTAAGTGGGGTTCAGTTATCCTCAAACTGCACTTTGAAATCACAGTTGATTTTTTATCCTCCAGATGAAAACCACGTATATTATTAAATGCTTTTATCATACACCTTCAAAGCGTATTAGCTCAAAATAACATACGATATATGATACAAATTAGTCTTTTGATCACAGAAGTACAGACTGACCATCAGTCTTGATTTCATCCGTTACTTCTGTTATAGATTCCCAACAGACCACGTTCAAGAGTTGCAGTTGATCCAATTATTCTCACAGTACGTGCAATATAACGCATTCGCGTCACTAGAGGCAATTGAAGGAGAATTATGTTTTTTAACAACATTTAAAGAAACTTGTGTATATGCATAGAAACACTTTACGAATCAAGGGTGGTCAAACAAATCATATGTTGGTTTCATCTTTAATATATATCGCAAATCCTGACGCCTTCGAACAGAGGTCTGGTAACACATGATCCACCGTTGTATTCACTTTGTTATTTATTGAATATTCTGTCTATTAATTTCGGTTTATGCTTAGTAGGCAGATAAGCCGTTGTCCATTCGTTTTGTTAGTGAGCAAAATAAATGTCTGGACAAAATCCTATCAGCGTCATAGGCCAATTTCTTCCATGATGAATTATTAATATACTGTTTCAGAGAAAGCATTATCTATCCCTCCCTTAATCTCTATTCTGCCCAGCTGATCGGCTACTTTGCAATCATTCATTCGGTCCCAGGATCAGCAATAATGTCAGTGATTTACTGCTTCCTATTATACACAGTCAACTATATAAATAAGCCATTTGTCTCATATTTTGTTTTGCCTAAATAACATAGATAAATAACATTGTAAAATGTTTGGATTCAACATGATGCTCTCGATGTTTCGTCATGATTGAATAAGTTGAGTTGGTATTTAACTGTATTGCGGAATTAATGACGACATTGCGAAGGACATTTGCAATAAGTTTTACGTTTATATTCAAGAATGGTCAGACTTCCACGAATAAATAGTACACGGGTAGCATGACGTGCTTGCTTAGTCAACCCTTGAATTGGTGACGCAGGTGACAATTAATATGAACCCTTCCCAGATGTTCCGATTAGGCAAGGATTAAATATTAAGATTGGCAAAAATGTGCAATGCGTAATATTGTTCAAAATCCTCGGCCCAGAACACGTATTGTGGATGTTAACATCTTCTCAAATAACATTTAAAAAAAATGTATTTATTTTACGTTTACACCACGCGATCTACAAATAACATCTCCCCATATCAGATTGGCTAAAATAATGACTGTGTTTCGTGTCCAAAATTAAATGGCCGTCAACATTTAATAATCTCTGTTCTGATAGTAATCCCAAGTACGTGCCTGGGCACAGTCATAGAGATAGTTACTACTATGAATTCGTTGAAAGGAAGCATAACCTTGAAGTGTCAGCAAATAATGGAAACAACGACAACCGGGAATTAGGGGCTGATACACGTTCCACGTTTCAAACGATAGAAAACTGCAATTTGAAAATGACCACGAGTATATTTACATACCAAGTTGTGAACTGCTACCCTAGTTGAAAAATAACAAGAAGCTACATAAGACGTCCTGTATATTGTGCTAGTTGATAATATCTGTGACATCATTTCTGTGAATGCTTTGATTGTCATGGAACATTTACCTTCCACATCTCGAGCCATATCTATTGCACTGTTTTTAATTTTAGTATCGTACAATGTCCTTAAAACGCGTCATTCTTTAAGCAAATTACAACATCCACAGCTATAATTGAGGGAATGCTCCTTCTATCGCTTGCTGTCGTCAATATGCACGAATAAAATACTCCAATGAGCTCAGTGGCAACCACATTAACTTAGAATGGGCGTTGGCGGAGAAATAAATGCTGGCCCAAACATTTTGTCAATTGAACTATAGCGTTCCAAGCTTTCATGTTCCGTATATACATTTGCATATAAACATGGAAAGATATGTATAAGTACATATTTAACAATATATATATATATGCATATATATATATATATATATATATATATATATATATATATATATATATATATATATATATATATATATATATATATATATATTGTTAATTATGTACATATGTATATCTTTCCATGTATAATTTATATTTATATATATATATATATATATATATATATATACATATATATATATATGTATATATATATGTCCATATGTAAATATGTAAATATATATATGTAAATATATACGTATTTGAATATATGTGTATATGTATATCTATAAAGACATATGAATATATTTATAAATATATGTTTATATAGATATACACACATATATATATGTATATACATATTTGTACATATAACTATATAGATTTTTATATATGTCTATATATATATATACATATATATATGTATATGTTTATAGAAGCATATATATGTATATGTTTATATATTTATATATATATATATATGCATATATATATATATATATATATATATATATATATATATATGTATATATATATAAATATGTGTGTTTGTTTATATGGTACTATCTATGAGTGTGCCCTTTGCATTTCGCTAATGTTAGCAACTGGGTTAAATCGTTGACAGATTAATAGAAAATAGTGGCGTGGACTTTTCTATATCTCTTCCAGGCATTTCTATATTAGCTTGCCATTCGCGTGACAGCACAATGGCGTTAAAAAAGAATAATTTAATTGCACTAGAGTTCTCAGGTGCTAGCATGTGTGTAGGTTGTACTGCTTTTCGTGTGCTGCAAACAAAGGAGCTATGTTTGTGACTCGGTGAATGCATATGTAGCCTGAACATTCTAATGCATTTAACATTATGTTCAATGAAGGGGAAGAGATATATTGCAGTTCTGTTTATAATGACAGCCTTATGGCGTGAAGGTTTATGCATTCTTACATTATATCAGTCAAGATGCCCCATTATGACATCATAGGGTCGTTGGTACACCTGACTCTTAGGCTGGACAGTCCATCCCTCACACGGTGCATCGCTTACACGTTTGTGATAATCTTGCATCGATGCGTTGCACTCATAATATACAGCATGTCGTATGTAAATTATGAATTTTAATTGCACATTTCAAATATAGTTACAATACTGCCTTCAGAAAAATACTTATTACAAATCAATATTTATTGTAGTGTCGTCCATTTCAACAATGCAATCTTAATGTGGCATATGTAACAAACTGAAACCATATCAATAACGTTTTGCAATATTCAGCAGAACAATTACCAAACGCTTTGTTCTCAAATTTAGTATTTATCATTTGTCGTTTCAAAGCACACATCAGATCATAATAAACTTTACCGATCATAAAGTCTGAACGTACTCGGACTAATGAAATAATGTTGTCGTGTGAACATCAAAGGCTATAATCAAACCTAAAGGCAATTACGTCTGTTATATATCTGCAAACAACTTTTATTATGAGATCTCCTGTTTTCATGCTTCTCTTGAAGTCCTCGTATTATAATCATTATTCATTTCTTCGTATCTTCTTCATATCTGGTTATTATGTGTGTGATTTGCATTCCGAGTGCAGCAAACAATTAACATAAAGAACCCTTTGGCACGCATTCCAGCAGAACGACAGATACCTTTCTCTTCTGACAACTAATTATATATTGTTCGTTATAACTAAGCCGCTATAAGTCTCTACATCGCCTTTCGGGTACTGCTGAAGAGACCAATATTTATAAACTGCTGGACCAATGTGAATGA
>CM067349.1:55107441-55155745 GCA_034190875.2 Urechis unicinctus | reverse complement strand
TACATACATGTTGATGGTCGAGGTTTAATCCTTTCATCGATATTTACTACACTAATCGTAGAACACATGCACTCAATTAAATCGAATGTGTAATGGGTGATATTCATGAGATGAGGTCATTCACATTGCTAGAAATTATTTATATGGACTATGTCGATCGTATTCTCTGGTAGAATGGTATTTGTCCTCATTCAATACCGAAAAAGCTTGCTCGGAGGAGTATGCGTGTTTTACAAGTATCTCTTATAAACCATTTCAAGTCAAGACATAGTGATGCGGAAATGTGACGTGCAGTGCCTTTTATAATATTGGTCCCTATAGCAGTACTCACAATGCGATGTAGTGGCTTTGCTATCGCGAACAATACGTAATTAGTTATCAGAAGAGAAACGTAATAGGAAAAGGTCTCCATAATAACCAGATACGAAGAAGATACGAAGAAATGAACAATGATTATATTACGAGGACTTCAAGGGAATATGAAAACAAGAGATCATAAAATTCTAGTTTGTTGCAGATAAATTACAGAAGAAATTGATTATAGCCTTTGATGTTTACAAGACAACATTATTTCATTAGACCAAGTGCGTTCAGACTTGCGTGCTATTATGATCGGTAAAGTTTATTATGATCTGATGTGTGCTTTGAAATGACAAGAGATAACTTCTCGATTTGAGAACAAAGCTTTTGGTAATTGCTCTGCTGATCAGTGCAAAACGTTATTGATATGGTCCCAGTTTTATAGCTTTTGTACTTGTTTTCTAATTATAAAAAGGAGGACTGTGAAAGTCTTAAGAAGACAGGTGCCTGATTACTGACTAACTGACAACAGATTATTCGATTTCATAGCAATATTAATTTAGGAATGCTCCCGCATTTGTTAAAATTACCATCGCAGTGATAGATGTAAATTGGCGAATTAGGTTGCTCCCTTTAGAATGCAGTTGAGTCAAATGTTGCACTTTGAAAAGGACAGACTTAGCTGAGGATATGTGCAATACATACAAGACAGCCAATGATGATAATAAAGTCTTGGGATACAACATCGGGATCGTGAATACTTTGGCAAGCATCGTGTATTTCAATGCATCCATTTAACTATAGCAAGGATGGAGAAATTACTAAATATACGAAGCGTCATGTTACAGCATAATGTTGAACCGCCAAGTGTTATCAATTGCATCCTACCGTATATGCAATCGAATCTGGGCAAAAGATTTTGAACCAAATGGGCAGTATCACCCAAGTGGCATTGTTCTTTATGAAAACCATCCTCATCCATTACGGCCCCAATATCACCTTGTTGTTGAAACGGACATAAGACCTCAATACTGCATTTCATTTTAATTTGACACTATTTATGTGACTGATCAGTTTGAAGTATTAAGACAACGCACATGGTAGGCAGCGTTTGACGTGTGGAATATATGCGGTACTATAGTTTGTTAGCCAATCATGACCGTCAACGGCTAAATAGTACATATCAGTGAAATAGGAAGTAATCAGGGCACAGGGTCATTTTAATTAATTATAGTTAGATTAATATACCTTTTTTTAGATACATTTGACACCTGAACTTCACAAGGAGGAAACAAACATTTTGTGATGTCTTTTCAGTAACTGAACCGACCGTTTGTCCAATGTTAATAGATATGTTTGCTTTAAACTCTGCATGCATATCGGAATCAGGTGTTTGACGTGAGTATTAACAGAGAGAAATATGATATTCACACAGGGGTCATGTAGATATAATGATCTTCAGTTTGTTACAGTATTGTAACTATATTTGAAATGCGGATTTGAAATCATAATTCACAACGGAATGATTACTGCTGTGGTGTTTGCACTTTGTCATTATTCATTCTGTCTCTTAATTTTGTCAATTGTGCACGCAGGACAAATTAGTACGCTGTGGAATAATACAACGCATACACTAGACACTGTATTAATATAGAGTCTTTTGTGCGTTAAAAATACTGCAATCTGTATAAGATCTTAAGCGTATTTCAAGTTTCCGGTAACGACAGCGGGGTATGGGCTTCAATTTCATATTTGATTGTTAAGAGGCGAGAATGCATAATGCTCCGGAGGGTCGACTGCACGCTAAGGGTAGCAGACGTACTCAATGGACGTTCATTTTACATCTCTCGTGCTCCTTATGTCATAAAACAAACAAGTCACTCTAAAAATGGGACGCGAGTCATTTCAAAGAATGACTAAGAACCCATAATCGTGTGTCAATAACCCTAAAATATTAACATATATCGTTACAATGTAGTCATCGTATTGATGCAATTGTCGTAGAACAAATCATCCCTACCATCGTAGACATGACAGTTGTAACTTTTATATAACCTTCATCTTCATCATCTCTGGGATAGCGTAGAGAATAAAACAACGCATTGGTGGATAGGGATTGTTAGTTTTTGGAACTCTGGTTGATGACAATAGGTTCAATAGTTATGTCATTAGAATGGATCTATTCAGGAACAATTGGTTAAGGAAGTTGTCCGCTGACACCGCAAGTACTTTCCGACTTATCAGGTGCAAATGATCGTACTGGTAAACTCCCACTCTCAGGAAGCCATCAAAGATAGACTCGGTCACTTTATATTCTCAGTTGATAGAAATCTTTCATGCGTCACCATAAATTAAGTGCCATTACGGCAATATTGGTGTGCACTTTAGTCCGGCACACATATGAACATATGACGTCAACCACACGTAAAACTGTGAGTAGTAATCAGTGTGCTCTCTGATGTAGCGCTCAGTTATATAGACATACCTCACACAGAGGGAATTAATTGAAGCTGTGGCTAAGGGTGGTCTTACTCGCCTAATCTAGGCGCTTGTGGACCATTCTTCTTTGTGCTTGAAATCTTTGTTAAAAAATAGCAATGATGTAGTGCAATAGAATTTTAATTAATTTACTTGCCGCGTTCCCCGGAACGTTCGTAAATAATTTACTGTGATTTTAACAGATAAGCTTATTATTGTCTCATTGTCACATAATACATGTGAGACCTAATAGAATGAGAAATGCATAAGGACAGCAAGGGGCACAATGCGTTCAATTTACCACGGAAATAAATTATAGGTGAAACGAATAATAAAGAATGTAATGCCCTAAAAATGCGAATGCATAAACGTTCACGCCATAATACTGTCATTATTAAAAGAACTGTAATATATCTCTTCCATTTCTTTAAATTAAAGGGCAAATGCATTATAATGTTCATGCTACATATGCATGCACCGAGTCACAAATAGAGCTCATTTGTTAACAGCACA
The DNA here is from genome assembly GCA_034190875.2 of Urechis unicinctus. NCBI lineage: Eukaryota > Metazoa > Annelida > Polychaeta > Xenopneusta > Urechidae > Urechis > Urechis unicinctus. Next base: position 55,152,454 of record CM067349.1, on the reverse strand, counting down.
CGAAAAGCAATACAATCTACATACATGCGAGCACCTGAGAGCGGGGCAGGTGAAGGGCTAAAATCTAGTGCAATTGAATTATTATTTTATAACGCCATTGTGCTGTCACGCGAATGGTAAGCTAATATAGAAATGCCTGAAAGAGAGATAGAAAATACCACGTAACTATTTTCTATTAATCTGTCAACGATTTAACCCAGTTGCTCACATTATATATATATAGATATATATATATATATATATATATATATATATATATATATATATATATATATAGATAGATATATATATATATATATATAGATATATATATATATATATATCTATAGAGAGATATATATATAGATATATATATATATCTATATATATATATATATATATATAGATATATATGTATATATATATACATACGTATACAAATATATGTATATATAAACATATTTTCGTATATATATATACATATACATATTTGAAACGTGGAACGTATATCGAGCCCTAATTCCCGGTTGTCGTTGTTCCCATTATTTGCTGACACTTCAAGTTTATGCTACCTTCAACGATATCATAGTAGTAACTATCTCTATGACTGTGCCCAGGCACGTACTTGGCATTGCTATCAGAACAGAGATTATTAAATGTTGACTACCATTTGTTTTTGGTACGGTCCATCTTTACACAGTCATCAATCTGATATGGGGAGACGTTATTCGGAGATCGCGTGGTCTTAACATTAAAATAATTACATTTGTAACATTACCTTGAAATTGTTATTTGAGAAGTTAACATCCACAATACGTGTTCTGGGTCGAGGATTTTGAACAATATTACGCATTGCAAATTTTTGCCAATCTTAATATTTAATCCTTTTCTAATCAGAACATCTGGGAAGGGTACATATTGATTGGCACCTGCGTCACCAATGCCGGTAAATGATGTTGGCTAACCAAACCCTGTGATTTGCAATGGAACCACGGATTAAGGTTTCAAACAAGCAAAACACTCTCCCAAATTGCATAAATCAGACAAAGGCTGATGATCTAACTGAACGATAAGCCTATCCCGAACGAGCTTAATATGTACATTTTGACAATTTTAGATTCATGGGTTGACTAAGCCAGCACGTCGCGCCACCCGTGTACTATTTATTCGTGAAAGTCTGACCATTCTAGAATATACACGTAAAACTTATTCAGTCAGGACGAAACATCGAGAGCATCATGTTGAATCCGAACATTTTACAATGTTATTTATCTATGTTATTTAGGCAAAACAAAGTATGAGACAAATGGCTTATTTATATAGTTGACTGTGTATAATAGGAAGCAGTAAATCACTGACATTATTGCTGATCCTAGGACCGAATAAATGATTGCAAAGTAGCAGATCAGCTGGGCAGAATAGGGATTAAGGGAGGGATAGATAATGCTTTCTCTGAAACAGTATATCAATAATTCATTATGGAAGAAATTGGCCTATAACGCTGATAGGATTTTGTCCATACATTTATTTTGCTCACTAACAAAACGAATGGACAACGGCTTATCTGCCTACTAAGCATAAACCAAAATTAATAGACAGAATATTCATTTAATAACAAAGCGAATACAACGGTGGATCATGTGTTACCAGACCTCTGTTCGAAAGCGTCAGGATTTGCGATATATATTAAAGATGAAACCAACATATGATTTGTTTGACCACCCTTTGATTCGTAAAGTGTTTCTATGCATATACACATGTTTCTTTAAATGATGGTAAATAACATAATTCTACTTCAATTGCCTCTAGTGACGCGAATGCCCTCGGCGTTATATTGCACGTACTGTGAGAATAATTGGAATAACTGCAACTCTTGAATGTGGTCTGTTGAACGTACTTTAGTCTTTATGACACATGCTGAACTGTCATTCGAATGGTCATGTAGAACAATATTTGTTAGAATCAAGCGCACAAGCCAGAATTATTTTTATCACCTCAAATGAAAAGTTGGAGTCCATCAGTAAGTGCTCATGTTGGCACCAAATATTCAGAAATAGTTGTAGCGATTACAGATGATAATTAGCAAAAAGCAACAAACTTCAAACGAAGTATCTAAAGGTTCTCTGACCGGCATGAAGTTATAATACGCGTTGTGAGTTACAGATCACTTGGCATGATTTATAGAGAGTCACTTCTCCCCTGTGTCGCTAGTCATCTCTATCCATATCTTACAAGTTATGCTAATGAAATTATGAGAGAGAGTGGACGGAGGATGAGTGCCGAGGGTTGGGGAGAGGGTATTAGGTTAATAAGCATTAGGCTGGCACTAGACTGGATTTGCATATTGCATATCAAATGTACTTATCTTCTTGAATTTTCCTAACTCATGATTATGTTTAGTCATGAATCTTAGTAGATAAATTGACCAGCTTCGTATCAGTAAAGTGAAGATTTACCAACGTCAAAACGATATTTAAGTCAAACAAAATGTACGACGGTTTAACGGGTAACACTAAGAACCACATTTAAGGCAGGGCTCGATGAGTTAGATAGCCCAATGGCTATTGTGGAACATTTTAGAACACACCTGCACTTAACGTAATGGAGGTCCCGCAAAACTGCCGGACTCTTAAGTATGTCAAAACCGCATGCAAAGCGAAACTAAATTTGATGTGAACATATCCTTCGACACGGGTAGTCTGTCAATCATATTGGCTGGAACTCACCTGTTATGTGATGTTCTATTTATGATCTGTTATTGCTTGCAATGTATCATAGGTTGTCAGTCGGCATAATGCAGACGTGCAAGTGGCAGGATTCTGGTTTTTTGTTTTTAATATTACAAATACAATTTTATTGACGGTTGCATTTTGCGACTGATTGGCTATTGTGAACGACTATGTATTTAATGATCTCATATGCCCCTTGAGTTGTCAAGTAAGGACGCTTCATGGCACGACTTCAATCTGAGTCGCACAATTTGAACACCATGTACAATGCAGCCCATGTTGATGAGAGCTTGTCGAAATGTTTTGGCCTGTTTCCTACATTGCGTATATATCTCCTTGGTCGTAGTAAGGATATATAGATTCTTGAACACGATGTATTGTCTATCATTTCCCACTTAGGAGTCGTGTAGGAACATTGCTTAAAATAACAGCGCTTTACCTGTTGTATAGTACTATATATTATGTCAAAATATTCCCACTTGTCATTGTTGCAGCCTTACATACGATTAGGTTTCTGGGTTAGATTAACACGCATAGTTGGCAAAGGCTGCACGTGGCCATCAGCATTTGACGTGTGGAATATGCGTGATGAGATGGTATCTTCTAAAATTGATTACTGGAATATATCTCATGGTCAAAGTGTTACGGTAGCAGCGCATTTGCGCTCATCTTCACAGTAAGCTTGTCTCAAAAGCGCTGCATCCTTTTCTTTGTCAATCATTGTCGTCAACGATTGAATAACACATAAAAATTAGTACAGGAGGTCATGTGAATTTATTGAGCTGTTGATCAAGTTGATGACCATTTACAAATAGTTGACACTTAGCGGTTATAGGATTGCCTGTGAGAGCATTTATAATTAAAAGTGACATTGGAAATGTTCTGATGAGGAACGAAATCGTTCATTCTGGATGCTCCAATTTTGTGGTGTCTTGTGGGGAAATATAAAATGCATGCTACAGTTGACATCCATTGCTTTCTATTGCTTTACTGTTTTTAAAGCTATATTATTGGCAGCAACTCAACCGACTCGTTACCAAACCGTTGTTCTTATTATTCAGACGTAAATGACAAACATCTGTTTGTCAAATGAATTCACATGATTAAAAGAAAAGTTGCACATTATTAGCTCTGAAACAAAATTGCCCCCTATATATTACATAGTAATATATTGAGGTTCAGATGTTAATTTGTACTAGGCGATATCGTTGGTTTGAGTGACATACATAAATTGTGGAGGTTGTGCCTGGGCATCCACGTGAAAGCTACTGATGTTTCACATGGGCTTCAGTATGAAGGTCTATTCGAAGGCACGCAAAGTTGCAAATGGTTAAATGTTCCGCAAAGAATTGAACCTCGAAACCCGTGGTCTGCAGTCGATTACTCACACAATGTCGCTATCGAGTCCCACTACCACGCCACTGCTGCAAATATCACCGAGACTCTGTGGTCGCGTGACGCCAGCGCGACAGGTAAGCCCGAAGACAACTTAATTTACCCCTTTCACCGAATATTACTATTTATTCGAAGTACAAATATTCCTTCAAAATTGGCATCTGTATATGTTGTCAATTTGTAGCATAAGTTCTCTACCATGCAAATACTCATTAAGTCGCTGCAGCTATTCAATTGCGTTGGGGTTTATCCGACATCTTCTGCCTATTTCTAGCGGACGCTCGATGAATATAAAACGTGATATATCCTGTATATTTCTCGACGTGACCCTGGTACATTTCGGCATCAACCAAGACAGCGATCCTTAACACTGCTCTTTTTATTACTGCATAATGATCAGTTATCTTCAACTCATAATATGTGTAATTACTTTGACATGGTCTTTACTTTGATAAATTCAACATATGTCATCCTGTGTTATCATTTATTTAACAAGTGCAGCTATTTATCTGTCATACGTTATTGCAAATTGGATTGCTGTTGACGTCGTTAAAATGATGGATGGTGACGTTAAGCGTTAAAAGTAAATATCCCACTCTAGATCGGCTCATTTATGCTTAGGCCTTAAACGTCATAGGCAAAATACATACCACCAGAATGCAGAAAAACCCTGCTTTTGTGTGATGATATTATATGAAAAGGAACACTCGCTTATTTGTGTACCATGGAATAGCAGTACCAGGTAGGGTTCCTTCTGCTTATTGACGGCTCAATGCTAAATTGAGAAGCGGAAGGTGTTTTACATTACCTTTTTATATATTAAATGTTTCAGTAATATTTCTGTTAATTAAATCATTTATTCTTATTCAAGCATCTGAATCTGAAACATTGACCCTATCATGCATATTAAACTCATAAAGGTGATAACATCGGGTATGGGAACTAAATATAAAAATGAATAGCACTTACATTTTTACTTCCTATGATAACCTTAACTTGTAGAATTAGTTAAACTGACACAGCAGCGGTCAAGCGACCTAGTGTCATGAGTGGGCTCTTGGATGGTGAGAAATTGAGACGAAGCAGCGTTATATTGCCTTACAGATTGTAATGGATGGTAACATAATAGCTAGAGGCAAATCAGACACTTAGGTAATTTAATTCATCAATGGGAATCTGTAATAGAATTAACGGATGAAACCAAGGTTAATGGTCGGTCTGAACTTCTGTGATCAAAAGCCTAATTTGCATCATATATCGTATGTACTTTCGAGATAATACGCTTTGTAGGTGGTTGATGAAAGCATATAATAAGAAACCGGGTTTTGATCTGGAAGATATAAAGTCAAATGTCGTTTCAAAGTGCAGCTCGAGGATAACTGAACACTGCTTAAAGCGCCGTCGGGCGATAGCGGCTCTACGCATGAGATTGTTATTAATACGTTATATATCACCCTGTGTATACAACAAGCATTCCCAACCGGATCAGCTGTATATCGGGACAGGTACTTGTACTTAAATATCACTGGTTCTTTATAGTTCTTGATAAATTTGTTACCATTTGTTATGAAATCGTCATCGTTCTCAGAAATGTTTCGGTTTATTTTTGTAAATAAAGAAAGCTTTCCATGCATCTGAAGCTCGCGCGCTACATTTTGTCCTCATCAAACATATCGACACAAATCCCATCGAGCATGCATTGCAATGGACCACTTGGACAGGTTATGCATTTAAGCGATGTGTACTATCGTAACCAAAGGCTCCAGATGCCACGATTGGCCTCTGATCAAGATACTGGCAATGCTATTAGCAATCTCTACAATGCTAGTTTTACCTGTAAAAGAGCCGACATCCTGCAGACGGCCATAGCAAAGGGTAATACAACAAATAAATATCCTTGATCTGTCGTGCTTTGCGCTACATTAGCTTTTCAGTAAGGTCGACTCTATGATGCAGCATAAATTCCGGGCCTTTGCGAGTAACTGATACTAAAAGAAGTAATTGTGGGTGACTTTTAGCTGAACAGTACTCTAACAATTACAATGTATTACATGTGGTTGAACCGAATTCAAACCAACGGAAATATACCTGAATCAGTCTCAAACAACTGGCAATGTGTAAAATGTGACTGAACCAAATTCAAACAAATGGCAATGTAAAAGACATGTGTGAACCGGGTTCAATCAAACGGTGGCACATAACATTTGGCTGGTGGCCACATGTGTACAATAAGAAGAGGCTGCTTAAAAGTCTTGAGCTAGAGTGTTAAACTGCGGTGAATGCAATGTTCAGAAGCAATCATCCTCGAGCAATCAATTTAGACTAGACTTTTTTTCGCTCTTTCACTGATTCCGCCGGTACCAAGTTAGCCAATGTCTTTTAATATTCAGTCAGAAATATTATCAAAGGTATCCATGAACCGAGCATATTCAATATACGAGGAGAACGACATTAAGCCGTAATAAATCTTTACTTTGTCGATGGTCTACTCTATGCCGTGTGGTAAGCAGAATTCCAAGACACTAGAATTGAAGTGCACACATCAAGTGTGTGATATTTTAGGACAAAGCAATCATTTGGAGAGACTATTGTACCTTGGTCAAACATCCTGTGATGTACATTGTTAATTTCCGCTAAATGATTACAACGAATCAGTTATTACAAATGTACCGGTTTCTAAGGAACTGCTTTTACTTACTAAAATGTAGTCCATAGCGTTTGTATTTAATTTCTCAGATATAATGCGTTATGCAAGCTTTGCTACAAGATTTTTACTCTGCACTCTTGAGTAAAGGTTGGTGCTTTATGTAATTGCTTGTATTGCTACGTCAACCGCTCTATCACTATCAGCTTAGGTCGGTTAAGAGGGAAATGGACTCTAAAGTTAACCATTGACGTTGACAGTCTGATAAAGTTCATGGGATAATCACATAAAGGTATTGTAAGCATAATTGTTGCAATTATAGCTTTTTCATATGAAGCACTATCGGCAATGTGACGCCAGTGGACGTAATTAAAGAGGTTGTTCAGCCACTCATATCGGGCACTCGGCGATCCTTTTGTTAATACGCTGTGCCGCAATGTTTACTTGATCGAAAATCAGGCTGATAGGTTTTCGACTTTATTGTTTGATTGGAAATACTCATGATGTACAGTAGAAATCTGTCGTTCAATTGGTAAGGGTGCCTTCCATAAAACTGTGATTCACACGAATGCTGTAAAACATTACACGCTCTATAACTACCTCGCCATTGATGTGTATAATTCCGCTTGTGTTACAAAATGTAGATTCCATCAAATCTCCGCTCGTTAAAGTTGCGTGCTTCATTTACGATAGCAAAATTTGTGGCAGCCGAATCAAGGATCTTTTTACATGGACCTCAGCGCTGCATAGCGACTGAAAACTTCAAACGTTTCCAATGTGCCGCTGCCAAGGAGCTAGCTTGGCCAACTGGTTACACATATGGGGCTGAACAGTCTCTTTAAGTATCTCGACATTCGTCCACTCGGTCGCTTGTCTGGTTATAGTGCAAGGGGTAGTTTCCTGAGAATAGATGAGATTGGTGACATAAATCATGCTGTTAAAGTGAATGTGATAGACATAACAACCTCCAGATGTTGTTTCAGCTTATTTAGATTGCTTAATATTGCCTCTTATCTTGTCTTACGCCGTAATGTATGGTTCCTGCGTCACTTTGTACATCAAGGTGAACCATTAGTTTGATTTAGTGCTAATGGTAAATCATTGACTACTGAGGTCCTGGAAACGAACGATGATATTAGCGTAGGTTTTTGTAATGCGGTAAGGCCGTTAATTTGACATATGCACGAATCGTAGGTGGTTAGTTTCAAGTGTCAAATATCACAGGAAAAAAACCAAGGTAGCAGAATATTGGTATCGTTAGTCCATATATTAAAAGAACCGTAAATAGCGATAGCAGAAATATAGACGCCAAAATAAGTAGCTGGCCCGTACATTAAACGGTAAAAAATGTATAAGACGTTTATATGCTCTGACAAAATGTGAAGCAACAAAAAGTTATATAATATTGAATAACATGCATCCGCGCAAAGGAAGTCACATTATGTGACGACCGAATTCTACACCGTAGTACTGATTAATTGTATAATATATATTAGCTATGAATAGCCATGTTAAATATATCATCTCTATCGGAAAGTGAATGGACTAAGATGGCGATAACGAATAGTATGTAAGTGGGAAACCCATTTAATTTTCTTAAAACACTTGATACCCCTCAGATTGATTGATATAAGTTACGGAATGTCCTCTACAACCACACAGACAAGGGCCAATCGCTGTCATCCTAAACAGACATGGTGCTACCTTTACGAGGTTGCAAAAATCATGGGTTACAGCTAAGATGATCACTAATCATTTTGCTGACGACGTCAGTACGCTAATGGAGGTTCATAAACATCCTTTGAAAAAGACATTATTTACAGCCTATATTTCCAATTACCTTGTGTTTTGTACTCGTGTCCAGTGAACCGCGTAATCTCTGCTCTTCTGTTCATCTCAGACCCGAGAAATCGATGTGATAAATTAGGCCTCAATTCTTATACATGGTTGCGTGTATCCTGACTCTTCTGATTAAGCGTAATGAATGATACCACTGTATAAGGTAGCTAGAGGTAACATTCCAATGCCTTCGAATAAGTCATTCAAGACATAAAAAGAACTTGACAAGTCAAATTGTAGATTAGCACTGCATGTTAAACCCAATAAGATTTGGGTAGAAACATGATTGATGGCTGCATTTAATCCTTAGCAATGCTATCTAATCACTGCTGATTTAAAAGAAAGAAATGTTATCTTGTATGCGGGTAATTACGTATGTCAATAAGATGAGAAATTTGGTTAAAGAAATAATCTCATTTTCAGCAATTTTGTTCAAGGTATATTGTAAATCGCTTGTGTTTGGTTGCTGTGGAGCAACTACACCCTGTAGCACACCTTTTGTCTTGTGACGTCTTAATAACACGAGAACAGTCAAATTGTACATAACGTGAGTGCACAAATTTTGCATGCAGAGAGCATAGCAATGACGGTTGTTTTAGTCTTTACATTGATTCAAAGCTGCAGTGATTGTAAGGCCCAATTTCTTACAGTGAATAAACTAATCAAATTGTCTCGCCAATATCGTAATAGATGCAGTTGGATTTGACAATTTGCAACTTTTCCTCCATTACACATGATAAAAATATTGGCAAATTGGAATTCGACTAAAGCCACGTTTCTGTCAGTCGCATATTGACACCTCACGATTTACCGCTCACAATAAATACATGTTATGCGATTAGCATACTGAATGATTGAGTTGACTCTCGAGATTATACGAGGCTCAGTAATATATCGGGATTTATTATCTCAATCACTCCGTCAATTAATCAACTAAATTATATAGGTAATTAGCAATTAGGAATGAATTCCTCGAAATCTTATAACCTGCTCTGCTTTAAAGTTGTGGTGTTGTTATAGTATCGTTATCAACTTCCGCCATTGTATATGCTATTCAATTTGCTTAAATTAAGTTCAGCCGAATGATATTCCTTATTCATTTCAATGCATGCTCGGTGGGATATGTGTTGATATGTTTAATGAAGACAAAATGTAACGCGCGAGCTTCAGATGCACGAATAGCTTTCATTATAAACAAAAATATACTGGAACGTTTATGAGATCAACAACGATTTCACAGCAAATGGTACAATATGCAATCAAATAAAAACAAAGCACGCATTGCGGTCGTGTTTGAAGCTGTAATGTTAACCATGAATAGCTTTCTTTATTAACATAAATATACCGGAGCATTTATGAGATCAAAGACGATTATATAACAAATGGTACAATATGCAGTCAAATGAAAACAACGCACGCATTGTGGTCGTGTTGGAAACTGTAATGTTAGCCAACAATAAAATACCCCTATATCAACCATACCATCTTTATCGATAACTAGTTAGGTTATCTTGTCAATTATGAAGAACTAGTGATTTTAAAGTCTTATTTATCACCTTACACGTCAAGTACCTGTCCCGGTTGGGAATGCTTGTAGTAAACACAAGGTGATATATAACGTATTAATAACAATATCATGCGCAGAGCCGCTATCGCCCGACGGCGCTTTAAGTGGGGTTCAGTTATCCTCAAACTGCACTTTGAAATCACAGTTGACTTTTTATCCTCCAGATGAAAACCACGTATATTATTAAATGCTTTTATCATACACCTTCAAAGCGTATTGTCTCGAAATAACATACGATATATGATACAAATTAGTCTTTTGATCACAGAAGTACAGACTGACCATCAGTCTTGATTTCAGCCGTTACTTCTATTATAGATTCCCATAGACAAATTAAATTACCTAGCTTTCTGATTTGCCTCTAGCTTTTATGTTTCCATCCATTATGATCAATAAGGACAATGGTACGCTGCTTCGTCTTGATCTAACAATCTGAGAGCCCGCTCATGGTACTAGGCCGCTTGATCGCTGCTGTGTCAGTTAACTAACTCTACAAGTTATGGTTATCGTAGGAAGGTACATGGTAAGTACTATTCGATTTTATATTCAGTTCCGATTTCCGATTTAATCACCTTAATCAGTTTGATATGTGTTATGGGAGCAATACTGTATCTGGTTCACATGCATAATTTAGAATAATGTCCTGATTAACAGAAATATTACTGAAACATATCAGATATGAATAGTATTGCAACACAACGACCGCTTCTCAGTGTAGCATTAAGCGTGTTTTCCTTTTCATATAATATCATCACCATCTGCATTCTGGTGATATGTATTTTGCCTATGACGTTTAAGGCCTAAGCATAAATGAGCTGGTCTAGAGTGGAATATTCACTTTTAATGCTTAACGTCACCATCCATCGTTTTAACGACGTCAACAGCAATCCAATTTGCAATGACGTATGACAGATAAATAGCTGCTCTATTTAAATAAAAGATAACCCAGGATGGCACATGTTGAATTTATCAAAGTAAAGACCATGTCAAAGTAATTGCACATATTATGAGTTGAAGATCACTGGACAATATGCAGTAATAAAAAGAGCAGTGTTAAGGATCGCTGTCTTGGTTGATGACGAAATGTACCAGCGTCACGTCGAGAAATATACAGGATATATCACGTTTTATATTCATCGAGCGTCCGATAGAAATAAGCAGAAGATGTCGGATAAACTCCAACGCAATTGAATAGCTGCAGCGACTTAATGTGAATTTGCATGGCAGAAAACTTATGCTACTAATTGACAACATATACAGATGCCAGTTTTGAAGGAACATATGAACTTTAAATAAATAGTAATATTCCGGGCAAGTTAAGTTGTCTTCGGGCTTACCTGTCGCGCTTGCGCAACTTCACCAGGGTATTGGTGAAACTTGCAGTTGTGGCGTGGTGGGGGAACTCGATAGCGACATGGTTTGAGTACTCGACTTAAGGCCAGGGGTTCCCAGGTTACATTTTTGGCAGCACATACAACCATTTGCAACTTCACGCGCCGTCAAATGGACCTTCATAGTGAAGCCAGGGTGAAACATTGGTAGTTTTCACATGGAAGACCAAGCAAAACCTCCACAATGTGTGTGAGTGTGCTACTCAAACCAACAATATCGCTTTGTACAAATTAACGTCTGAACAATATATAACTATGTAATATATAGGTGACTATTTTGTTCCTAAGTGAATAATGCGCATTTTTGTCTTTTAATCATGTGGTCTGGATAACAAGAACAATGTTTTGGCAAGGAGTTGGGTGAATTGTTGCCTAGACTATAGCATTAAAAACAGTAAAGCAGTAGAAAGCAATTGATGTTTACAGTTTCATGCATTTTATATTTCTCCACAGGACACCACAAAGTTGGAACATCCCATGTCACTCATAATTATATATGCTCTCACAGGCAATCCTATAACAGCTAAGTGTCAACTATCGGTAAATGGTCATCAGCTTGATCAACAGCTAGTCCCACTGTCAGTAAATTCACATGACCTCCTCTACTAAATGTACTATTTAGCGTAGACGACAATAATTGACAAAGAAAAGGATGTAGCGCTTTTGAGACAAGCTTAATGTCGAGATGAGCGCAAATGTGCCGCTATCGTAACATTTGGACCATCACATATATTCCAGTAATCAATTCTAGAAGATACCATCACATCACGCATATTCCACACGTCAAATGCTGATGGCCACGTGCAGCCTTTGCAAACCTCTCTGCACCCTCTCTCATAATACCATTAGCATAACTTGTAAGATATGGATAGAGATGACTAGCGATGCAGAGGGGCAGTGACTCTCTATAAATCATGCCAAGTGGTCTGCAACTCACAACGCGTATTATAACTTCATGCCGGTCAGAGAACCTTTAGACACTTCGTTTGAAGTTTGTTGTTTTTTTGATAATTATCATCTGTAATCGCTACAACTATTTCTGAATATTTGGTGCCAACGTGAGCACTTACTGCTGGGCTCCAACTTTTCATTTGAGGTGATAAAAATAATTCTGGCTTGTGCGCTTGATCCTAACAAATATGGTTTTACACGACCATTCAAATGACAGTTAAGCATGTGTCATAAAGACTAAAGTTTGTTCAACAGACCACGTTCAAGAGTTGCAGTTGATCCAATTATTCTCACAGTACGTGCAATATAACGCATTCGCGTCACTAGAGGCAATTGAAGGAGAATTATGTTTTTTAACAACATTTAACGAAACTTGTGTATATGCATAGAAACACTTTACGAATCAAGGGTGGTCAAACAAATCATATGTTGGTTTCATCTTTAATATATATCGCAAATCCTGACGCCTTCGAACAAAGGTCTGGTAACACATGATCCACCGTTGTATTCGCTTTGTTATTAAATGAATATTCTGTCTATTAATTTCGGTTTATGCTTAGTAGGCAGATAAGCCGTTGTCCATTCGTTTTGTTAGTGATCAAAATAAATGTCTGGACAAAATCCTATCAGCGTCATAGGCCAATTTCTTCTTGATGAATTATTAATATACTGTTTCAGAGAAAGCATTATCTATCCCTCCCTTAATCCCTATTCTGCCCAGCTGATCTGCTACTTTGCAATCATTCATTCGGTCCTAGGATCAGCAATAATGGCAGTGATTTACTGCTTCCAATTATATACAGTCAACAATATAAAGAAACCATTTGTCTCATAGTTTGCTTTGCCTAAATAACATAGGTAAATAACATTGTAAAATGTTCGAATTCAACATGATGCTCTCGATGTTTCGTCCTGATTGAATAAGTTGCGTTGGTGTTTATCTGTATTGCGGAATTAATCACGACATTGCGACTTTTACGTTTATATTCAAGAATGGTCAGACTTCCACGAATAAATAGTACACGGGTAGCATGACGTGCTTGCTTAGTCAACCCTTGAATTGGTGACGAAGGTGACAATTAATATGAACCCTTATCAGATGTTCTGATTAGGCAAGGATTATATATTAAGATTGGCAAAAATGTGCAATGCGTAATATTGTTCAAAATCCTCGGCCCAGAACACGTATTGTGGATGTTAACATCTTCTCAAATAACAATTAAAAAAAATGTATTTATTTTACGTTTACACCACGCAATCTACGAATAACATCTCCCCATATCAGATTGGCTAAAATAATGACTGTGTTTCGTGTCCAAAATTAAATGGTCGTCAACATTTAATAATCTCTGTTCTGATAGCAATGCCAAGTACGTGCCTGGGCACAGTCATAGAGATAGTTACTACTATGAAATCGTTGAAGGTAGCATAACCTTGAAGTGTCAGCAAATAATGGAAACAACGACAACCGGGAATTAGGGGCTGATACACGTTCCACGTTTCAAAAGATAGAAAACTGCAATTTGAAAATGACCACGAGTATATTTACATACCAAGTTGTGAACTGCTACCCTAGTTGAAAAATAACAAGTAGCTACATAAGACGTCCTGTATATTGTGCTAATTGATAATATCTGTGACATCATTTCTGTGAATGCTTTGATTGTCATGGAACATTTACCTTCCACATCTCGAGCCATATCTATTGCACTGTTTTTAATTTTAGTATCGTACAATGTCCTTAAAACGCGTCATTCTTTAAGCAAATTACAACATCCACAGCTATAATTGAGGGAATGCTCCTTCTATCGTTTGCTGTCGTCAATATGCACGAATAAAATACTCCAATGAGCTCAGTGGCAACCACATTAACTTAGAATGGGCGTTGGCGGAGAAATAAATGCTGGCCCAAACATTTTGTCAATTGAACTATAGCGTTCCAAGCTTTCATGTTTCGTATATACATTTGCATATAAACATGGAAAGATATGTATAAGTACATATTTAACAATATATATGCATATATATATATATATATATATATATATATATATATATATATATATATATATATATATATATATATATATATATATATATATATTGTTAATTATGTACATATGTATATCTTTCCATGTATAATATATATTTATATATATATGTATATATATATATACATATATATATTATATACATATATATATATATATATGTCCATATGTAAATATGTAAATATATATATGTAAATATATACGTATTTGAATATATGTGTATATGTATATCTATAAAGACATATGAATATATTTGTAAATATATGTTTATATAGATATACACACATATATATATATGTATATACATATTTGTACATATAACTATATAGATTTCTATATATGTCTATATATATATATATATATATATATGTATATGTTTATAGAAGCATATATATGTATATGTTATATATTTATATATATATATATATATATATATATATATATATATATATATATATATGTATATATATATATATATATATATATATATATATATATGTATATATATATATATATGTATATATATATATATATATATAAATATGTGTGTGTGTGTTTATATGGTACTATCTATGAGTGTGCCCTTTGCATTTCGCTAATGTTAGCAACTGGGTTAAATCGTTGACAGATTAATAGAAAATAGTGGCGTGGACTTTTCTATATCTCTTCCAGGCATTTTCTATATAGCTTGCCATTCGCGTGACAGCACAATGGCGTTAAAAAAGAATAATTTAATTGCACTAGAGTTCTCAGGTGCTAGCATGTGTGTAGGTTGTACTGCTTTTCGTGTGCTGCAAACAAAGGAGCTATGTTTGTGACTCGGTGCATGCATATATAGCCTGAACATTCTAATGCATTTAACATTATGTTCAATGAAGGGGAAGAGATATATTGCAGTTCTGTTTATAATGACAGCCTTATGGCGTGAAGGTTTATGCATTCTTACATTATATCAGTCAAGATGCTTCATTATGACACCATAGGGTCGTTGGTACACCTGACTCTTAGGCTGGACAGTCCATCCCTCACACGGTGCATCGCCTACACGTTTGTGATAATGTTGCATCGATACGTTGCACTCATAATATACAGCATGTCGTATGTAAATTATGAATTTTAAAGGCACATTTCAAATATAGTTACAATACTGCCTTCAGAAAAATACTTATTACAAATCGATATTTATTGTAGTGTCGTCCATTTCAACAATGCAATCTTAATGTGGCATATGTAACAAACTGAAACCATATCAATAACGTTTTGCAATATTCAGCAGAACAATTACCAAACGCTTTGTTCTCAAATTTAGATCATTTCAAAGCACACATCAGATCATAATAAACTTTACCGATCATAAAGTCTGAACGTACTCGGACTAATGAAATAATGTTGTCGTGTGACATCAAAGGCTGTAATCAAACCTAAAGACAATTTTGTCTGTAATATATCAGCAACCAACCAGCATTTTATAATGTTCAAATGCTTCTCTTGAAGTCCCCGTATTATAATCATTGTTCATTTCTTCGTATCTTCTTCGTATCTGGTTATTATGTGTGTGATTTGCATTCCGAGTGCAGCAAACAATTAACATAAAGAAACCTTTGACGCGCATTCCAGCAGAACGACGGACACCTTTCTCTTCTGATTATATATTGTTCGTAATAACAAAGCCGCTATAAGTCTCTACATCGCCTTTCGGGTACTGCTGAAGAGACAAATATTATAAACTGCTGGACGTTACATTTCCGCATCATTATGTCTTGACTTGAAATGGTTTATTAAAGATACTTGTAAAACACGCATACTCCACCGAGCAAGCTTTCTCGGTATTGAATGAGGACAAATACTATTCTACCGGAGAATATGATCGACATAGTCCATATCAATAACAATTACTAGCAATGTGTATGACTTCATCTCATGAATATCACCCTGTCCATTACACATTCGATTTGATTGAGTGTATGTGTTCTACGATTAGAAACACAAATGTGTAAGTCAACGATTAAAAAATTACAATATTGACTTCACATCAGAAAAATGTCTATGAAAGTTTGAACCTTGACCATCAACATGTATGCACCAGCTTGACCAACTGTTATAAACCAGGTTATTCGTAAACTCAAACGTCAGATTACAATGCAATGAGAAATATAGCCCTTAAATCGAAACGCCTACAATGCAAGATTGACGTAGACTATGGCAAAAAAAAAAAAATATAACGATATAACAGACACGTGATTTTATCCTACCCAGGGAATCATCTATCTCAGCCATTAGTGATATATTCCTGTGTTCTTAGGCTATTTAGACTGTCATGGGCTGTAATCTAGCGCACGCTGGCTAAATTATATCCGCAAATCAAATAGAGAAGCCATATAAGCCGAAACTTGTAAGGGTTTATCTCTGGCACCTATGTTGGATATTAAGAGAATATTGAGAGCTACCCTTGCGCAACCAGATCTCTCTGATGAATACAATAACGTTAATGGGATTGATATTGGATGGCAGATTCATGGAAATCATTTAGAGCGAAAATGTTATAAGATGTCACATCAAAGTGATTATACCGTCCTGCGTGGATTAATGCATGAGAATTATCTCGTTCTTGTCGACGGTAACGATAGGATGTACCATTCATGCCCGGAGAGAACCAATTACACCTGTAATGGCTGCATACATACCAGCACAGAATGACCCGCATCTAAGTCGGCAGCAATACGATTTGATTTAGTTTCTGTGGATGGAGTTTCAATATGCTCATAACAACTGGCTGTGATACCCATCGCGGAACAAATTGGCTCTGTGATTATGCAGTCCGCATACACCAAGACAATACTGTACGTAGCTACATCTACGCCATTTGATACGACCGGTCTTGAATCACGATTTTAAATTCAAGGAATGCATCAGTTTGGTTCCGATTTCTCGTAAAACTGTGTCCTGCATTTATGTGAAGCAATGATTGTATTTCTTAGATCTTTTGTATATGGGAGCTTTCCACCAGTTATCTCATTTAGCAGAGGTAGAAATACAATCTCGTGATTCAGTGGTCAGCTGGGCTCAAAGGTTTCAAAATCGAGGGGCCATCAGCCATCGTTGAGGGCCATTGTTTCTGTGACATTTGCGGATAGAAAATCATACAATCAACGTTATCTTCCTTCTTCTGCATAAACCGTTGTAAGAAAAATGTGAGTGATATGTTATGCTGATGGGAAGGGGTGTTGTCAAACCATCAATTTTACGAATAATATCCGTGGGTAAATTGATAAGTAAGTTCCGGCGCCTTACTTCAAGGGGCGCATTATTCAATCAGTGCAGCCAACCAGATCTATAGTCTGTCTATAACTTTTTTGTCTCAAGCGCAAACGGGGCTAGTGGTAAGGTAATAACCCATTATTGCATACATTTGGTTGATGTCGTGGTTGCATTTAAAAACCTTTTGTAAACGGTCCATCACTGAGCGTGTCTAGGTGGTGCCTCGTGGCCTGACTCACCTGACTCAAACTCCTTCTTAAAGCTAGATAAACGTAAAAATTTACCAGAATATCGATTCAAAGCCGCAGTGACCGCTTACTGTGAGCGCTCGACAAAACTCAAACTTAACTTTATTGATGAACAAATAAAGATGCACACCTGAACCTGAGGTAATTATGGCGTCGAGATACCTTTCAAGCGCAACGTGCTGGCGGCGCTGTTCCTTGGCGTAGATACTCTATGGTCTATTTGGCTAATTATTCAGTTTCAAATCAAGTCGCCAGCTGGGGCGAGAAGATTCTATAAAGAAGCCGCTATCAGTGAACAAAATAAAACCTGAGGGCCACACCGGGACCTTAGGGCAAAATATTGAGCTAGGGACTATTTGTAGGGGCCAATAGACCCCCGGTTTCAAAACAGGTCGAGAAGATTCTATATGGAAGCCGTACATAAGTGAACAAAAAACGCCCGATCGCCACATAGGTACCTTATGACGAATACTGATTTGGGCCTAGGAGCTATTTGTATGGGCAAATGTCCCCCGAGTCCCCGGGTCCCCGGGCCCCCGGGCCCCCGCAGATTTCGACCCGTGATTAAGATAACCCTCTTCATTGCAATTAAAGCGAAGCTGAGTAGTACGCATTTGCTGTGAGATTTTCTCGGTAGTACAGAAATATCGGAATCTCTTACATAGCTTCTCTTTCAGCCTTGCATTTCGTCACAAATACCGAGATATGCATGTCCGAATTGCATGTGCATGTTGAAAAATGGGCACTTCCAATTCTTTAACGTCTTTAACGATGCATATTCATTTGGATAATTAATTTACAACAGTAATGATTCGCGCATAGTGTATTGGTCTTGGGAAATTATACCACATACCAAATATGGTCAAGCTTATCCAAACTGGCTTTACTATTTTGACGCTTAGCACAACCCATTGCGATTGGTGACTATCGAATAAAAATGCTAAATGATAATGATTTAGTTTGTGTAATTCCCCTAATCATGTACCTAATGTTGCTTAGAAAACTATTATATTCTGCAACATCTGAGCCTAATGTATTCTTTTCCCAACAATGTGGCTTGAAATTACTTTTCATTTTATTATTAATAACTAATGTTGCGGTGAATAGTTTGTGTGAAGAGGATATTTGAGATATCAGGCTTATGACATTATGTAAGTTATATTCTGCTTATTGTACCAAGAACATGAACACAAAAGTATTCGCACCATGACACGGATTCAGATGAAAATACTTGGAATGGCTTGTCCGTAAATTTGTCTGCGGGACCCTGCATTTTGGCATTTGGGGTCGTCGTCGACTCCTGGACGAAGTGAACTTTCTAGCCGTGGGTGTTAGCACAATGCTCCAACCATTAAATTGCTGAAGCGCAAATGGCAAGTGATATAAACCCGGGTATTTGTAATGCGGAAAGGCCGTTAACTTGATATAAGCCACCCACATCTCAAAAGCTATTCCAAGCTCAACATTCGATACCCTTCTCAGCGCACCATGGTTCTATTGGGGTTTGTTCTATATATACACCTGGTTGAGACATCTTCGCAATGCAGTCAATTAGCTCAGCAAATCATTCCCGCATATTCCTGATAACGAGACCTGCTTCATAAAAATACTCTGGTAGTTTCATCGTAATTGGGTTTCTTCATATCATACATAAAGAAATACCATGTTTAAGGTCGTGTTCACGTCAATGTTCGTTATATCTCACATGTGCTTATCAGCTCATTGAGTTTTGGCAGAAACAGCCAAGCAACCTGTAGTCCAGCACGCCCCGGAGATTGACTAGCTGTGATTGCTTCTTATGTAGGATAATTAGACGGAGAAAATGAAGAGTTTTAAGATACTATCATTAGAATATATTGTGGTGCATTCATTGATATAGGATAAAAGTTAATGGACATGATAACATCGTTATAGTGATGAGGGAATCAACTTATCGTGTCATAGAATGGACAACAACAAAATGGCTGATCAAGGGATTAATTACATATACTTCGTTGGGTGACGTTACATATCAAGAACAAAGGCTATAAAACTGTGGCCATGTCAGTAACGTTTGGCACTGTTCAGCAAAGCAATTAGCAAACGCATTTTTCTCAAATCGAGTAGTTATTACTAGTCATTAGACCATAAAATACTTTACCCATCATGATAACACAATAATATCAACGCTCTCAGATTAATAAAATGACCTTGTCGTATGAACATCAAAGGCTATAATCAATAATATCTTTATAGAAAGGAGTAAATCAACTTATCATGTCATCGTACCGACAACAACTAATTAGCCGATCAAGGAATTAATTACATATACTTGGCATGGTCTTATGTACGACTGGCCAAAGTCACTTGGGATCTAATGTACCTCTGATCCGGTCCAGGGTATGTGCCCGTCATCGTCATTGGCAGCATCAACTATTGTACAGAATAATCTCGTTACATCGTATATCTGAATGCAAAATATAAAACGGTACGATTGCGGTAGGATGTTCCTTCCATAGCCAGAGAAAGCCAAACATACATGGTATTAAATGCAGCAGCCAGGAATTACGTTACCTGCTTCTAAGCTGGTGCAGCCCTTAATGAAATAATGTGAAACAGGAACGTGTATGGAATGAGTTTTATTATGCCACTTGTGGTTGGTTTTAACGTCCAGTGTTGTTCAAACTCTGCATAGACATTAAAGACCCGTGATAATTTGATAACTAAACCATTCTTTGCAATCTAATACATTGTCATTTGTCTGATTTCTGTCCAGCCACATTTAATGTATTTCCATATTTTGACGCCTCTCCATAACCCTACTATGCATTCTGAAGCACATTCAAGCAGTCCGACATTCAACATCTCCGACGGTAACCAACACCCCCTCCCGGCTTCCCCAGACCCCTCTATGCATGACAAACTGCTGACCACATGTGATCCTGGTTTAATACCTACTTGAACAAGGCCGTGACATCATGGATTCGACCTAAATAGGAGGATTATGTATCAGAAAGCACGGTAGATCAAAGACACCTGCTGCATTACCAGAGACATCATCAGATGTGTGCTATGGGATATTCGAAGCCTGTGGTGTCTATATAACATAGGCATGGTCATATTCCGAGTCCAATCATGTCATATACTCGACATTACACGGTCCTTGTCATACTTCACATTCACGATAAGGCCATTGACATAATTAGAATGACATTAAACTGATGCATGTACCATTTGACAGGTCTTCTACTTTTGTAACGAAATGCAACCTGCTTGACTGATCAGTGTCCATTATAACAAGGCAGAATAAGCAAATACATTTGTTAGGCTGCTGCGAAAATTCTCCAAGTGAACACTTTGTGAGCGGCACCGAACTTACTCTCCATGACATTATCGTTGCTACTGACGAATGCCTCAGAGTGATATGCGATATAAATCGTGCCCTCTTGTCGAGTTGTCTAATTCATTCTAATGACATATTCCGTACACACGTGGCATCTGAACAGGCACACGCAAATGATGAGGCCAATGTGAATGTCTGTAATAATGGAAAACATCATGAACGCCTATTTATCATTGTGCTCGTTGGGATATATCAATGCATTAGAGTTGGATTGTTTACATTATCATAACTTGGCGCATGTCAAGTAAGGTGCAATCAATAACAGGACCGTGCTGTTTGCATCTAAACGTGATGATATTGATGATGAGAGACAAATCCAAGCATACGCAGTATAGAGCGAATGAGGATTATTGGCTCAGCATATAACTGTCCGTAATGTATCGAGACAATTGATAAACAAGAATATGACCGTCAGTTATGCCGCTTATCCCGCATTGATTGATTGATGAATCAAATATGTACCAGCAATATATATGTTTAAAAGAAAATATTAGTCACATTATACAATGTTAAACTACTGTTGCATAGTATACTTCGATGAAATCAAGATTAGTCTTTTGTATGTAAAATGTCAGCATTACCTCACCAATGCATATAGGTGAATGATGTTTTACGCATTGTACTTGTTTATTTCTTAATAAGCATTAGCTATACCTGTCACAAATCAAGCGAGATGCATTTGTGTTACTGTTTTATTGTATTGTATATATTTTGTTTTTTTACATAATTTGCATTAATCTAATGTATATGGGGGCACACATGATGTCATGATGTTTGTAGTGTTTGCATCAGAAGAATTCTTGAGAAATTCATACACTCCAAAAAGATTAGACAGCGTATATTCGTATGTGCCAAACACTATATATATACATATGAAAAACACACTATATATATATATATATATATATATATATATATATATATATATATATATATATATATATATATATATATATATATATATATATATATATATATATATTATATATATATATATATATATATATATATATATATATATATATATATATATAGCTCTTATGAACCTTTCAAGTGTCAGCTCTTTATGAACCTTTCAAGTATCAAATTAGCAAGATATTTTGCAGTATCTATTCAGCTGACATTAACGTTTGATGATGGAGATTTCTATTCCTGCTATAGAAAACGATTTTGTAAAAAAGTGTTGACATGGAACAGCCGACCATCAGTTAATGAAGATACAGTAATTTTTAAGGTCACAAAGCTTTTAAAGGTGCTTCCGCATATTACTCGCGCAACCAGCGCCAATTACTTGTGTTTTTGATGGCTATAAAACGCCATAATACGCTCTAGTAAGTCTCGAGTTTCTATATCAAGCATGGTCGTCTATCGATGCTCTATAAAATGAGGTAATGATAAGGTAAATAACTTACAACAGCTACATTGACGGTTGCACCAATAGCGGAATATGTACCTAATTAGGTTCTATTCCAATTGCATCAGTTGGATTAACCTTTCAATGCCATTGTTGTCTATGATACACATTATATTTAACACAATTAGAATACAATGGAGGATGTAAATCGAATAATGCGTACAATATGCTCCGTTTGGCCCATCGCATAGCCGAAGCGCACTCGTTAAGTAAATAGTTTACGTGCAAGCAATCGCACAACATTCGGCAATGCTGCTTACAATGATAACAATCCTGGTATATTTAGGCTCGTTAAAATTCATAGATTAATTGTTGGTGTTACCGAAACGTATCGCATATTGCCAGAATAATATCTGGTTAGCAAGTTCAAATTTAAAAGCTCGCCTTAAAATGTCGCATTATTCTACTGGCCCGCCATATGCAATGCCTTCCACTTTTGTTGACTGATTTATTATCCGTATGTGCACTCTGCAAAAATGGGAGAGAACTGAGGACTATTTATTATGAGTAAACAGAACGGCATTCAATCCTAAACGAATGGGCGGTTGCCTTGTATTGGCATCAGAAGTAATTGTTGATTACATCTGTGCAAAAAGATTGTTATTTTATTGGAAATATATTGTTATTTTTAAATATGAGTTTTCTGCTTTTGCGTTCTATTTGCGGACACATTTATCATAAGTAAGCATATCTTCGCCGGACAAGTCATCTTAATACTTCCTCTACAACACATTCATAATGCTACTGTAATCGAGGGGATGTGCAATCGCGGTTGCGAATCTACAAGTCAAGTCATTCATAACCCACTACCTTCCAGTGTGGATCAAATTGGCCCCACATACGGATTGCGATGGAATATGTGTCTGCCAAGCAAACGTGGAATGTATTCGTGAAATACACGATGCAATCGATGCGTATAAATCGTTCAGATATCACTGAATGTGGCAAAGATTTTGCAATGCAGCACGTCATATTGGCAGTTCATTTATTTGATTTTGCGACTAAAAGATGTCTTCTGCCAAAGCATAGTTTGCCTCTTGCGATACACACATTTTGGCACATTTCAGTGGGATCTTTCTAGTATAAAGAGTTTTCTTTGTTATACTCATTTAAATGTTGCAACGAACGTTACACTTTGTCTTGTTTACATGTGTGTCGCCAGAAATGTCTGTCAAATAATCTTGCTGGACCGAGTTGTTTATGAAATAACATCAAGGTATACGAGAGCAACGATTTCTTTTTCAATGGCATGTTAATTCAGGCCGAATAGAAACGGTTCGCACCTAAATACAATGCGAATGAAAGCTATTAATCTGTCGAATGGCTTTGTTTGGAGAAATGGGACAATAATAGTTACATGTTCTTGGAGTCTCGTAGCAACTGCCGCATATCACGCGTTGAAATTTATCTTTACTACTGAGCATCAATTTAATGATAGACACTACTAAATTAGTTCCTACTGGTAAAATATATTACCATCAGTATGAAGTTCTTTTACAAATGCAACTGTTACTTCTCAAAGCTAATTCTACGTACCCGATTGTTTTAAGCGGGGTATGGTTTCAGCCTTACTGCATGACATCAAAAAAACATTGTCGTATTCAACAAAGATAAGATCATTGTCTTGCGAACAGTAATTGCACTTTTACTTGTGTACAAGTGAAAATGTCTCATTTTGAGCACTCGTGATCTTTGACACATGCTCTACACACGTTACATTCACATTAACACTGATTCCCACGTATTCGTAGCTACTGACCTTTTTTTCGTTAACACCATTAGAAAGTCCAGCGAAATTAGCTACGTATGAGCGAGATTTAAATAAACTAAATAGCCTCTATTGACCTAAGTTACTATGATCATCACATGGGCATGATCATGGAGTTATACTCTAAACGAATGCAGAAGAAGTTAATTATATAATTGCATGATAATTTCAAAATTAATAATTTAATGCAGACTTAGCATTTAGCTTTTTTGTATTATTGTTTTTAATTTCTTTTTGAGTATGCATGCGCCATGTTTGTCAAAAACAGGCTACGCTTCTTTACTTATAACTCTAGCAATTTACTGTTCTGCAATCTACCCCAAATTCAGAGTGACTAAGTGTGGACTCACTTTTAATACCAGGAGCGTGATGGAGTAGGTCTGGTTCTCACAACATTTACTGGTCATTTGCGTTAATATTAGGGTTTTACGTCACTTTCAACAACGATTTACTGGGCAGCTTCCCCAAAGTGCCTGCGCCCACTTGGCACATACCCCTGAGCGACCGTGATCAGCCGAGTCACAGGGAAAGGTCGAAAGCCGAAGCAGTGCGCCATGGACGCCGGCTCATCAGCTATGGGAGATCATATTGTTAAGCTTGAAATTAAAGTTCATTCAGGGTAAGCAAATTGCCTTATCACTCAAAAACATGTCGTGTGTAATTACACATCTTTGTATTTACCCTTCGTCTGAATCGGATCTCTTCAACTGGGTGAGACGAAGAAACGTACAATATTAGACAACATGATACTATGCTGTGTTATTTTATAGCTGCATCATTTAAGCGAAACAGCAGGGATATCAATTATATATTTATTTGAAGATTCTGGCCAATACAACTGTATGTATTTTCAAATAAAAACCTTCAGACTTCATGTTAAGTTGAGAGTATTGCAGTGTATCAATTGTCAGATAAGACATGCTGTACTGTAAGAATCTGGTGGCATACAGCCTACATCGCAGGCTGTAAGATTTGATAACCATCTGCATACTTTATTGCTCATGACAGATTTATTGCAGGCTTTAAAAGCCAAAGTCATCCTAAGGCATAGATATTGGACCTTCAAATGTAGATTAAGTACACACATTTGTGTTGTTAGCAGCGTGACGCATGGTACGTTTTGTGCACCATGCCAACATCACACAAATGAACGGCCGATATTGCAAATCCTCTCATTGGCAGTTCTATTATTGCGTGTACGTGTTTTTTATGAGCAGACTGTAGTTTATGTAGCCGCTAACAAGTGTTCGGCCAGTCGCTACGATTTCAGACGAATTATGGATCATTATTTAATTCTTGTTCTGACGCAATTTATGCGCAACCTAAGATTAATAAACTCGTTCGTTCTTCTGCTGCTTCATTAGTTTCTGCCAATATCATTCAGCTTGCCCATTTAGATGATTACTCTTGTAACTTATTTCTGATTTTTTAATTCGAATGCCGCCAGACCGACAGAGAAAATAGTAGTAGGATGTGGCTTTTTGATAATTAATTATAATTCAATATTTTTACATAATTGTCATCATACTTGCGAGAAGATGGCTTATTGATAAGCCTCACGGATACATGAAAATCGTTGTGACAATACATGGCGGTTATAGATGAGTTTTGCCTGCTGCAAATGGCTTGCTATATTGACTGGTCAATTAGTAGTGCTTGCCTGACCAACGTTGTTGGGTGAATAATGATATATCTGAGGTTGATCTAACACCAATGCAGAACACGATCTTATTACTTTTATGAGCAGAGTTGAGCAATAGATGTTTGTGAAAATAGTACTTCACTTCGTAAAATCCTAATATTCCCCAATTGCTATGTCTGCTGATTAGTAATTATGTTTGGTGTTAAATAATCCTGTTTATCCAAGCCACAACTCGTCTTCTCTCGAATGGTTGACGCATTGTTGTCAGTGTTCATCTGTTCTGAATGCGTTCAGTAGTTGTTATTCTGCCCTATATGATAAACAAGCGCACCTGTAATGGTTGACTACTTCAGGCCTGGAATTTCACGGCGGCCACGTGGCCCTTCAAGTGGCCCTGATGCCCCTTGAAAATGATCCAATATTACGGCCAAGGTTGCCGTGCCCTTTCCCCCATGGCCGTAGTGCCCTTTTTCACCTTTTGCATCCAAGATACACCGCGGTCGTCTACTGGCAGCCTGACCGCGCGGCCGACAGAATCTTGGACCCAGTTATTAAATCCCAACCATCCAGCCACTGCTGCATTGAACACAACACACAACCAAACTTCACCACGCGGCCTCATTTTCGCTGACAGATTGACCTTTTTAATGTTGGCCCCTCCGAAAATTGAGCGCAACACATATGTAAATAGCATTGAACTCATTGCTTTCCAGCGGGAGTAACATCATTAAACGAAGGCAGCTGTTATCTAGAACTAAATGTAGACTGGTCGTTACTAAGTTTCTCAAACTATTATAAATAGCGACGTCTGGTCTTCGGGCTAGGAGAGCGAACCAGCAAGGGCGCAGCGAGATCAGTGAGCGAGATCGATCATCTCTGGAAACGAAGTTGCTGCTGTGTGCGATGTTAACGGAGACCAGAGTTTTTGACAACCAAGGTTGTGAGAACTTCTGTTTTTTATTGAACACGCTGACAGCACATGATTGGTAAAAGTTTGACATCGCGTCGTCGTTTTTTTAACAAGGCATGTACTCATGTGATGTCCCTCCGAACGCCAAAATAATACTGCTGTTATTAAGGGCGTACGAAATTACGCTTCCGTTCGTGTGAACGCTTGGAATTAATCACATGATGAGCACTCCAGTATGCACTACAACGGCTTTGAGACAAGAGGGCAACCACGACAAAGACGGACATTATACAGCTGAGTAGTAAAATATTTGTCTGCTGAATTAGTAGGGTACATTGCGCACCCCATTGGTAAGATATACTAAAGGATATCGATTCAAAGTGCACGAACTGCATTCAAAGTACTTTTCTTATTAAGGCAACGTTGGTTGCCAGTTCGAGATGAGACCAGTGTCTAATGTCAGCAATCATATCGTGCATCTAACATCGCCGTTCAAGAAGCATAATTTATAAACAAGCAACGGAATAAGCTATCCCTTTATTCAAGGGACAGCAGAGCCACTTATTCATATGGTCTTTAGACTGCTGTGGCATCTTACTTCATGCACCAACGATTCATGCCATTCTCTTTTTGCGCAAATATTGCAATTCGGCAAGATGTGGTTTAAATAAGGATTAATGGACATCTCTAATAAAGTAGCGATTTAATGTACTGCAGTATTTGTTACACAGGTCGACATTGGGGCGCAAGGGTATGCTACTATTTAACATCGTTACCAACATAAGCTGCAGATTATAATGTATATGTTGCCATTTTGTTCTCAGTTTTGTGCACTCATGAGGGCCAACCACAGTTCGCAGATCATATGGTAATCAACGTATCGAATTGCATGCTGCTGCAGAAGAAGTAACATTTATTTCACTTATTCTCTGACGGCTAGCTTTTCACACCTACGTTAGCTACTCTTGGTGAAATAAAACATTGTGTTTCAAGTACATGTTTTGCACTTAAACCTTCGTTAATAATCAATATTGAATAGGAATATGTAGCCCATCGGTAAATGCCACGCAATCCATTAAATATCAGACGCTACTGCAGTAGTAGGTGTCACAATCTTTCGATAAATATATGTTAGTTGCATTATGATTGGGGTGCCCCGTGATCTATCTATACAGGGTTGCCATAATCGTGTCACAGATTCATAGAGAGTTATGGAGAGTAAATGGCAAAGTTTGAGAGGGAGCAGACAGTTTGCTGATTCTGGAGCTCATACATCGATACATATTGCACAGTAGTATTGATGCAATGCTACCGGAATTCCAAAAGCATGCATGCTGCAAACGATTTGATATTAATATTGAAACAAAAGTAATGTCGACGAATAAACAAGTAATTCATATTTTGTTCATGCCAACCTCAACACATTGAGTATATGCATATTTTGATACTGCGTGCGTTCAAGAAAGACATTATCATCAGCAGGTGTGAAAAGTAGGTCCCGTACGTTTATCAACAAGAAAGTCACTACAGCGGATGCTAAGGTTTTGTAGCCAGATGCCAACGATATTTGCTGTACTGGTTACCAGATCTTACTACGCAACGTCCTGAAATATTCGCACAGATCTAGTAACAAAAATCAGCTCTAAGAATGTCAAAGCTATCCACCTTTAGTGACTTAACAGGTGCTGTGATTGGCTTATTGAAATAGAACTGTAATTTACTGCATCAAACAAAGCTGCCGTCTAGTATCCGGTTATCTTTTTAAATGCCAGAATATTTGGCTCAACTTATAGCAAACATTGAAATGCAAATTTTAAGCACTTTTTTTGACAGAAGGTTGTAAAATCGATATCACATCCACCAACCAACTGTAAAACCCTCAATCTTTTTGTCGCGAGCAGGTAGCAAACGCCGTCCTATCCTATTATATACCTGGGGTTCTGTCTAATCAATAAAGTATATATGTGGATATCCAGCCTTTTGATTCATATAGTTGATTGCCATTCAACGCACGTTTGACCAAAGTGATCTGTCGTTTGGCGAGCCAAGCATAGAAGAAGAGAGAGAGTGAGAAAGAGAGAGAGAGAGAGAGAGAGAGAGGGAGAGAGAGAGAGAGAGAGATAGAGAGAGAGAGAGAAGAGAGAGGGGGAGATGGAGAGAGAGAGATATAGAGAGAGAGAGAGAGAGATATCGAGAGAGAGAGAACCGAGAGCGAGTACCACGCTCTCTCTACATGGATCATAGACTAGAGATCATAATCCATTCAGGGTCTCTAGAGATCGAGAGTTACTCTTGAAGATTCTCTCGAGAGAGAGAGAGAGAGAGAGAGAGAGATCTCCATCTATATCTCGCTCTGAGAGAGCTAATCTCTCTCTCAGAGAGGAGATCGACTCTATCTGAGAGATCTCCTCTGCTCTCTCATGAAAGAGACTCGAGGTTGAGATGAAGATGACAATTTTTACTTTAAACGATCAGTGGTTGGTTATTGATCATATTCCATTCATGGGTCTGTTGTACCAAAACATTACCATGATATTCATCAATTCAAAGATTTTTACCGTTTTATCAGTTTAAACTAATGTAATCACGCTTTGTCTACTAATTTTGTGATATAAAAACTAACATGCAATTTGTTCCGGTTGACAATTTGCTATGTTCAAACGAGTGCTACAGTAGTGTGGTTGAAACCACTAAGCCAATTGCTATCAAACAACGCGTAAGAAGGAAGTATAATTCAGGTTTGATAATTCGTCGATTGTTTTCGGGCTACTTTAATGGGAAAGTGTCCGCTCCTGTGTTTGTCCATGCTTGCTGCTACTGATGCGTATTTGGGACCACCTTTTTAAGTAACTCAGTAACACCACTGTTCAATGGTGCACGCAAGCATCCAATCGAATGGAAATCAACCCGTTAGAATCATTTGACAACATGCCAGCTCGAAAATAATAAAAAAAAAGTATATAATTATGTATATATATATATATATATATATATATATATATATAGATAGATATATAGAGATATATATATATATATATATCTATATATATATCTATAGAGAGATTAATATATAAGTATATTAATAAAGTCTATATACGATCTATCTATATATCCCTATATAGGAATATATATACCTCTATATATCATATATACTCTATCTATATATTTCTCTCTTCTTATATATATATATATATATATATATATATTTATATATCTCTCTCTGTATATTTATATACATATATATATATATATATATATATATATGTCTATTATACTTATATATGTGTATGTGTGTGTTTAGATTTATATATTCAAGTATATATACGTATATATATATACATGCGTATATAAATATAACTATGAATACACTCAGACAGACACACACACACACATATATATATATATATATATATATATACATATATAAATATATATATAAATATATATACTGAATATATATATATATATATATATATATATCTATATATTTATATTTATTTACACATATATATTGATATATGTATGCATATTTTGTATATATATGTATAAATATATATATATATATATATATATATATATATTCATATGTTTATCTATCAGATGTTAATATGCATATATTTATACATGCATAAGTATATATATATAAATATATATATATATATATATATACATATATATGTATATATGTACATGTATACTTTTGTGCATATATCTGTATATATATATAGATTTTATATACATATATAAATACGTGCATATATATATATATATTTGATATACATGTTGATACGTATAAATATATATATATAGATATATATATATATATATTCACACATACATATCTATACATATCCTTGAAAGACATGACATAAATGGCTGAGTAATGGTAATGGATTTTACTTTTATTTTTAGGTAAACATGCCACAACTTCCACATGCACACACACAAAGGCGGACACGCGGTTGAATAACTGAAAGTTAGTTTCTGTACTATTAGAGCCAATGGCTACGCATTCTCACATGAGGCTGCTTGCCTCAGAATCAAAGACGTTGAATGTTTAGAATCAGCCAAGTCAGAAAGCAGTAAACTTTGCAATTATTTGATATAATTGCCATTTATAGTTAAGGAAAACCAAAAT
Source organism: Urechis unicinctus (assembly GCA_034190875.2). Lineage (NCBI taxonomy): Eukaryota > Metazoa > Annelida > Polychaeta > Xenopneusta > Urechidae > Urechis > Urechis unicinctus. The sequence goes on along the minus strand of CM067349.1, from coordinate 55,121,148 downwards.
GAGCTTGATACTGTAAGTTCGAAGATAAAATTAGTCAGAACATTTATCAGACATTAGCAAATTTGCTCACACAGTGTGTTACGACATGTCACAGTTTTCAATCAGCAGCATATTTGTTGATGGCTGATGTTCTGTCATGTTCGAGCTGAATGTGAATCACATCTACACTCACAATATTAAATAGTTATGCTGAATGCCTAAGACTAATGCACCATGTCTATTTTCCCCGCAATATATGCATTTAACAGATAAACTACTACGGAACTAATTTAACAGACTGTAGCATGTTAATACTTTTTTTGGCCATATCCAATATATTCTGCTATATATTCTGGCCGGTCCATGAAAATGGTTCGTGTCAAATGGGCGTATCTTAAGAGGCGCTGCTTAAACATACCAAGTATCCTCATCCATCCCCGTCGCGATATCACCTCGATGTTCAAAGTGACGTAGGAACCATTCATTTCGTCGTAAGATAAGATAAGAGGCAATATTAAGCAAATTAAATAAGCTGAAACAACATCTGGAGGTTGATATGTCTATCACATTTACTTTAACAGCATGATTTATGTCACCAATCTAATCTATTTGTTCTAAGTCGATTTAGCATATCAAACTTCCAATATTTATAGGACGTCATATAACTGAAGCACTCACTGCAACTTAACATCATGTAAACTTATGAAGCAGAAGTAAGGCCCACAACTACGGACTATGTCATTAAGCCAGAATAACTCTCGTCTTGATTGCTCTAGGCTCCAGTGACTTATTAGTTACCATAGCTCTAACCATAGATAATGTGAATAGAATAATTTATCATTAACTTATTATAAATATAGTTTAGAAAACAGTACTCACAAAATTGTGATTGTTGCTGTCATGTTTACTAACTGCCCTCTGGTTTTATGTAATTGAATTTGAGGACGATGCTTTTTGTTAATATTACGATGGGGCAAATTGACCTCATTACCTCCAAGCAAAATGAATCTTGATCAATAATTGACAAATATGCCAATAGTGATGCTTAAATAATAGACATTGCATAGTTGTGAATATTATAACTAAAGTGGGTAATGAAATATATTATGATAACATGAAGCCAAACATTTCCCATATGGTCGCCTAAGGTTATCCATTGGTGACAAATACATTATGTCGTCTAGAATTATTGATAACGACAAATCTGTCTCCTGAAATACCGAACCATGCGAATATTGAGGTCTCAAAATACAATGCGGCCGCAAATAATCATAGCATCTGCTACAAGCAAGCCATAGTAGCATTAAATTTTGTGCTACATAAGCATATCAATCAAAACAATTTAACAGTCATCTCGAGACATTAATTTGTTATTATTGAGGCAATTATCTAAGAACAATACTAATCGACAAGCCTAGATTAAAACGGGATCCGCGACAGGCCATATTGCCGCCATTTATTGGTCGTTAAAACCTTGGCTAAGTACATATAGAGCAATAAACGCATTTTATCGTAACAAAAGTAATGTAAGAGGTCATTTCTGTCCTAGTACATAGACGGTTACTGATCCATTACAATTAATTAGCAGCCCAGGAATCCAGTGTAACTGTTCGCCATTTCATAGTATTTACAGAAGTTCCGGTTGGCTTTTAGTTAATAAAGCATAGATCGCCAAATACTTCCCTAGTTTATTGGAAAACAGGATAGTAGTTAACCTAGTTTTGAGTGATCAATCAGATTACATACAATACTGCCAGTTTCTATCTATCACAGATTTTATATGAATCCTGAACCTGGTTAATACACGATGATCTGACACCCTCATGTTCCAGTTTGCACGCATTACTTATATAATGTCATAAGCCTGATATCTAATCGCCTAATATCCAACCAAAGTCGCCACGATATTCATTCCATTGAGAAGAACGCTTGCTATGGTTTTTCGTTGTTTTCTCTCTCTATTTTTTAATGATGTTTGCTACCAGATTATACCACGTCCTTATTCATTGATGCCCATGTCTCGACAACGTGTGATCACTGGGCTGGCTCTGGCCAGGATGAGAGGAGCAAACAGGTAGATGTGTAGAGTACTTGACATCGGTTTCTTAATCCCCACACATAAGTGAATTGGCCCCTGTATGTGACCTGAATGTGTACAATAGTTGATGCGATTAAATAGTGATTATTAATGCGTAACATAAATAATATTATGCGGTTTAATAAGATACGGAGCGGCATACATAATGTAGATACTAATACGAGGTATAATATTTCTGTATAGACGTTCAAAATGCATCAGAAGACCGACCTTTACCAGAAGGTAAATCTTGTGTGCGAATTATGTACCAGCGCTTAATAACATAAGTTTGGATAAGCTTGACTAGATTTGGCTTGTGGTATAGTTTCCCAAGATCAATACGCTATGCGTGAGATATTACTGTTATAAATTAATTATCCAAATGAATATGCATCGTTAAAGACGAATTGGAAGTGCCCATTTTCCAACATGCACATGCAATTCGGACATGCATAAGGCTGGAAGAGAAGCTCCTTAAGAGATTCCGATATCCTTGTACTACCGAGGAAATCTCACAGAAAATGCGTACTACTCAGCTTTGCTTTAATTGCGTTGAAGAGGGTTATCTTAATCAGGGATCGAAATAGGCTAGGGCCCGGGGACCCGGGGGTTCGGGGGCCCTAAATCAATATTCTGTAATAAGGTCCCTGTGTGTTCCTCGGTTCACTTATTGCAACTTCCATATAGAATATTCTCACCCAGTTGGCGACTTGATTTGAAACTGAATGATTAGCCAAATAGACCATGTAGTATCTACGCCAATCAGCGGCGCCGCTACCACGTTGCGCTTAAAAGGTATCTCGACGCCTTAATTACTACAGCCTCAGGTTCAGGTGTGCATTTTAATTTGTTCATCAATAAAGATACCTTTATGACTTCCAGTTTTAATTTAGGGTCGTCAAGCGGGTGGGTCTTGGTGGCGAGTATAGTCCTGGGTTAGTGAAATTGACCCTGGGTTAGTTAAAAATCACAGAATACTAGCCCCGTTGGCGCGTGGGACAAAAAGTTAGAGACAGACCATAGATCTGGTTCTCTGCACTCGTAGAATAATGATGCACTTAACTGAAGTAAGGGGCCGGTACTTATCAATTTATCCACGGATATTATCCCAATTGATGGTTTGACAACACCCCTTCCTATAATCATAACATATCACTCGCATATTTCTTACAACGGTTTATGCATAAGAAGGATATTTCAAGGAAGATAAAGTTGATTGTATGATTTTCTATACGAAAATGTCACAAACACAGTGGCACCTACCGCTGGCTGATGGCCCCTTGATTTTGAAACCTTGGGGCCCAGCTGACCACTGAATAACGAGATTTTATTTCTACCTCTGCTTAATGAGATAACAGGTGGAAAGCTCCCATATACAAAAGATATAAGAACTACAAACATTGTTCACATAGATGCAGGATACAGTTTTACGAGAAATCGGAACCAAACTGATGCATTCCTTGAATTTAAAATCGCGATTCAAGATCGGTCATATCTAATGGCGTAGATGTAGCTACGTACAGTATTGTCTTGGTGTATGCGGACTGCATAATCACAGTACCAATTTGTTCCGCGATGCCAACTGTAAGTAGCATATTGAAACTCCATCTACACAAACTAAATCAGATCGTATTGCTGCCGACTTAGATGCGTGTCACTCTGTGCTGGTACGTATGCAGCTGTTATAGGTGTACTTGGTTCTCTCCGGGCATGAACGGTATATCCTATCGTTACCGTCGACAAGTACGAGATAATTCTCATTCAATACTCAACGCAGGACGGTATTATCACTCTGATATGACATCTTATAACATTTTCGCTCTTAATGATTTCTATGAATCTGCCATCCAATATCAATCCCATTAACGTTATTGTATTCATCAGAGAGATCTGGTTGCGCCGGGATAGCTCTCAATATGCTCTTATTATCCGACATAGGTTTTAGTGGAGACGCTTGCCAGAGATAAGCCCTTGCTAGTTGCGGTTTATATGGCTTCCCTATTTGATTTGCGGATATAATTAAGCCCATAACAGCCCATGCCAGTCCAAATAGCCACAGAACACAGGGACATATCACTACTGGCTGAGATAGGTGATTCCCTGGGTAGGATAAAAGATACGTGTCTGTTATACGTCAACGTCTATCTTGCATTATATGTGTTCGAGTTATCATAGTTGGTCAAACTGGTACATATATGTTGATGATCGAGGTTTAAACATTTCATCGATATTGACCTTATGTGAAGTCAATATTGTAATTATTTTATCGTTGACCTACACAATTGTGTTTCTAATCATAGAACACATGCGCTCAATCAAATCGAATGTGTAATTGACAGAGTGATATTCATGAGATGAGGTCATTCACATTGCTAGTAATTGTTATTGATATGAACTGTGTCGTTCATATTCTCTGGTGGAATAGTATTTGTCTTCATTCAATACAAAAAAAGTTTGTTCGGTGTAGTATCTTCTATAAACCATTTCAAATCAATATCATCCCATAATGATACGGAAATGTGACGTGCAACGCCGTTTATGATATTGATCTCTACAGCAGTACTCACAATGCGATGTAGAGGCTTTTAATGGCTTTGTTATTGTAAACAACATATTAGTTAACAGAAGAGAAAGGTGATCGGAAAAGGTGTCCGTCGTTCTGCTCGAATGCGTGCCAAAGGATTCTTTATTTACATTGTTTGCAGCTCTCGGAATGCAAATCACACACATAATAACCAGAATCGAAGAGGATACGAAGAAATGAACAATGATTATAATACGGGGACTTCAAGAGAAGCATTAAAACATTATAAAATGCTAGTTGATTGCAGATATATTACAGACGGAATTGTCTTTAAGTTGATTATAGCCTTCAATGTTCTCACGACAACGTTATTTCATTAGTCCGAGCACGTTTAGACTTTCGTGCTATTGTAATCGGTAAAGTTTATAATGATGTGCCTGATAACTGACTAACTGACAACAGATCATTCGATTTCATAGTAATATTAATTTAGGAATGCGCCCATATCAGTGAAAGAGGAAGTAATCAGGGCACAGGGTCATTTTAATTTATTATAGTTAGATAAATATATCTTTTCTAGATAGATTTGACACCTGAACTTCACAGGGAGGAAATAAACAGCTTACGATGTCTTTACAGTAACTGAACCGACCGTTTGTCCAATGTTAATAGATATGTTTGCTTTAAACTCTGCATGCATATCGGAATCAGGTGTTTGACGTGAGTATTAACAGAGAGAAATATGATATTCACACAGGGGTCATGTACATATAATAATCTTTATTTGGCTTCATTTCAGTTTTTTACATATGCCTATTAACATTGTTTGTTGAAATCGACGACACTACAATAAATATCGATTTGTAATAAGTATTTTTCTGAAGGCAGTATTGTAACTATATTTGAAATGTGCATTTAAAATTCATAATTCACAACGGAATGATTATTGCTGTCGTGTTTGCACTTTATCATTATTCATTCTGTCTCTTAATTTTGTCAATTGTGCACGCAGGATAAATTGGTACGCTGTGGAATAATTCAACGCAGACAATAGACACTGTATCAATAAAGAGTCTCTTGTGCATTTAAATACTGTAATATGCATCAGATCTTAACCGTATTGCAAGTTTCCGGTAGTGACAGCGGGTTATGGGCTTCAGTTTCATATTTAATTGTTAAGAGGTAAGAATGCATGAAGCTCTGGATGGTCGACTGCACGTTAAGGGTCGCAGACGTATTAAATGGATGATCATTTTACATCGCCCGTGCTCCTTTCATAAGAACCCATAATTGTGTGTCAATACCCCAAAAATAGTGACATTCATCGTTACCATGCAGTCATTGTATTGGTGTCATTGTCGTAGTACAAATCATCCCTGTCATTGTGGACATGGAAGTTGTAACATTGTAGCTTAATATAACCTTCATCTTTATCATTTTTGGGATAATTTAAAAAAATAAAACAACAAATTGGTGGATAGGGATATTTAGATGATATTTGGTTGATACTTGGGTCGATGAAAATATAACCGTGTTATGTCATTAGGCTGAATCTGTCCAATAATAATTGGTTCAAAATGTTGTCTGCTGCCAACGCAAGTAAGTACTATCCGACAACTATCAGATGCAAATGATCGTACTGGTTAACTCCCACACTAAGACACCCTTCAAAGGTAGATTCAGTCACTATGTGTTCTCAGTTAACAGAAATCTTTCAGGCGTCATTATAAGGTAAGTGATATTACCGCAACATCGTTGTACACTTTAGTCAGGCACACATAACAAAATATGACGTCAACAACACGTAGAACTGTGAGTAATCAGTGTGCATTTATTCTATGTAGCACTTAGTAATATCAACAGTAGGAAGTAATTGAAGTTGTGACTAAGTTAATTAATTTACTTGCCGCGTTTCGTAAATAAATCACTTTTCAAAACGTGGATGTACTGCGATTTTAACAGATAAGCTTGCTATTGTCCCATTGTCACATAATACTTTTTAGACCTAATAGAATAAGAATTGCATAAGGACAGCAAAAGGCACAATGCGTTCAGTTTACCACGGAAATGAATTATTAGTGAAACAAAGAATAAAGAATAGAATTGCCCTGAAAATGCGAATTGGGTTTATCAACTTGCTGGTTGCCCATAAATCAAATTAAACATTTCATTGTAAATGACCGACGGTGATGGATGAGGATAATGTGACTTTGGTTATCGTGGGTTATTGCTGTCTTGTCCTTGGTCACTTCGGAGAAAACAAAATATGATCACAGATATATTTTCCTTATAAATAATCTTAGCACTACTAGCAATTGTAATCCACAGCATTTGAAAGAAATTCATGACATGTAAAAGAATTATTTTAACAGATGAATGATTAATATTTACTTTGTGGGATATTGTTTCGTATTGTAAGGCTAGTTAGATAAACAGCTGGCAGTATCTTCATATATTTTTGCATCTTATATTGAGCTATATCTCCGTTTCATTTGACTCGGATCATTTTATCACAATCGTAGAACAGAATGGTCGAAAATAACATTACATGACATATATTTTAAACAATTACGTCTGATACAAAACCTTTGCTCGAACTCATTCGGCGTCCAGAATTCCATGCTTGTCGTCGGCTGTTGGTCGGCATTTGGACTTCTTGTCACTGGAGTGGTCGTTCTAGCGTCCGGGTCGGCAAAGGTGGCAACTTTAACACAACAATGCGCCACTGCGTGAGTTCTTGAATGTTCCCGTTCGCGCTCCACTCCATACTCAAAGATAGAGTGAGGAAAGATAACTGATATTAAGCAAAGGACTTGGGCTGCTCTGTCAACAATCATCGGACCACTGTATATGCTGGGGGTCGAAGGAAATATTGCGCGTTGACTCAGTGATGTTTCTTCGACGATCAGCCTAAAGGTGATCAAACCGAATTCTCCACCAATTGTTACCGTGGTTATCTTGGGTTATTGCTATCTTGTCCGATCACTTCTGGGGTTCTTTCTGAGGTATCGGGTGTATCGGAATGAGACAACATTAACTTGAGACTTACCACTCGATTAAGTCGCACAGGCCATTGGTTAGGTGGCAATAATTCCACAATTGCATTCCCTTAGAGCACAAGAATCCACCAGTCGTTAAAAGGATCATGAGAATATACTCCACTACAGGTGACTAGACCTACAGCCAAAGCAAACGGCATGTTGTATATTATGACTGCAGCGTATCGATGCAAGATTATCACAAACGTGCAAGCGATGCACCGTGTGAGGGATGGACTGTCCAGCCTAAGAGTCAGGTGTACTAACGACCATATGGCTTCATAACAGCATCTTGACAGATATAATGTAAGAATGCATAAACGCTCTCGTTATAAAAAGAACTGCAATATATCTCTTCCATTTCATTAAATTTAAGGTCAAATTCATTAGAATGTTCATACTACATATGCATGCACCAAATCACAAACATAGCTCATTTGTTTACAGCACACGGAAAGCAGTACAACCTACATACATGCGAGGACCTGAGAGCGGGGCAGGTGAAGGGCTGAAATCTAGTTCAATTGAATTATTCTTTTTTAACGCCCTTGTGCTGTCACGCGAATGGTAAGCTAATAAGGAATGCCTGAAACTGTCAAGTTGCTCACATTAGAGAAATGCAAAGGGCATACACATACACACACACACAAATATACATATATATATATATATACATACGTATATATTTATATATTTTTTTATATGTATATATATATTTATATATATATATGCATATAAATATATATATATGAATATATATATTTATATATGTGTATATATTATATATATATATATATATATATGTATTTATATACATATACATAAACATATATATATATGTATATAGACATATATATAAATATATATAATCATATGTATAAATATGTATATATATATATGTCTATCTATTTATATATATTTTTTATCTATATATTTATATGTTAATATAGATAGATATATATATACATATATTAAATACATATATATATTTATATATGTATTCACATATATACATTTAGACATATATTTATACATAAATATATATATAGATATACATATACGGGAAAATAAAATATATATACAATATATAAATATATATATATATACATAAGAGAAATATCATATATATATGTACATATATATATAAATATATATATATATCTATATATATATATATATATATATATATATATATATATATATATATATATATATATATCTATCTATATATATATATATATATATATCGTTATATATGTACATCTTTCCATGTTTATATACAAATATATATTCGGAACATCAAAGCTCGGTACGTTATAGTTCAAGGGACAAAATGTTTGGGCCAACATTTATTCTACCCCCAACACACATTCTAAGTTAGTGTGGTTGTCACTGAGCTCATTGGAGTATTTTATTCGTACTTATGTAGATGGCAGCAAACGATAGTAGCAGCATCCCTTATACTATAGCTGTGAATGTTGTGATTGACTTAAAGAACGATGCGCCCATTTTCGTGGATATGTTATTAAAACCATATGAGATGAATCGTCGCTCATTACTATATTGATATTACTATATTAGTTTTGGGTTATTTATTATTCATAAAAGATCCTATCACTATTTGCTCTGGCAGTCTCTGCATTGCTGGTAATTTAATTAAAACGCAGCAATATTTTGGAACATTCCTGAACACACCAGCACTTTACGTCATGGAGTTCTTGCAAAACCGCCGGAAGTATGGCAAAAGCCCATGCAAAGCGTAACTTAATTTGATGTGAACATATCCTTAGACACGGGTTGTCTTTCAATCATATTGGTTGGAACTCATAACGTAATATCAGACGTTATGGGTTTGGTCGGAGCATATTGCTGCAACTGGTAGGCACAGACAGAGTCACATGCTGCACACTCCGCAGTGCTTCAATTGCCAAGTTAGCAACGCAGCACGCTATCGTTATTGCTGTGTTGAGACGCACCTGTTATGTGGTGTTCTATTTATGATCTGTTATTGCGGGCAACGAATGATCGGTTGTCGGTCGGCACAATGTAGAAATGCAAGTGGCAGGAATTTATTCTGGTTTTGTTTTGTTTTAAATGTTACAAATACAATTTTATTGACCATTGCATTAGGTGACTGATTGGCTATTGTAAACGGCTATTTATTTAATGATCTCATGTGTCCATAAGTTGCCAAGTAAGGACGCTACAAGGCACGACTTAGGTCTGAGACGCACTATTTGAACACCATGTACATGTTGATGAGAACTTGGACGTGAGTCAAAATGTTTTGGCCAGTCTCCCATATTGCGTATATATCTCCTTGATCGTAGTAAGGGTACATAGATTCTTAAAAACGATATGTTACATTTTTTCCCCACTTAGGAGTCGTGTAAGAATATTGATTAGAACAACAGTGCTTTACCGGTTGTATAGTACTCTAGATTATGTCAAAATTATTCTCACTTGTCATTTTTGCAGCTTTAAATACGATTAGGTTTATTTACGTCTGGGTCAAATTAACACGCATAGTTTGCAAAGGCTGCACGTGACCATCAGCATTTGACGTGTGGAATATGCGTGACGAAATGATATCTTCTAGAATTGATTACTGGAATATATCTCATGGTCAAAGTGTTATGGTTGCAGCGCGTTTGCCCTCATCTCCACCTTAAAGTTTTTTTAAAAGCGGGACATCCTTTTCTTTGCCAGTCATTGTCGGCAACGACTCAACCTACTCCTTGCTAAAGCGTTGTTCTTATTCAGACCATATCGTGGGCTTGCGAGAAAATATGTAAATGACAAATATCTGTTTGTCAAATGAATTCAGATGATTAAATGAATAGTTGCACATTTTCAGATTATTGACTCTAGTACAAAATAGTCCCCTATATATCACATAGTAATATATTGATGTTCAGACGTTAATTTGTACCAGGCGATGTCGTTGGTTTGAGTGACACACACACACACATTGTGGAGGTTTTGCTTGGTCTTCCATGTGAAAACTACTAATGTTTTACCTTGGTTTCAATATGAAGGTCCATTTGAAGGCACGTGAAGTAGAATGTAACCTGAGAATCTCTGGCCTTTAGTCGAGTACTCAAACCATGTCGCTATCGAGTTCCCCACCACTCCTAAACAGCAAGTTTCACCAAGACCCTATGGTCGCGTGGCGCCAGCGCGCCAGTTTAGCCCGAAGACAACTTAACTTGCCCCTTTCACCGAATATTACTATTTATTTAAAGTACATATGTTCCTTCCAAATTGGCATCTGTTTATGTTGTAAATTTGTAGCCATGCAAATTCTCATTAAGTCGCTGCAGCTATTCAACTGCGTTGGGGTTTAATCCGATATTTTCTGGTTATTTCTATCGGACGCTCGATGAATATAAAACGTGTTATATCCTGTATATTTCTCGACGAGACGCAGGTACATTTCAGCATCAACCAAGACAGCAATCCTTAACACTGGCGTTTTTATTACTGCATATTGTCCAGTGATCTTTAACTCATAATATGTGTAATTACTTTCTCGTGGCCTGGGTTATCATTTATTTAACCAGAGCATCAATTTGTCATATGTCATTGCAAATTGGATAGCTGTTGACGTCGTTAAAGTGATGGATGGTGACGTTAAGCGTTAATAGTAAATATCCCACTCTAGATCGGCTCATTTATGCTAAGACCGTAAACGTCATAGACAAAACACATATCACCAGAATTCAGAATCTTGCTTTTATGTGATGATATCATATGAAAATGAACACACGCTTATTTGTGCACCATGGAATAACAGACCCAGGACGGCTTAATGCTAAACCGAGAAGCGGAAGTTGTTTTACATGTTTCAGTAATATTTCTGTTAATTAAGACATGTATTCTAATTCAAGCATCTGAACCTGATATAATATTGACCCCATCACACATATTAAACTGATTAAGGTGATAAAATTGGACATGGGAACTAAATATAAAAATGAAATTAGTTAAGCTGACACAGCAGCGGTCATGAGTGGGCTCTCAGATTGTGAGATATTTAGACGAAGCAGCGTACCATTGCCTTACATATCGTAATGGATGGAAGCAGATAGCTGGGTTATTTAATTTGTCTATGGTAATCTGTAATAGAAGTAACAGATGAAACCAAGGCTGATAGTCGGTCTGAACTTCTGTGATCAAAACACTAATGTGTATCACATATCGTATGTACTTTGAGATAATACGCTTTGTAGGTGTTTGATAGCATATAATAATAAACGTGGTTTTCATCTGGAAGATATCAAGTCAATTGTGGCTTTAAAGTGCTGTTCGAGGATAACTGAACCCCACTTAAAGCGCCGTCGGGCGGTAACAGCTTTCCGCATGAGATTGTTAATAATATTGTATACATCACTCTGCGTGTAATACAAGCATTCCCAACCGGATCAGCTGTCTATCAGGACAGGTATTTGTCGTTTAAGGTGATAGATGTAACTTAAATATCACTGGTTCTTCATTTTTGACACGTTAACATAACTAGTTATTGATAAAGGGGTTCGTTATTGTTCGTTAACAGTATAGCTTCAAACACGACTGCAATGCGTGCTTTGTTTTCATTTGATTGCATATTGTACCATTTGGTATGAAATCGTCGTTGATCTCATAAATGTTTATGTCAATACAGAATGCAATTCAGGCAACTGAAGCTCGAGCGTTACATTTTGTCATCATAAAACATATCAACACATTATGCAATTATGTTTATGCAATTAAGAGATGTATACTATCGTAACCAAAGGCTCCAGATGTCAAGATTGGCCGCTGATCAAGATATTGGCAATGCTATTAGCAATCTCGACAATGCTAATTTCCCCTGTAAAAGAGCACACATCTTGCTAACGACCCTGGTAAAGGGTAAAACAACAAATGTACTTGATATATCGGGCTTTTAGCTGGGTCGACTCTATGTTGTCACATAAATTCCAGTCTTTTGCGAGTAACAGATACTAAATGGAGTGATTATGGGCGACGCAAACGTTTGGCTGAACTCTAACAATTACAACGTATTACATGTGGTTGAATCGAATTGAAACTAACGGAAATGTACCAGAATCATATTCAAATAACTAACGGTGTAACGGATTCAATCAAACAGTGGCGCATAACATTTGGCTGGGCCAAAATTGAACAAATTGCAATTTCTGCAGAATCTCGTGGCTGAACCAATTCCAAGCAAATGGCATTTGTTTTATATTTGACCAATGGAAGAGGGTTATCTTTGCAATCGTAAAACTAAACACACTTGTTTACTAAAATTTATCCTTCCAAACCTATTTGTATTTATGAGGATTAATCACGACTATCTTCGTTAGTTCTCAAACCTCAGTTCGTCACTCATTATTTGATCCCCACAGTGGATACAAACAAATCCCGGGTTAACATATGAATAGTATTTGTAATTTAATATTGATGGGTTTAGCTTGCCTTGATATATCTCCAGTGTGAAGACTTGTCCTTGACACATGCCATCAAGACACCTGGAGTTTATGTAAAGTGATAAGCATATCAAGCAATTTTGCATAACGTAGCATCGATTGTCAGGTTCTTTTTATGTCTTGAATGACTTATACGAAGGCATTTGAATGCTACCTCCAGCTAACTCATACAGTGGTATCATTCATTACGCATAATCGGAAAAGTCAGGATACACACAACCATCTATAAGAATTGAGGCCTAATTTATCACATCGAACAGAAGAGCAGAGACTACGCGGTCTATTGTACAGAATGCACTCGAGTACAAAACATAAAGTAAATGGAAACATAAGCTGTGAATATTGTCTTATTCACGGGCTTCTTTTGAACCTCCATTAGTTTTACTGACGTCATCAGCAAAATGATCAGTAATCATATAAGCTGAAACCCACGATTTTTGTAGCCCCGTAAAGGCAGCACCATTTCCATTTAGGAAGAACAACGCCTGGCCTTTGTCTGTGTGGTTGTAGAGGACATTCCGTAACTTTCATCAATCAATCACGCATATTTAGTATACGAGGAGGACGACATTAAGCAGTAATAAATCACTACGTTGTCAATAATTTAGAACTGAA